>JBAMBI010000025.1:0-10882 GCA_037043535.1 Drosophila putrida
AGAAAATTTAATAACCACTGACTAAGATGTAGGGAAACGCAGCTTTGTTAAACACTTTGAGTTTCTTTATCTTCGCAAATCTTTATCTTCTATTAAGTTCAAACAAGTAACAACTTAACCACTTGAGCATCACTCCTCTGGCCACAAAAAGTTTTACGCGTTATATTTCACAGCCTTGGCTTTGGTTTGTTAAGCTTTCATTCGGTTTGTTTGGATTATTTTGGCGAGTGGCCGTTGATGTTTAGCGCCCGACAACATAGCCTACATTTTATATTATACGCTTTTTTATTTAAAATAAAATTACATTTATTTTAGGTTAGACAACCTTAAATATTAATGCACGATTTAGCCTTTTGTTCATTTTTGTGTTACGAATAAATTTGCTATTGAATTTAGTACAAAGGCAACACAAAATTAACCGCTATGTCATCAATTTAAATCCGACGGACAGCAAAAATACTTTTGCCACATCATCAAAAATGCATCAGATTAATAAATTTCATTAAATTTCAATTTGCTGCTCTTTTGTGGTTTTCAACGGATGCCAACGACAACGACTACAAAACAAACAAAACCCTGTCGAGTTATTTTCATTATTATTTTTATTATGTGCCTGCTTTACATAACAGAAAAAAAAAACAGTAAAAATGCCCCGGACAACAAAAGCAACAACATGGCAACATTTTCTTTTCATTATGTTGGATGGCAAGAGAATCGGGGAAATTGGGACGACAATAACGATAATCATAATGACACCAGCAACGGCGCGAGACATCGTTAGGGGACACGTGGAATGGAAGAAGAGGCGTATGATTGACACTTTTACATGCGACCATGATGGTCAGATTCTCTCAGAGCTGCGAGCACCGAAGCAAACCTACATATGAGTACGTGTGTGCTGTGGTTTGCATATTTGACCAAAACCACACATTTTGATGGTTCTCCCAATCTGTGGGGTCAACAATGCAGTTCAAATTACTAACTCCTGTCACAAAGCTGCATTCGCTTTACCTCTCTCCTTTCCCTTTTCTGGGGACACAGGAGTGACAACATTTAGCCTGGGCAGGAGCAGCAACGAGAAATTGCCGTTTTTAGCTGACTGTGCGCTATAGAACAAGCCGGAGGGTCAACAATTACAACAGGATGCGGTTTTATTTGCCAGCCCAACAGCAGCTACAAAATGTTAAGGCAGAAGATGAGATAGAGCGAGTGAAAAAAGAGAGAGGGAGCTGATGGATGATTGGCAAATTCAAAACGTGTGTTATGTGGAAAGTTTGTGCACAAAACTAGAACAGAGTGAAAGTCCGACAAAGTTTGATTAAAAGGCTATGTCAACATTCTGTAGGTTTAACTTGGCTCAGCCGAAATCGGATATCGAATGAAGTCAAGACCGGCACACAGTAGGGCACATAGGATAAGGCGTAACAAGTAACAAACAAATGTATTTGCAGCTCGAGTGAAGCAATGCTAAGAAGAAGAGGGCAACTAGATTGTCTTTCATTCCATTGTAGCTGGAAATGGGCAGGAGATTATTACAAAAAAACCAGTATTGGTTAGCTTAAAGGTACCTTTAGGCTTTGTATTGTTTTCATAACAGCATAGGGGACAGTTCTAAGAAAATATCGAATTTAAACCAAGACCAAACCACAAAGCAATTTGCTGATTAAAAATATTATTATAAAAGGGATAACAATTTGTGGCCAATTTATTGATTAAGCTATTATAAATTTAATGCAAAATTATCCATTTATTGTGTACTTTGTTTGTTGTCAGTACTGAACATATAAAAATTAGCTTTAAATGTATCACGTACACGCACCGCATGCTGATAAAGGCATCGGAGACTGACACATAAATCAGAACGCATAAAATTTATTATCCTCCCTTTTATTGCGAATGGCCAAAGGGACTTTTTAGGGGGAGAGCAATGAACTCTCTCCCGCTGGGAAATGAATCCCCAGACGAAGTCTTTATGTGGATGGATGAGAAAATCGCGTACTTGAAATGCTTTTAACAGCGCATTTTATTAACTCTGTTGAAGTATGTGATTAGGCTTCGAGTTTGTATGTAGGTATATTTAAACATTAATAGGAAGTCATGGGTTCATAAATGTCTAAAACAAATAACGAATTATGTGGAAATCAACATAAGATATTAATAATTTTAGTTGGGGAATTCCAGATCCCATTCAACATTTGGCAGAGTAATCTTCTCACCCAGTCAATAAGCAACATTTTAATCCAAGTGAGCAGTTTAATGAATTAAAATGATGGTCGAAATTGCCTCGGAATAAAACATTCATCTGCCAGGGATGACCCCTGCGGATGTGCAACACTTTTGGGTGGACAGTGGAGGATATGTTGCGGCTGTTGTCGGTTTCCCATTTGCCCGACGGCAACTTTCTACTTCTGGTGTAAATTAAATGCAATTTAAATTGAATTTTCCAGTTTTCATTTTCATTTATTGAATACGGATAGCAGAACATGCTGAAGGAGAGGGAAGAGTACCAGGATGCAGCTGAAACATTTCATATATGTCGCAAAATTTTAACAAGATCTTTGTCTGCCTGCAGCAGCAGGACATATTTTCAATTTGTAGCAAATCTATAATGAACAATATTTGGGCAAACATTGATTTGAATAAGCAGGTGGTTAGGGTAAACTGTTTCTAAGTGACCCCATGAGAAGGACTAAATTAATTGCCCATGTTTATGACAGACTGAATTCTGTCGAGGACTCGATAAGTTGTATCCCATACATACATGAATAAACTTCATACACACCTAAAAAATGTGGAAAACAGCATTGGGTAATTATTTATTTATTTATTTATAATTCACTGTGCCTTGCTTGCTCCCAATATTTACCCTCCTCAGATAAGTCTTCCCTACGACAGGCTTTTTTCATTCTGCCTTAATCATTTGCTTAATTATATTTACTAAGTCTTTAGCTTTGCTTGTCTAATGCGTTATCAGCTATACCTGCAAAGAGAAAGCTAAGCGAATGCAAATACATTAATGAGAATCGGGGCAGGAAGCGTGGTTATAAAAGAGAGAATTGAGCTACCCTCCATAGGAATGGAAATTTTCAAAGAGCTCTTAAAATATTTAAAAGGAACAGCTGATTGGAAAGCGGTAGAAACCAGAACACAACAATCCTCAACCATCTACTATCTACCATTTATCAAGCAATTTGTTACAGTCTGCAGGTGAATGCTTTGATAGAATTTTTGGCAAAAATAAATAATATGTTTGTAATTTTTATTCATTGTTTTTTGTTTGTATACATTTTTGCTATGGTTTTCAGAAGTTAATAGCATTTTGTTGTATGCTAAAAAAGTCAGGAAACTTTTAAAAAGAATACAAAACGATAGGTCAGTCTTTGGGTGTAATTAAATATTTCTACCCAAGGAAGCTGACACTTTAATGGTTTTTTCCCCACATTTCATCTTCTCCTTTTAAATTGAATTTTCCCCTACCATTGGCTGTTGCTTACTTTGTAGCTAAATAAATATTTACCAGGTGAATTTTTAATTTAGGATTTTTTGTGTGGGCGTTGGGACCACATCAAACGCCCCATCACCGCCCTCTTTCAGAGGAAACTAAATAAAAACGAAACCAGATTTACAGTTAAGGTTGCCTAAACCACTTCAGAGCTTGGTTACTTGTTTATCTTTCGCCTTTTATTCATTTGCACATGACAGACACAAAGGGTGTTCACATTGAATCCTTTTATCAGTGAGAAATTTCAGAAATTTCTGTTGACATTTGTGGGTTTAACAGAACCCTTCCCATCTGCCCCACTTCAATATATAAATTGCAATTAAAGTGGATTCTGTCGATCATTCGCTTGCCTTAAGTGCATTGACAAAATCAGATTGAATGTTATTGGTTATGTTGACGCAGTCACCCGAATTGCATTCAAATATTCCCGCATCCCCATCCCACACCGTGAGGAAGGGAGGCTCGTCAAGGTGAATTGACTGTCACGTAAATAAACAGACAGAAAAGAAAATTCCAATAGCGCGGAAATTTGATTTCCTCTGGTTTAAGGCATTCAACTGAACAAAAGTTGGCCAGCTTCCATTACCTTTCTTTCCCCTCATGATCCGTCTCTGTTGTCGTAAACAGTCAAAAACAGCAACAATTTAATTGAAAATTAATGTAACATTTTCACCAGCTGTCTTACGCATTAAATTGAGAACTTTGCGACCTCTCATAAAGTAAATAATTAGTGAGCCATTAAGTGAGCCCTGTTGTAGAGTCGCTACGGGCAAAGAGGCTTATAAGAAGTCTAAAGTTCTGTTCGCAGTCCGATTTATAAAGTCCTAGAACAGAAGCTTTTGGTTTGAGCCTTAGATCGATTCAATACAAGAAAATGTAATATTTTCTCGACTGCTTTTACTTACCTCAACTATTGAATAAATATATGTTTACTCCTTTCAGAATTGCGATCGAATAATTGCTTACCATAAATATTAATACAAAATACAAATCCAAATAGGCTTAAATAAGAGCCGCTTCATAGCAAATATTGCTTACATATATGGTAAATATCTTTATTTAACTACATAAATTTCCCAACGTTTGTTTACAGAATTCAGTAGAAAATATTTAAAAAGTAAACAAATAAGATGGAAAGCCAAAAGTAAAGCAAATGCCAAATGCAGGAAATCAGAAATTTAACGAGCTGCCAAGTAAAACAAAGGAAGGCAGAACCATTAAAAGAAAATGCGGGAGTATAATATGAGCACATATTTATATAATCATTTCGCAAAAATTCATTAACCGTCAGCAAAAGCTGCGTTTTATTTCTAATTGTGCGACAAGCTGTTTGTGAATTAAGAGGAAAATGAATTAGGTGACAATTTGTTTGGGTCTGTAATTTGTATTTCCAGGAAAATGTAGATCGACTTTAATCATCGGCATAACTTTAAAATGTTTGTCAAAGAAAAAGACAGGACTTTTTCGGAAAATTCTCTCAGTGTATTTACGTCTGGCTTCTTCTACTTTCTTGGCATAATTCAAAACTCACCTCATTCCGTTTACTTTGCTGGAAAAAAACATGAAACAACAACGGAAGCAATTTACACAATGCAAATTGGTGGAAGCTGTTTACACTGCAACGCCTTCACCGTTTAATTTCATTGCCTGAAATGATGTTGTCTGGATCAATCGCTTTATATCACTTTTGAAGCCAATTCGATATGAACTCACTAGTTCTTATTTTTTCGCTGATTCTGTTCTATACTGCTGCTGTCGCATATTTTGAGCCATTCATTATCTGTGCAATTTCAATCTCCGTATCTGAAATTGGCTGTCACATTTGCCTTTATGTAGAACGATACATGGATTGTATAACAAACGATAGCTGCAGATTCGCTGAGAGAAGTGAGGTGGAGATGAGACAAAAATTGGTTTGAGGGAAGGGGATTGTGAAATTTCCTCCTGTCAACCTTATTCAGAGTGAGTTGTACAAGCGAATAGCGAACAGGTTGAAGACATGAACGAGCTAGTTGAAAGTTTCTTATAGACTATTCTGAGGTTGACACATTTTGTGATAAACTTGTCGTTTGTGTCTCAGTAATGTATGAAAGAATTAACCACATAATTAAAATAGTTACTTTATGGCTAATTAAGTTTGCTTGACCTCAGGTTTCTAGTAAAATCTACACAAGGCATAAAAGTTTATTGAAAAATAACTTGGGTCAGTTTATGGGCCCATTAAAAGGGTTGATCTGGGCTGTGTGTCTGTCCAGCAAAACCAAAAGCGCAGGCAGGTCAAGCGGCAAATGGCAACCGAATCTTGGGAAAAAAAGAAAAAAATACATACTGCATATATATTGTAAAAGGCGAGAAGAAGGAACCCACAGCCAAGCGGCCACACACTTATATCCCTAGTTGACCGTAAAAAGTTTAAATGCAACTAAAAAGAGAAACAAACGGAAAAGGAAAAAAATAAGTAGAATGCAACAAGAAGCATAAACAAACAGTAGAAAAACTGAAACACAACAAACTATAAAAAAAGCTGCAACCTTTTGTAATTGGGCAGCGTGAGAAGACTGAAAACACATGACGAGAAAAACAAAGAGGAAAAAAGATGTAAGAGGGCAATATTGTATGAAAAACTGTTGCAGTTTGCTTATGTTTGAATGTTTGCAACATAAGTAGAAAACTAACTAAACTAGCTACATCAACAAAAAGGCAACACCCAGATAAATGTGCTGCCAAAATCCTTAAATACTTGCAATAAAGTGGTGCAGCTTGTTGCAGTTTTAATGTAGATTTTTGGCTTCATCACACACGAATTTAATGAATATTTGGGGTTTTCTCTTTTCCTTTCCCATTTTGTCTTTTCTTCCACTCTCTCTTTGCTCGGGTAACCATATCATTATTCATCTCTGGCTGAGCACAATTAATGAGCTCGGCTACGACAGAGGCAGCTGTTCATGTGGTCTGTTTGAAGCGGTCTGGCAAATAAACTTGTAAGGGATTGTCCGGTTAGTTGACTCTGTTAACTTAAACTAGGACAAATGGTACTTTTCTACTGGTGGACTTCAAATAGTTTATGTGGAATTGTGAGGAATAATTTATTCGTTAGCTAGGGATATATAAGACTACAGTTCGCTCTGTAAAAAGGAGAAGCAATCAACTTTTAGGGACATAACTATCAATGACAGCTAAACAGAGTGAAAAGTATTGGTACAATTGTGAATCCCTATTGATTACCTTTTCGAAATAGAAAATACACACCAAGGATATAAAAGGGGTCAAATACTTTCAATTGGGTCGCACTTGTTTTCAATGATTGCGTAAAAATCGATAAATGGCAATGAAATTGGGTCACAAATGAGCAATAATAACGTCAGTTGTTAGTCTATCTGAAACGCTTTTAAATTATATGCTATATTTCATTTAATAAATTAGTTTTCCATTGAAATTCTTCAATCCAAGCAATTCGTTTGAATAAATTTTAAATATGCAACTTAATCAGAAAGATTTTATGTAGAGTGCTCTAAAAGCCAACACGCTTCAAATTCTGAGTGGTAGCGGCAGAATTTTCCATGAAAAACTGAAAGCAACAGCTGTAGAGTGTGTGTTGACTGAAGTGCACGTAGCTGAAGTGCCAAAAGGATCAGTTGTGGGTCCCTGTGTGCTGGTTACTGTGGGCTGAGATTGCCATTCAGTGGGTTAGACGGTGGTTCTTTGTTGTCGCTGGCACGCACAATTAGACCCGTGAAAAACACATCGAACAAAGCGATGAACTCGGCTGGAAAGCGGAGAATGGTAATAGGCTGGTGCACGAGTGCGTATACGTGATTTCCGATGCACATCTCTTTGGTCTGTGAAACATTTAGCTGCATACTCTCTGATGACTGGCAGTGAGCAGCTGTGTACTCTAAGCAAAGTAAGATGAGTCTGTATGCAAAATGAATACCACATCGTACTGCACGTACCGTGACTTTTTTCGACACTTAAGCCGCATTGGAAAATTGAATTTCAAATTCATTCGCGTGTAGGAATTTACTCACAATTGACGGAGTGCATCACATGCGAGTCGTACTCACATGTTATATATGAGTATTTGAACACACTCAACAGAAGTTTTCACATTGTGGGGCACCCCAAAATTGGATTCACTTGTAACGAGCACAACAAAACACGCTATTTTGCACGCCATCTATTTTTTATGCTGAAGGATTGTTATGGAGGAGCGGCTGGGAGGATAGAAAGACTCGGGTGTTTGCTTAATGCTCGAGTAGCAGCTGCTTATCGGGACACATCATGCACACGTTATGTTCTTCCTTTTCCATTCTTTTCTTTTTCTATTCCTTCTTATTCTCCCTCTGTCAGCAGTCAAGTGTCTTCCATTTGCTTAGCCCGTTTCTCCCTCTGTTTGTTCTGCAGCTTTGCTTGTCGACGTTGCAACAGATACAACAACAAAGCACAACTAAAACACAACATAACCAGCAGCTCCTCAATTTTTCCCTTTGCTTTGCGAGAGAAAAGTTAACATTCCCTCCTGGGCAAAACTGCAATAGTTTTGACACCATTGTAAGTTCTAGAAAAATTTGCGAAACTGCAGGAAATTTTTAAAATGCCCATCAAATGATGACAATTAAAGCTTTTCTACAAGTTCTTTTAACACTATCTAGCTTCTGTTTAAATGTTCAAATGACTCACGGGTATTGATACACAGTTGCTTTGTGAATGAGACATCTTTGACTTTTTTGATTCGATTTTTCTAACCTTTAGCTCTTGTTCCCAAGTTCTCTTTACTGTACAGCAGTGTTCCATCTTCTATTATTGCTTACATGTGTTGCAGGTTGTAACAATAGTTGACCTCGTCCTTTCTAGCTACTTGATAAATTGAACTGCAGCAAGCAAATTTCAAGTTTTCCCTATTCTCTCGAGTTTGGTTTGCTTACAGCCACAACTCTACGTCCTTTGGCAAGCTAACGAACCTAGGAACCTAAACAACAGTTTTCCAGTAAAAGCTGCCTCTCGTCTGTTGCATGACTGTACAGCTAGGTTAATTGACTTTAAACTGACTTTGGGTATATCCAAAAGAGATTAAATTGAAGTAACCATTTTAGTTGCAGTAAATTCTTAATCAGAGAACTCTTGGTTATTTTCCCTTTTACTTTCTTTCCAATTTAGTAACTTTGCCATCTTTTGTGTGTGTTTTTATTAAGTTAATACGTAACATCCATAATCAGATATAATTACAGGAGAGAAGCAAGAAATGCATCGCTGTTTCAAACAAGTGTTAGAAAAAAGTTTGTGAAAAGACAAAAAAATCGAGCACCACGTCGATTAACTTAGGAAACACGTACTAAATTTTTATTGAATTGAACGCGGGGGAACAAAGTCAATGGTAAAGGAAACAAAAGGAAAAGCAAAAACAAAAACGAATATAGAAACTATTAACAAAGAAAACAAAACAAAGTAAGCCAACAAAAGTCTACAAAAACTGTGGCATACCAACAGGCGCTACACACGCACACATATTGACAAACACAGACAGGCAGCACTCACTCGAGACTTTCCACGATGGGATTATATACAACATTTTTTTCTTAATATATAAATAACTCAAGAACGAAATAAGATTTCTTAGTCTAGTTCTACTTTAACTGTTTATTTGATAGCAATGTATAGTATTATCTGTAAATTCGATCCGTATGTCTGCCCCTTTTTGTGTCACCTAGATCTCAGATCTGTGCACTCAAAAAATACTGGGTATCCAACTTTCAAACTTACTGCACATTTTTTATTTCACTTAACAACATTTAAAAAATGGGTTTATCCCAAACTGTGGAAAAAGTCTCCATGGTGTAATGTGAGAAGACAAAAGGAAACGAAAACAAAAACAGTTGAAAACAACGAAAAATTAAATCAGCAGAAAACAGTTAGGAATACACGACTAGAAAACACCCTATCAATAAAGTAAAATGTATCAAAACTCAACTAAATGGAACGCAGTCAACAATGTTGATGATTTTTTACGTTACAGCTGAGTGGCTTTACAAAGTCTGAGAACGCCTTTAAGGGAATAACAACAGAAACTAGAATACGCCCACGTACAAGGCACTGCAAATCTGCAACATTTTGTTGAGATGTTGTTGAATTGTTGCTTTTGCTACCTCCATCTGAGGCGGCCTTAATGTAATGCCATATTTCTTGTACTGTCTGTGACTCCGACTCCCTACGAAGCATGTCAATTGCATCATTAATAATGGCATTTGCCAATGAGCATAGGTCGTGGCCATGGGAAGAGGCAGAGGCAGTCGAACTGACTGCCTATACATTGGGATACGTGCCCAAGTCTGTGTCCTGGCAGTTGACTAATGGCTCGCACAAACGCCAAGAGGTTTACAGACAATGAACTCCAACTGAGCTAATGGTAGAAGCAGCTAAATCGACTGAGCAGGCTTCGGACAAAGGAGTTCGAATGAAGGAACTTTGCTTGTGCCACCTCCCAGCCAGAAGTGCTGAAGTGAGAACGTGATCTGCATTGCAAATCAGCTTACCCAACCCACAATACTTATTCCTGCTTTCCAACTCCCAACTTCAAGATGTGCTATTCAACTAACCATTGACCCTCTAACAATATTGCGTATGCGCTGTTTTCCACTAACTGAAATTTAATTAGTTTAGCTGTCATATCAGAAATACTTTTCAGTTGTAATGCACAATTTAACAAATTAGCAGGTCCACAGAGCATGAACATAATATCCTGCTGCTTACTCGCTTAACTTCACTTTTCAAGGAACCACGGTAACAACAAAGATCAGATTTATGCGCCGACAGTGGGGTGTACTATATCCTCTCGTTAATAAGAAAAAAATTTACGCATTATGTTGCCAGAAGCACATGTCCTGGTCCCTCCTTCAACTCCTCCCTCTAGTGCCTGTTCGAAACAGACAAGGGCCATAAATATGTTGATGTTTGTTACCGTTAAGAGCCTTCCATAACTGGTATAAATGTGTGGGGGTGTGTGTGTATATTATCACAACCTAATTACATTTTAATGCCACGGCATTTGACACTTTTATGTAAGACCTAAAAATAAACTCCTCTTGCTTCCACATTGATGGGGTTTTCAACTCAAGTACCTTGCCTGCACGTCAACTTAAAGTAAATGTTCTTAACAGGATATTAAGCTAAGAACCTTTATTAGCATAAGATAAAAAAGTGAAGCCACATAATATTTAAATGATATTAATATTAGATGGCTTTACTGATTCATTGCGAAATAATTAATGAATTTAAAAGGCATCGATACATGACTTGGTACCTAATGATACAAGTCAATATCTTCTGCAAGTATTAATTGTTTGCACAAACTATTTATAGAAAGCTCTAAGTATATATTTGGTA
>JBAMBI010000040.1:0-17332 GCA_037043535.1 Drosophila putrida
TTAGACATGGTCAGACAAGGTGAAATGACACTTATGCAGTACTGTGATGAGGTCGAAAAGAGACTAACTCTGGTAACTAATAAGATTGTTATGTCACACGAACAAGAAGGCGCTGAAGTGCTTGCGCTGAAGTTAGAGCCGATGCCTTACACACTTTCATCGTTTGAGGAAACAAATTCCAGCCGTCGTATTCCAGCGCACCTCCCAAAGACCTGCCCTCTGCGCTAGCTCTCGCCGTAGAAACAGAAGCCAGCATAGAGAGGAGCATGTTTGCAAACTCCTATGCTAAAGTTGTTGAGGAGCGATCCCAAACAGTTGAAAACAGCAAACACAGATCATATGGTAAACCGAATAAAAACTACAAGGAAGACCACGGTCAAGATCGAAATCCTCATTTCAAATACAAGAAAAATGGTCCAAAGGAGCAACCCAATAAAGAAAGCCAAGAGCAAGCTTCACAACCGATGGAGATAGATTCTCTTCCAAATTCAGGCAGCGTACTGAATACAATCAGAACCAACCAAATGAGTCAAACGCTCCTAAGAGGAGGAACTCCTCAGAGCGACAAACAGGTCCGAGACGGCAACGTCTTAACAACATTGTTCAAGCGGATTCCGAAGAACAAAAAATAGCATACGAAATGTCGCAAAGGCTGCTGTCGAAGCAATTGACAGCGAGGAAGAGTACGATGAAGCCGACTCTGTCCATTTTTTAGGGAACACTCCCGGTTACCGTTCATTGAACGACGGTTGGTTGGGAGAACATTAAAAAAAAAAAAAAAAAAAAAAAAAAAAAAAAACTATGTTAAGCCCGTAAAGGAGCTGAAAACCATATTGCCGGTCGCCAAACCCTTCTCAGTGAATTCAATCCACGGGTCCACTGAAATAAAGGAGAAATGCCTGATAAACATTTTTAATCACACTCCCCCTTTTTTTCTATTAGACACACTTAGTTCATTCGATGCCATTATTGGATTCGACTTGTTAAGACAAGCCGGGGTACAGTTGAACCTTACAAAAAGTTTACTAGAGTATCAGGGCATTTCTGAAGAAATTCAATACCAGAAATGCACTGATGTAAATTTCACTGATGTAAACGATATCGTAGTTCCTATCTCCGCCAAAGGAGTTCAGGAATACGGATTAGAGAAAATTTTCACAACACAGAAGTACTCCTCGGCGACTTCCACAATGCCAATATCCGCACGATGACATTGAGTTAATAGGAGCAAGCGAATTAATCGACGAGCAGCCGACTGCAACATTGCCAAGCAATTAAGGAAATCAACGTCGAACAACAAGGTCACCAAGGCCACCAACGAAGCTAGCGATAAAGACGTCATGGTACCACAAACAAGACGGTCGACTTAGAACGGAACTAAAGGACGAGGCCCGGACGCCATCATCTGGTGGTCTTCATGGACGAAGAACTGGAACATGAATACTTTCAAGTACCTTTGATCAGTTATCATCATTAATTTCAGGAATACTGCGAAAACTACTTGGCTGGTGGTGGCAAGAATGCCGATCGTTACTGGTTCAAGGAATACAGCATCTCCAAACGCCGGTCACGATGATGTTCCAAAACGGCGAATGGGGAGGTCTATACCTACGGGACGATGCCAAGCCAAAAACAGCGGACCTTGGTGTCAGACACATTGACACGGTACTCAAGTGCCTGATTGAAGCCAATATGAGGGTAAGCCAAGAGAAAACTAACTTTTTTAAAGAAAGCGTAGAGTATCTTGGTTTCATCGTAAGCAAAGACGCACCAGATCCGACCCAAAGAAGGTCAAGGCCATTCAAGAGTACCCCAAAAGCGTCTGGCAAGCTATTACAGAGACAAAAATACCAATGCAAAAATAAAAAGGTGGAAAGCCTACATCGACCAATACAACGCCAAGGTTTGCTATAAGCCTGGCAAAGAAAATTTTGTAGCAGATGCATTGTCCAGACAAAATCTCAATGCCCTACAAAATGAACCTCAATCAGACGCCGCAACCGTTCACAGCGAACTTTCAATGACCTACACGGTCGAGGCCACGGACAAACCGTTAAATTGCTTCAGAAACCAGATCGTTCTGGAAGAAGCACGTTTCCCATTGAAACGCATCATGGTTTTGTTCCGCAACAAAACTCGCCACCTGATCAACTTTACCGCTAAGAGCAGCATTTTAGAAATTCTCAAAGAACCTCCCCACATTAGCAAGTTTCTAACACGAATTAATTGCTCATTTTCCTTCTACAAAATTTCGGTTTTGTAAAAATCTCGTACAAGACATAACGGATAAAAGCGATCAGTGGGAAATAATAAATAGCGAGCACAACCGGGCGCACAGAGCAGGCCAAGAAAATGTCAAACAAATCTTGCGCGACTACTACTTTCCGAACATGAGCAGTTTAGCCAAAGAAGTAGTCTCAAATTACAAAGTTTGCACGCAAGCAACATATGACAGACATCCCAAGAAACAACAGCTTGGCGAAACGCCGATTCCTCAATATACGGGCGAAATGTTGCACATAGACATATTCTCAACCGACAAAAAACAATTTTAGACTTGCGTCGACAAGTTTTCCAAATTCGCTTGGTACAACCAATAATATCAAGAACAATTGTCGAATATGTTTCCTTACATTAAAACAATATATTGCGATAATGAACCTTCATTCAACTCAGAGACCATAACATCCATGTTGAAAAACCAATACAACATCGATATTGTAAACGCTCCTCCTTTGCACAGTTCATCAAATGGCCAAGTGGAACGATTCCACAGTACGTTAGTTGAGATCGCTAGGTGCCTAAAGATTGACAAAAAAAATCGAGGACACAGTTGAATTAATACTGAGAGCAACAGTAGAATACAATAAATCGCTACATTCGGTCATTTGCGAAAAACCAGTTGAAATTCTTCATGAGGGTCCCGAAAAGCGCAGTTCAGGTATTACTTCCAAACTGGCAAAAGCCCAACAAAACACCATAGAAAGGTGTAACGCAAACAGGCAAAACCGCGTATTTGAGGTAGGAGAGAAAGTATTCCTCAAAAACAACAAGAGGTTAGGAAACAAGCTAACCCCTCTCTGCACCAGACAGGAAACACAAGCAGACCTAGGAACGTCTGTCTTAATTAAGGGGAGGGTGGTCCACAAGGACAACCTAAAATAGTTTTACCTTATATTTAGTTAGGAAATAAGTTCTCCAAGACAAAGCACCACAATTTCACCACTCAATCCAAATTACAGGTTCACCTTCGTAGCGCTTATCATCCTTGCAATAGAAAATGGTCGGATCACCGATTTCTCGCATGCCAACTACATCCCAGTAATAGACGGTGAAGTATTGGTGTTCGAACACCGCACAGTGGGGAAATTAGGGCGTGTCACATTGCAAAAATCATTTTTTCGATGCCAGTAATCATAAAAGTAATTTATGCATCCGATAGAGAATTCTCCACAGATTAAGAATCCAAATTTTAAAATCAGGTAAAAATTTTGGGCGGTACAGCCCCTCAAAGTTGGCCTATTTTCAAGATCGTGCACAAATATGAACATTTGTACTAAAACTACCTACTTTGAAAGCAAATTGTAGACAAATTATGCAACCGATGTAAACAATTTTGGTGTCATCTGAAAAGTAGGTAAATTTTTAGATAAATACAAGAAAAATTAAGTTCTTCTTTTGTAAACAAGTAGAGGGAATATTCCTCTAACTAACCTTTATAACTTTGGCTGCCCGATCTTGCCCGATTACAAGTTAAATGAATAAAACTGACGCAACATCGCAATAAAAGCGCGCGGCAGGCTGATGGAAGAAGAAGATCGCAATTCAATGAACGTGCGTTCTCGCTGTGGTTGTTTGTCAATTTTGCGATATAATGAGTTATTTTAACCCGCACCTGTTTTATAACCTTAAAAAAGGTTATTATTAATAAGTTTTCTACCACTTTAGGGTACTATGGCAGGTAAAAGTACATACAACATGAATGCACTTGGTATGAACTTGTAATTTGTCTTTGAATTGATGTTACTACCTATATACACCTAAGTCTGTTTTTCACGGTAGATTGGTTCCAGAAGAAGCCGTGTAAAAAAAACCGTGTAAAAAAAGATATATGAACATACTTCGCAAAAGTTCAATTTGATAAAAAAATGTTAAGTACATAAAATTTCAAATCGTGCTAAATGGAATAAAATCGTGTAAAAAAATTAAAAATATTTAATTTTCAAACCGTGTTATATCAAAACCGTGTAAAAAAAGACCGTGTAAAAACAGACTTGGGTGTATATGGAAAGTACTACCTACATATATGAGTTTAAAATAGTTATGTTTTTGTGTGTTTTTACCTAGATAGAAACAGGATCTATATAATGGCTTACATTCAATGTTAGCTGTCAGGTGATTTTTGACTTAGCCATTACATATCGCAAGCCGCTTTTTTAGTGAACTTTATTTCTACATATAAGTTAACTACAACATTGTTGCACAACTCTCTCAGTGGCCGCCTACAAATTGCTAACGTAAACATTCTAGACTTTGTTGCACTGTGTCGCAACAGAAGTCTAGTAAACAATATTCATCAGAACTCCAATTATAAACATCCGCCAAAAACCGATAATGCTGATAATGCGTACGCAGCACTTCACTTCGAGGAACCCAAAAGTTCAGCTACCGATCGCTGCCGCCTACGCTAACGTCGCTGCCAATAACCCACAGCTAGATTAGGGATAAATTGTTTAAGTCGAAATCAGTCACAATCTTGGATTTGAATAAATCAGTGCAACTTTAAAATCCTCCAAGTGTTTTTATTAACTAGCGCCCGAGCAGGGACCAGCGTAGTATTCGAAAGATTAAGTTCGCGAAAAGTATAAAGTAAATTATACTGGCTACGTTGGCCCACTATAAGTTCGCGATATCGAAGTGACTCTTTTCAATTAATTTTGGAAATCGAAGTGAACTTGGTCGGTAAATTAATTTTTATCGGCTCATCGGCAGTCTACACGTTTTGCAAGGCTAGACCCCAGAACAACCTCAACTAAGTGTGTGTCGCAGGATCCCAAGTAGACAGCGAACAGGAGACATCCGGACCATCGTGAGGAGTAGCTGCATCAACCATGTAACTTAAGTTTTAGTGTTAAGACTTACCAAATCAAAACAACAAAGAAATTAGAATAAGTGCATAAATTAAATTAAGTGGAAAATTTTTACAATCTATTAAACCAAGAAATAAATATTAATTGCAAGAAAAAATAGTAAGTGAAAAATTTTACAACATACTAAACAAAGAAATTAATTAAGTGTATTTAATAAGTAATTAAGTGAAACTAAGAAAGTTAAACTTAAACATCAAATAAAAGAACGTAAAATTATAACTAATCAATCCACTGCAATCACAGTATAAATTATCCCAACTTTGCGATTCCCACGGACCCTCCAAAGTAAAAGGGAAATACCAGCCACTGGTATTCACAACTAAAAACATTTAATCATAAAAATAAATTAAATTCCAAATATCATTTCAATTTGCTGCAAACAATTGTATTTAAAATATCTTTTGATTCCCCACAAATAATTTAAGTAACCTCGCACAAAACACATGAACACAAAATTTTATACTACACATAAACACAAATAATTGCGAAAAATCAAAACCTTATTAATCTATTACACCCGCGCACAGCATATCATATTTTCAATTCTAACACGATTCCGCTTTTACCTCAATCAAACCTACTATACTTGGCCCACTTTGTAAATTACGTTAATGGCAAACCAAAACAATTTAATTAGACCGCCTATATTAGTCCTGGAAGAACAGTTAGAACCGGTAGATCAGTTAGCACAAGAAGAACAGATAATTCAACGTGATAATCAAATAGACCAGTTACAACAACAGTTACAGTTACAGCAACAGATACAGCAAGAGTTACAGCAACAGTTACAGCAGCAGTTAATTCAACCTAATAATCAAAGAGACTTGTTACAACAACATAGGAATTTACAAAGACAACAAGAATTTCAACAAAACAGAGACATGGACGGAACCAGAAGAATCGAATTAGAAACCATTATAGGCGAAGTACTAACCCAACAATTACCAACATTGCTAAGATATCTAAATAACAATACAACAGACTTTGCTAACGCACCCAACGAACGCATCAATGAAGAAAACAGAATGAACTTGACAGACTTAGACCGAGTACCCGATGTAGTGAAAGGAATACGAGAATTCAATGGAAATCCAGCAGAATTCAGCTCTTGGAAAAAAGGCATAGACAGGATTATAGAAGTTTATAATAACTTAAAAGGAACTTCAAAATATTTTGGCATCTTGCATACCATACGGGCAAAAATAACAGGAGATGCCGACACTGCACTTGAATCATATAATGTGCCGTTAAATTGGGAAGCTATTTCAAGCTGCCTTACTTTACATTATGCGGATAAACGAGACTTGGGTACTCTAGAATACCAAATGACCACAATAGTACAGGGAAATCAACAATCAGTTGAAGAATTTTTCCAAGTCGTTTACAAACACTTATCTCTCATTCTAAACAAAATAAAATTGCATGGGCTTGAGTCAAGAGGCAGAAACCGTTATGAAAAAGGCTTATCGTGATAAGGCCTTAGATACTTTCGTGCGAGGACTTCGTGGAGATTTGTCCCGACTACTAGGAATCAAGGAACCAGTAGACCTCCCTAGTGCATTACATCTGTGTCTGAAGTTAGAAAACCAAAGTTTCCGATCGATTCACGCCAATGGCAGGGGTCCACCCCCCAATTTCCGAATGAACCAAAAACCAATATTGACACCTCGACAACTGCAAAATCCGGTTAACCAAGGCTACCGTAATCCGCCTCCCATTCCTCATAGGCAGGCTCCATTGCAAAACCCATCCTTTGCACAACGACAATTTAATACACCTTTTGGACAGCAACAACCGTATCCAATAACTCAACAGGTTTCTCCAGGATTCGTAAACCAAACAAAACAAAATACCCCTCAACAATTTCCACCATATCAACCAGCTCCGTTTAGGCCTACAGCACAGAAACCTCAACCACGACCAGTACCAATGGACGTAGATAGATCCATACAGACCAGGCAAGTCAACTATATCAACCGACCAATTCCAATTAATGACCCAGCAAAAAGACAAGGAAATTTTAATATTCACAGGAGCTAATGAAGGAAGTACAGACACAGAAGTTACATCAACGGACACAGGATACGAACAATTAATGTCAGATTGCGAAACACAAAACGACTTTGATGAAACCTTAGCAGAATATACTGAGCAAATAGACGAAAACGACGATAGTGAACAATACGACTACACGTACCTCAATTTTTTAGAATAAGCGACTCCTCGCTTCCTTATTTCGAGTGTAAGGTGAGGAGTGGACAAATATTAAAAATTTTAATCGATACAGGATCCAACAGAAACTACATTCAGCCAAAATTTGTAACAAAGCCCACACTAAATGAAAATCCGTTTACCAGTCTCAGTTGGTGGTAATATTCAAATTACGCACCATAAGAAAGGCAATCTATTCAACGACCCAAACATAATTGTAAAATTATTCTTATTACCTACCCTTAAATCATTTGACGAAATATTGGGAAATGACAGTTTAAAAGAATTAGGTGCAGTAATAGATATTAGAAATAAATCAATGACTATCGGCAACAAAATCCAAATACCTATAAAGGAGAAAAAATTTCAATCAGTAAACACAATAATTCCTAGAACCGAACACCTAACAGAAAGTCAGAAAACAGATTTAAGTCATCTTGTAAAACAATTTCCAAATTTATTCTCCGTTCCCAATGAAAAATTGACCTATACCACTAACGTAAAAGCAGAAATTCGTACAAACACAGAGACACCAGTATATTCAAAATTTTATCAATATCCAATCTCCATATAATTCACCAGTGTGGATTGTACCAAAGAAATTGGACGCTTCAAATGTAAAAAAATATAGAATGGTAATAGATTATAGAAAACTCAACAGCGTGACAATAGCAGATAGATACCCACTACCGGACATTAATGGGGTATTAGCACAGTTAGGAAGTAACAAATTCTTTTCCGTCTTCGATCTAAAAAGTGGATTTCACCAAATCCTCCTGAAAGAAAAAGATATAGAAAAAACAGCCTTTTCAGTAAATAATGGGAAATATGAATTTACACGACTTCCTTTTGGATTGAAAAACGCCCCTCCATATTTCAGAGAGCACTTGACGATATACTTAGAGAACACATTGGGAAATTTTGTTACATCTATATAGATGACATTATTGTTTTTAGTGAAGACGAAAAAACGCATAAAAAAAATTTAGATCAGATCTTTGAAACCTTGAATAAAGCAAATATTAAATGCCAGTTGGATAAATGCGAGTTCTTTAAAAATAAAGTAGAGTTTTTGGGTTTTGTAATCTCAGACAAGGGTATAGAAACGAATCCAGACAAGGTAGGAGCCATTGCTAACTATCCTACCCCAAAAACATTGAAGGAACTAAGATCGTTTCTTGGACTCTCGGGATACTACAGAAGGTTCATTAGAGATTACGCAAAATTAGCTAAACCTCTTACGACTTTATTGAGAGGAGAAGACGGACGCGTGTCCAAAGGGGCTTCAGCCAGAAAACCAATCCAATTAAATAACGACGCCTTAAAAGCATTTCACAAATTAAAAAATAGCTTAATTTCCGATGAAGTAATATTGCACTACCCTGATTTTACTAAGGAATTCGTCCTTACAACAGATGCTTCAGACTTTGCTATTGGAGCAGTACTTTCACAAAACAATAGACCGATATCATTCATCTCTAGAACCCTTTCACAAACAAAAGAAGGATATGAAACAGCAAAAAAAGAAATGTTGGCCATAACATGGGCAGTAAATTCATTGCGTAGTTATTTGTACGGGGGTTCGAAGGTGAAGACTTACACAGATCATGAACCACTGATACATGATTGCAATTGGAAAGGTAGTATAGCAATCAGAAGATGGAAGGCAAATTAGACGAGTACAATAAGGAATTACTTTACAAACCAGGAAAGGAAAACATAGTAGCTGATGCATTGTCCCGAATACCTAAAAAAATCGAAATTAATTCAGTTACAAGTACCCAACATAGTGCCAGTAGCTCAGTCCATGATCTTATTCCCAGTATTGAAGTACCAATAAACGCATTCAAAAATCAATTATTCATTAACAAAGAACAACCCACAGACTACAAATTTGTCATACCATTTCCCACATTCCATCGACATATAATATCACAACTAAATTTCACCGATGACGACTTACTGAAATTACTAAAAAAATATTTAAACCCAGCAATTGTAAATGGGATCTATACGACAGAAGACATTATGGGACAGATTCAAAGGTTATACCCAGAGAACTTTAGGTCTATTAAAGTTCGGTTTACGCAGCGAAAGGTCGAAGATTTGAAAAACGAAACAGAACAAGAAGAGAAAATCCTACAAACACACAATAGAGCTCACCGAAACGCAGAAGAAAACAAAATTCAACTCTCAGAAAATTATTACTTCCCCAAAATGAAACAAAAAATATCAACACTGGTAAAGCAATGTAGAGTATGCAAAGAAGAAAAATATGACAGACATCCCACAAATCCAGAAATTCATAAAACACCAATTCCAGAATATCCAGGGCACACAATACACATTGACATATTCTCGACAGAAAAGAAATTAGTTTTGACAGCAATAGACAAATTCTCTAAATTAGCACAGACAAAAATCATACAATCAAAATCAATAGAAGATATCAAAAGACCCCTACATGACATTTTATTCTATTTCGGCGTACCCAAATGCGTAGTTATGGATAACGAAAAATCGTTTAATTCGGCCACTATTCTCTTCATGCTAAAAGATCAACTAGGAATAGAAGTCTTTAGGGCTCCACCATATAAAAGTTCCGTGAATGGTCAGGTAGAAAGATTTCACTCCACACTTTCCGAAATTATGCGATGTTTAAAAACAAAACAAATTCATAAGACATTTGAAGAATTATTGGATAGAGCAGTTTATGAATACAATTTTTCAGTACACTCCATGACAAAAAAACGACCATTAGAAGTTTTCTTTGGAAGAAACGTCACCACAGACCCCGAACAATACGAAAGAAGTAGACAAGACAACATTGACTTACTTAAAGAAAAACAAAAAACTGACTTAGAAACTCACAATAAATCTAGAAACCAAATACAAATCTACACTCCAGGGCAAGAAATATTCGCTAAACAAAACACTAGATTAGGTTCAAAACTATCTCCAAGATTTAAAAAAGAAATTGTCAAAGAAGACAAAAACACCACTGTCCTAACTGAAGCCGGGAGAATTGTCCATAAGAGTAATATTAAAAGTTAATAGGGTATCACAGAATTAATGTCCGAAAAACAACTTAGGGAATAAATACTTATCCTTGTCAGTCAAAAAAAAAAAAAAAAAAAAAGTAAGCATCCCCGCTCCCCAACGCTCTACGCACCCTCCACCGTTCCCTCCCCTGCCACCCCATACGCCAGCAGCGTTTGGGTGACAGAGAGTAAGAGTACAGTACATTAAACCATGAAATAGATCAAACCATTTTGACCCTACATACGATAACTTCAAATTTTAAAACAAGACAAGCTAGATCCATTAATTGGCTTGGATCAGCTTGGAAATATGTTGCGGGAAGCCCTGACCATGACGACCTCATATCTATAGAAGGACATTTAAATAATGTAATAAGTAATAGCAATGAGCAAGTAATTATTAACAAACAATTCGAGGACAGACTTAATAACCTAACTAAGATATCAAATATGCTAACAAACACTATAAGAAAAGAAAGCCATTTTAGCGACACAATTGCCATAAGTTTACAAAACCAAGTCCGATTAATAAAAGAAGAAATTATTAACATTAAATTTGCCATTCAATGGGCAAGACTTAACATAATAAACACCTTTTTACTTATCGGTTGAAGAAATGTTAGAATTTTCAGATGTATCAATTTTCCACAACAAAACTACACTTGTTTATATTATAAAAATACCCATAGTTGATAAAATAGACTACCAAAATATAATAATCAGACCCATTGTTAAAAATAACACAATCATTCATCTCAATGTAAACGAAATCTTTTTATCTCAAAATAACATTTTTGGACTTATAAGTAATTGTAAATCTTTTAATAACATTAAATTATGCGATAAAAAACAGATTGTAAACTTAAATAATACTAATTGTATTCCTAAGTTAATTCAGGGAAAGGAGGCGCTGTGTGAATTTAGTAACGCGGATCACATACCAGAGCTGGAAGAAATCGACGAGGGCATGATCATATTAAACAATTTCAACGGAACGGTACGCTGGAGCAATACGGATCAAAAATTAATGGGTTCTTATCTGGTCCAATTCTGGAGTTCGACAATGCCGAGGAAACTATTCTCAAACTATCCCATCATCCAAATAACCCCAATAGACAAGCAAAGGTTGAAAATCTTGTCTCTGGAGGCCCTACAAGCTCTTAATATTAAAAACACCAACAAGCTTGAACACTTACAAACTCATACTACAATGAATCGCATCGCTCTTTTCGGCCTATTTTTTACTGCGGCAATGGTTGCCATAATCGTTAAACTATTTCATTACAAAAAACGGAAAATCATAATTCAGCCATATCCAATTGCACCAATAAAATCAAAAATAAACACAACACCAATAGAAAACAACCACATCAAGATGACCAACTTCAAGCCGAAAATCATCCAACCAGAATTCAACAACATTCCATTCTTCTAATAAAACAAAAAGTCTACTTGAGGACAAGCAGGATTTTGGGGGGAAGAGTTAACTACAACATTGTTGCACAACTCTCTCAGTGGCCGCCTACGTAAACATTCTAGACTTTGTTGCACTGTGTCGCAACAGAAGTCTAGTAAACAATATTCATCAGAAACATATAAACATCCGCCAAAAACCGATAATGCTGATAATGCGTACGCAGCACTTCACTTCGAGGAACCCAAAAGTTCAGCTACCGATCGCTCTCGCCGCCAACGCCGACGTCGCTGCCGCCTACGCTAACGTCGCTGCCAATAACCCACAGCTAGATTAGGGATAAATTGTTTAAGTCGAAATCAGTCACAATCTTGGATTTGAATAAATCAGTGCAACTTTAAAATTCTCCAAGTGTTTTTATTAACTTGTATAACAGATAGTATGCTTCATTTAGTCACCGTTTTACTGTTGGTCTTCTGCATACCGAATACATTTTGGAAGTGTGTGTTTGTGGGTTTAATCGGTTTTATTTCAGGAGGGATTTAGATTAGTGATAGTTTTGATATCTTGGATACTGTTTTATTTGTTTATTTTAATTTC
Source organism: Drosophila putrida (assembly GCA_037043535.1). NCBI lineage: Eukaryota > Metazoa > Arthropoda > Insecta > Diptera > Drosophilidae > Drosophila > Drosophila putrida. The sequence continues at coordinate 12,417 of JBAMBI010000040.1, forward strand.
TTTAGGGTGTGGTATGAGGTTGTTTTAGGTGTGTTGTGGGTGTATTGTTTTCAGATTTATTTGTATTGTAGATTGGATAAAATATGGATTTGTTTATTTATGGGCAGAGCTTGGTAGCTATTCTGAATATCGGTTTATTTTAGCTGGGTTAGATTGAGGTATGAATCTGTATTAAAGGCTGTGTTGCAGGTAAGTAAGATTGTGTTGTATGTATAATAGATCATATGCTCTATTTAGTCACAACTTTGGTTTTACAGAGTCGACTTTTCAGTATACAAGATATGTTTTGGAAGTGCGTGTTTGTTGGTTTAATCGGTTTTATTTAAGGAGAGATTTTGATTAATGATAGATTTAATATCTTGGATACTGCTTTATTTATTTATTTAATTTTATTTCGGGTGGTGTATGAGGTTGTATTAGGTGTGTTGTGGGTGTGTTGTTTTCAGATTTATTTGGTATTGTAGATTGGATAAAATATGGATTTGTTTATTTATGGGCAGAGCTTGGTAGCTATTCTGAATATGGTTTATTTTAACTGGGTTAGATTGAGGTATGAATCTGTATTAAAGGCTTTGTTGCAGGTAAGGAAAATTGTGTTGTATGTATAATAGATCATATGCTTTATTTAGTCACAACTTGTTTTACAGAGTCGACTCTTCTGCATACAGAATACGTTTTGGAAGTGTGTGTTTGTTGGTTTAATCGGTTTTATTTCAGGAGAGATTTTGATTAATGATAGATTTAATATCTTGGATACTGCTTTATTTATTTATTTAATTTTATTTCGGGTGGTGTATGAGGTTGTATTAGGTGTGTTGTGGGTGTGTTGTTTTCAGATTTATTTGGTATTGTAGATTGGATAAAATATGGATTTGTTTATTTATGGGCAGAGCTTGGTAGCTATTCTGAATATCGGTTTATTTTAGCTGGGTTAGATTGAGGTATGAATCTGTATTAAAGGCTGTGTTGCAGGTAAGTAAAATTGTGTTGTATGTATAATAGATCATGTGCTTTATTTAGTCACAACTTTGGTTTTACAGAGTCGACTTTTCAGTATACAAAATATGTTTTGGAAGTGTGTTTTTGTTGGTTTAATCGGTTTTATTTCAGGAGAGATTTTGATTAATGATAGATTTAATATCTTGGATACTGCTTTATTTATTTATTTAATTTTATTTCGGGTGGTGTATGAGGTTGTATTAGGTGTGTTGTGGGTGTGTTGTTTTCAGATTTATTTGGTATTGTAGATTGGATAAAATATGGATTTGTTTATTTATGGGCAGAGCTTGGTAGCTATTCTGAATATCGGTTTATTTTAGCTGGGTTAGATTGAGGTATGAATCTGTATTAAAGGCTGTGTTGCAGGTAAGTAAAATTGTGTTGTATTTAGTTATAATATTATTATTCATTATTACATATCGGTTATGTAGGGTAGGTTTAGGGCTGGATACTTTGAGAGTTACGTCTGATCAGAGTTATAATGCATGATAATTATATCTCTTATATCTTAACAGGTGCTATGTTTAGAGGTAGGTTTTTAGGATTTCAATGGATACTTGTTAGGGAGATAGGCGTACAGTCTGCATCAGGAATAATTGTTTTATTTTTATTTTATTTTATTTTATTTGTTTTATTACATTTATTATATTTATAATATATATCTTTTAAGTGTTCTAAGGTACTATGTTTAAGGGCAGGTTTAGGGTTACAGAAGATATTCATTAAAGGGGAAAGCGTACTGTCTGAATCAGTCAGCAACAGGAGTAACTATTTTGTTACGTTTATTTTATTTGTTTTATACATTCCAACTGGTATTATATTTTAATCGAAAGTTTAGGGTTAAATAGATTTTTGTTAGAAAGATAAACTTTTTAGAAAGATAAACTTTACAGACAGCATCAGAAATTTGGATAGAAACAATTTCTATTTCCAAGTGTAATCATCATTGCCGCTGTTAGAGTTAGGTTAGGAGTGGTAGTAGAAGGAGTGAAGTTATTTTTAGTGTTAGGTGTATTATTTATTTGTTTATTCTTTTGTTTTAGATTCGGTTAGTGAATGTATGGCTGATATTGGATTATTGTATTATGTAAGAGTAGCAGGAGCGGAGTTAATTTGAGTATTAAGTGTATTATCGTTGGAGTTTGTAGTGAGGGGAAGTTGCACCTGTCTTATTATTTCTTGTTGGGTTCTAATATGTATTTGGCGTTCAATATTCTCAAGGTCTTTATTGAGAGCATATAGTTCACGGTTTAGGGTGGTTAAGTCGTTAGCACTCATTGGAAAATTGAGTCTAAAGGATCTATCAGTGGTGTCAGGATCATGTGGGAATCGAGATCGTGTGTTACTGATTTTTTGTAACAAGTCTAGTTGTTTTGTTTGGAGTTCTTGAAGAGTAGGAATTGGTGGTCTGGGAATGGTAGTTCGAGGTAGCGGGCTGAGAAAGGCTTGAAGTGGTTTGACGTGGGTATTTATATGCTCAATATATCTAGTTCGGGATCTTGCTATGCGAAAAGGAACATATGGGGAGACTATAAGTTTCTTGCCTTCAATGTTAGGGTGCTCACTAAGTCTTTCAGCGTGTTTTATGCAGGTTCTGTCATAGATTTCGTTGAATGGGTGGATTTTTAGGTCAGAATGAATAGTATTATTTCTGGTGAGGATTGGAGCGTTTGAGATAGCCCTGAGTGTAGTATTTTGGAATGTGATAATTTTATCTACTTGTGTTTGGCTCGCTAAGGAGCCCCATATGGGTAAGGCATATTGCCAAACGGGTGCAATGATTTGCTTGTATAGCAATGTTTTACAGGTGAGTGAGAGTTTGCTGTCTTTATTTGTAAGCCATTGAAGCTGAGTTCGGCGCGATTTTAATTTAGTAACAAGGGAAGAGATATGTTTACAAAAATTTAGTTTTTTGTCTAGTTGGACGCCTAGATAAGGGTGAGAGTCTTTAGTGTTGACAAATTGGCCCATGATTTTAGGGGAGAAAAATGGGTGAATTAAATCATTTTCGTTTCGTAGAGAATAGAGGACGTGCGCAGTTTTATTAGCATTAATATTAATGCACCATTTTTTGGTCCAGGTTATTAAAGCTGTAAGCATGATTTCAACTTGTAGAATAGAATTTTCAGCTGAGTCTGAGGAATACATGATGACTGTATCGTCAGCATAGGTGGCCAAGAGCGCAGATGAGTTTCGGGGAATATTGACTAGAACTGATTCAGGTGTTGGGATATCTGCCGTAAATATGGTGTAAAGAATTGGGCCTAGAACACTGCCCTGAGGTACACCCGCTGCAATGGTTTTAATATTTGATTTGGCTCCTTCATGGCATACAACCATAAAGGAACGATCAGATAAATAGTGAGAAATTACCTTATGAACGACGGGAGGTAGAAGGGGTTTGAGTTTATGGATTAGGCCAGGGTGCCATACACGATCGAATGCCTCTTGAATATCAATGAAGACTGCTGAGCAGTACTGGTCTTTTTCATAGGCTCTGAGAATAAATTGGGTGACACGGGCTAATTGTTGATCAGTGCTATGTAGGTATCGGAATCCAAATTGGTGGCTGGGTATGGCTCTTTTAAAGTTTTGGGACTCAAACATACGGGTGAGAATAAGCCTCTCTAGTATTTTAGAGAGTCCAGATAGAAGACTAATGGGTCTATATGAGTTGAGGAGATCAGTTGGCTTTCCAGGTTTTGGGATCATTGTGATCATGGCCAATTTCCATTGATGAGGAAAATGACCAAGTCTAAGGATGTTATTGAAGATAAGAATCAGGTATAATAGGGCAGAGTTTGGTAAGGCTTTGATGGTTCTATTGTCTATCTTGTCAAGTCCTGGTGATTTATTATTTTCAAGTTCCTTAATATGGGTTTTTATTTCAGTTAGAGTAATTGGTCGAAAAGTGTTGGGGTTATCAGATAGTTGTGGGTTTGTCAGATTTTCTATTTCTTGGCGTTCTTCGATTGTGTTTAATAGAATGGGTTGGAATCTTAGTTCTAAATGTTGGGCAAAAGCTTCGGCTTTTTCTTGTGTTGTTTTACACCAGGTAGGTGTATTGTCATTTAGATCAATTGTGGAAGTATGGCATTTAACGGGTAAGTTTGGAGTTGGTTGTCTTTTGATTTGTTTAGTGAATCTCCAAAGTTTTTGAATACTATATCTGTCTTTGGGGTCTATGGCTAGCAGTGTTTTATTAAGTTGTTTTTCTTTTCTGTCTTGAAGTTCCTTTTTTAGTCGTTTAGAAACAATTCGGTGAAGTCTTTTAGCATCGTTATTACGAAGAACGAGGTGGTTATATTTGTAGAAGCGTTTGACTATAAGCATATTTTGAATACGTCTATTTGGGGTGGGGTGAGTTCTGAAACGACTGTTTGCAGGAAGTTTGGGGTGCTCATTTGAGGCAAACAGCGCTGCCTGGTGTATGTTACGAGTAATAATATCAACTGTATCTTCAATATCTTGACCAGAAGATATTTGAGTATTTAGATGAATGTTTGTGTTTAGCCAGTGTTGGAATTTTTGAATACAGGCGGTTGCAGGTAGAATCGGTTTTTTATATGGAATTGTTATTGGAGTGTTAAGGAGGTTTATTAATAAAGGTAGGTGGTCTGAGCCTAGGTCAAGTGATGAAGTAATTTGGAGGCAGCCATGCTGAATACCATGGTATACAGCAAAGTCTATTGCAGATGGTCTTTTTCTGTGATCGTATGGAAAGTGAGTGGGAGAACCGGTGGAGAGAATATTATAGTTATGAAGTCTAGTACAGGCTATGAGTTCTGTGCCTCTATTGCAGGCACGTGAATTTCCCCACCAACGGTGTTTGGCATTCCAATCACCTGCAATTATGAATCGGGGTTCAAAGCTTTTGAATATTAGTTCAAAGGCTTCTGAGGATAGACCTCGTAATG
>JBAMBI010000047.1:0-14934 GCA_037043535.1 Drosophila putrida
AAAAAGAATGAAAATGTACAGAAGGGTGGGTCGGAGGATCAAGCGATAATACCGCGAGGCAGTGCTTCACTAGATTCTCTGGCTTATTAAGCCCCACCTTCATTCCGTCTGCGCTCTCTCTCCAGGTGTCGAAGCGTTGTTGTCACTCTAGTAGCGAGTGTGCATGCCGTGGACCAGCATACTTCACTCTGTAGCATGAGGTTAATTAAGTTTTCCGCTGTGACTCGTGTGTGAATTTATAAAGATAGCTCTTAAAACAACCATGACCACTCAGGAACTGGGTCACGTAAAAATTGACGAATCCGAATTTCCCATTAATCCACCTAGCCAGGCTCGGATTGAGGCGATGCGTCCACCGGCCCTTTGTGGATACGTCCCACCTACTTTGCCACTTCCTCAGACTCTCTTCTCTTGCTGCTTTGACCACTTGTTGATGCCCAGCTGAGTCTAGTGTCTATGGTCATGTCGTCCATTCGTATTCGTGCACTATTAGCACTGCCTATGTTTTATGGTCGGCAAGCCGAAGGCCTACTGAAGCCAGCCAGTCCTTAATTGCTGCTGCCGAGGCACTGCAGAGTAGCTCCGCCTCAGTAAGATGCTTCGGAATAACCACGAGCGCCACGTCGTCAGAAAAGCCCAGGCCTCACCTCCTGAGGTGTTGGAAACCAGTGTGTTCAGTGACCTTTAGCTCTGCGAATTCTCTCTTGACCAGTATGCAGCAAGCTATCAACCGTAATTTATAAAGTATGGGCAAACCGCTCCCAAAGGTATGCAATGGTTAGGGCAGGCAGAAGCACAATTGTGACGTCACACCAGCTGTGTGCAGTTCAATGCAGCGCCGAGAGTATGTCGTTTGCAATACTGCCTGCAGCTGGTACTTTGCACAGTGACATTGCAAAATGAGTATCGGCGAGAAAAAAAACTTTGCAGCAAGTGCGAACGCAAGCAGTAAATAGATTAGGAAAAAGGAAAAACAACAACAAGGCTTGCCTGTGACTGTTCACCACCCCGCGCAATAGATTGTCGCTAGGCGTAGCGGTTTAAGCAGCCTCAAAGCTCCAGGGAACAGCGAAATGTGCCAGGTGCGTACGTTTCCACAAGGCGAAGCTTAGTAACACGCACTCTTTACAGGGAACCGAAAAAACACAGAAAAGGACACTATATATTCACTACTAGGGGACAAAACTCAGGGAAACACGTTTGCTCGCGATCAACTCAACTTTCAACCTAGGATATTCATGTGTGTACGTATGTCTGCGTGTATGCCCGAATACAAGCCGCGCATTGGATTGTCGCTAGACGTAGCGGTTTAAGCAGCCTCAAAGCTCCAGGGAACAGCGATATGTGCCATATGTACGTTTCCACAAGGCACAGCTGAGTAACACGCACTCTTTACAGGGAACCGAAATACACCGAAAAAGACACTATATATTCACTACTAGGGGGCGGGACTCACGGAAACACGTCGAGACTTGCGATCAACTCAACTTTCAACTTGGGATATGCATGTGTGTACGTATGTCTGCGTGTATGCCCGAATTCTTCTTCACAAAACTTTAAGACTTTTGCAATGCACTGAAGTCCACCCGGCCTATGACGAAAACCCAGTATTTCATAGTTGTGGTCAAAACCAAAGCGGTTGTGACGCGACCCTAGACAGAGGAATCGAAATCTAGTTAGGACTGTGGTGAAACCAAAGCGGTCGGAAGAAGTTATTCGACACTGTGCCACTGTGGGGCACCTGCCGGCCGTTCTAACGGGTCATTTTCTAATGACATACACACGTCCACACGCACACGCACCTCCACTTCTATGTAAGCTCTTAGCTATGTTCGGCGCTGTGTACTCTGGCTGAAGGTAAATCTCTGTAATTATGCAAAATCTATGTGAGTACATAAGTATACTTGTGTGCCCAAATTATTAGTTACAATTTATGAGATTGAGACCAAATACCAATCTTTGCACTGTTCATATAGACAGCCCAAGATTGCGTCGCAATTGTGGTCATAACCAAGTCGTCGAGAGAGAAAACACCATAGCGATCGTCTCGAGATTAGGGGTGCCTGCAGTTTTACTTGCTGGCCTTATTGGGTCACTAGTGTGGCGACACACATACGTATATACACCTACACGCACACGTTCTATCGCTTGCACTGCAGTTATTTTTTAAGTTTTCGTTTCATTTCTTCTGAATAGTTTAAACTCCCACCCTGAAAATTGCTTTTGCTTAACGCTCACATAGTTGTATTCTTTTCTTTTATTTATGTATTTCGTTTGCCCTTATGGTATAACTCTGTGTTATTTAATCTATTTTTTTCTCCTTTTCGGCTGTCCTTGTGTTCCGTGGTGATCTGATGTATGACTGTGTCGTTGGGCGTTCCTCGGAAAATAGAGCGAAGGCAACTGTATTTGCGGTTCATTAACCTACTTCTTTTCAGCAACTTCTTCGCCAGGCATCCAGCGTAACTTCTCACACTGAGGCTGACCGACGCACAGTGGCGCCGTTTGAGTTTTTCCGTTGCAAAATTAATAACTTTTGAACCAAATAAGGTGTGCACACAATTTAAACGGCATATGAAATAGAACTCTTTTACCTATAAAAAATCAAATCGCTTACATTAAAGATGCTCTTGTAATTCGCCTTTGAAATGTTGTACTTCGATTTCCGGGGGCGGAGGGGGCCGTGGCAAGAATCTAAAACAAACTCGTTCAATGCAACATATAGATGAACCTACATGCCAAATTTGGTGTCTCTAGCTCTTATAGTCTCTGAGATCTAGGAACTCTGCCACACCTCCTTCTGCCTGTTACGCACATTTTTTTTTGCACAAACGTAATATACCCATTTGTACTTTTTTAAAGTACAGGGTCTAAAAATGTTTAATATGATGGTATTTATAACCATGTATATTACTAATCATGTCTGAAAAATAACTATTCCGAAACTCTCAATGGTTTCATTGTCAATTCTCGAGGCTCGAGCTACTGCCTCATCGAAAAATCTTCTCGCGGTGTTCCCATCGTTCCACTAAGAAAGTGCAAACTAAAAATACAGATTTGCAATCGAAATTAATGTGGTAAATCAAAACAAAAAGTGTTGATTGTAGTGGCGTCGCGAATATATAAATTTACTTTGAATACATTAGATGTTGGCCAGCAGAACATGAGAAAAAGCAAAAACAAAAATATAGTGCAAGTAAACTTTGGCCCGCCAAAGTTTGGATTCTCTTGCAGAGCTCTGCACAAGCCATCCATTTCTTACAAAATTTGTATCGATGTTGATTTCGAACGGGCAGCTATATGATATAGCTGACCGATTTGAACCAAATAAGGGCAGACTGTTTGAAACTATACCAAACATACAATCTGTGAGTTTGGTTAAGATATCTTAAGAAACAAAATAGTTTTTCATGCTAAATGTTGATTCCAAACCGATGATTCCTATGGCAGCTATATGATATAGTACTGATCTAGTAGACTGATTTAAATAAAATTTAGTAAGATTGTATAAAACTGTATCAAACACACAATTCGTGAGTTTGGCTAAGATATCAAAAGAAACAAAAAAGTTTGTCATACTAAAGGTTGATGTCAACCCGATCGTTTCTATGGCAGCTATATGATATAGTTGTCCGACTTGAACCAAATTTGGTAAGGATGTATAAAAACTACGTCAATCACACAATTCGTGAATTTGGTGGAGATATCTAAGGAAACAAAATTGTTGTTCATACTAAAGGTAGTTTTCATTCCTATAGCAGCTATTTGATATAGTAATCCGATTTAAACCAAAATTGGTACGGATGTTTGAAACTGTACCAAATATACAATCTGTAATTTTGGTTAAGATATCTTGAGAAACAAAAAAGTTTTTCGTACTTAATGTTGAGTTCAAACCGATCGTTCCTATGAAAGCTATATGATATTGTTGTCCGACTTGAACCAAATTTGGTAAGGATGTATGAAAATGCGTCAAACACACAATGTGTGAGTTTAGATGAGACATCTCAAAACACAAAAAAGGCTTTCATACTATATGTTGATTCCGAACTGAACGTTCCTATGGCAGCTATATGTTTTACTTGTCCGATTTGAACAAAATTTGGTAAGAATGTATGAAACTGCTTGAAACTATATACAATCTGTGAGTTTGATTAAGATATCTTAAGAAACAAAAAAGTTTTTCCTACCAAATGTTGATTCCGAACTGTACGTTCCTGTGGCAGCTAGTTGATATAGTTGTCCGACTTGAACCAAACTGAATATGAAACTGAATCAAACACACAATTAGTGATTTTGGTTAAGATATCTAAAGAAACAAAGAAGTTTTTCATACTTAATATGGTAAGGATGTTTGAAACTATACCAAATATACAATCTGTGAGTTTGGTTAAGATATCTTAAGAAACAAAAAAGTTTTACCAAATGTTGATTCCGAACTGTACGTTGATATAGATGTCCGACTTGAACCAAATTTGGTAAGAATGTATGAAACTGAATCAAACACACAATTCGTGAGTTTGGTTAAGATATCTAACGAAACAAAAAAATTTTTTCATACTTGAGGTTGATTTCAACCCTATCGTTCCTGTGGCAGCTATATGATATAGTAGTCCGATTTGAACTAAACTTAGAAAGATTGTATGAAACTGTGTCAAACACACAATTCGTGAGTTTGGTTGATATATCTAAGGAAACAAAATAGTTTTTTTTCTAAAGGAAGTATTTCTAATAGAAGGTATTTCTAAAGGACTAATCATGTCTGAACAATAACTATTCCGAATCTCTCAATGGTATATATGGAAAAAGAATGAAAATGTACAGAAGGGTGGGCCGGAGGATCAAGCGATAATACCGCGAGGCAGTGCTTCACTAGATTCTCTGGCTTATTAAGCCCCACCTTCATTCCGTCTGCGCTCTCTCTCCAGGTGTCGAAGCGTTGTTGTCACTCTAGTAGCGAATGTGCATGCCATGGACCAGCATACTTCACTCTGTAGCATGAGGTTAATTAAGTTTTCCGCTGTGACTCGTGTGTGAATTTATAAAGATAGCTCTTAAAACAACCATGACCACTCAGGAACTGGGTCACGTAAAAATTGACGAATCCGAATTTCCCATTAATCCACCTAGCCAGGTTCGGATTGAGGCGATGCGTCCACCGGCCCTTTGTGGATACGTCCCACCTACTTTGCCACTTCCTCAGACTCTCTTCTCTTGCTGCTTTGACCACTTGTTGATGCCCAGCTGAGTCTAGTGTCTATGGTCATGTCGTCCATTCGTATTCGTGCACTATTAGCACTGCCTATGTTTTATGGTCGGCAAGCCGAAGGCCTACTGAAGCCAGCCAGTCCTTAATTGCTGCTGCCGAGGCACTGCAGAGTAGCTCCGCCTCAGTAAGATGCTTCGCAATAACCACGAGCGCCACGTCGTCAGAAAAGCCCAGGCCTCACCTCCTGAGGTGTTGGAAACCAGTGTGTTCAGTGACCTTTAGCTCTGCGAATTCTCTCTTGACCAGTATGCAGCAAGCTATCAACCGTAATTTATAAAGTATGGGCAAACCGCTCCCAAAGGTATGCAATGGTTAGGGCAGGCAGAAGCACAATTGTGACGTCACACCAGCTGTGTGCAGTTCAATGCAGCGCCGAGAGTATGTCGTTTGCAATACTGCCGGCAGTTGGTACTTAGCACAGTGATATTGCAAAATGAGTATCGGTGAGAAAAAAACTTTGCAGCAAGTGCGAACGCAAGCAGTAAATAGATTAGGAAAAAGGAAAAACAACAACAAGGCTTGCCTGTGACTGCTCACCACCCCGCGCAATGGATTGTCGCTAGACGTAGCGGTTTAAGCAGCGTCAAAGCTCCAGGAAGGAGCGATATGCGCCAGGTGAGTACGTTTCCACAAGGCACAGCTGAGTAACACGGACTCTTTACAGGGAGCCGAAAAAACACCGAAAAAGACACTATATATTCACTACTAGGGGACGAGACTCACGGAAACACGTCTGCTCGCGATCAACTCAACTTTCAACCTAGGATATGCAATTCTTCTTCACAAAAGTCTAAGACTTCTGCAAGGCACTGCAGTCCACCCGGCCTATGACGGAAGCTCAGTATTACGTCACAGCTGTGGTCAAAACCAAAGCATTCTCAGAGTTCTCCATGGGCCTGTACGGTTCACTCAACAAACCCACAGAGAGTTCGCGAACAGTTTGCTTCAGTAGGCTATGGGCAGTAGCGCAATGGTTCTGATTCAGTTGAATCAGCTTAGAGCTTTTGACCTCTTGCTGCTAGCGTGACCTGCTGCTAACGACCTTGCGTCGTTAGTGCATTCCACTGCTTTGTGCCCATTTTCGCCGCATTTAAGACAGCAGCCTGTCCGGTCAATATTTCTTTTACAGCTGCTCGCTATGTGGCCAAATTCCAGGCACCTGTAGCACCTTTTCCTCTGTGATCTCTCTCTCACCCTGCACCGTGTCCAGCCAATCTTAATTTTGCCCTCCTTAAGGACTTTGATTGCTGCTTCTACTGGGAGGCTGACAATGGCGATCTGCACATCGTCGTATCCCGGTCGCAACGCTTTAACTATACCCTCGTCAAGCTTTGTGCCCACAAACGGAGCCAAGGCTGCAGAGATGTCCGCCCTAGTGGCTAGGCAGTCGATATCCCTGATCTCCACAGAGATTTCTTGGGTGACCGACCTAATTTTCGCCTGCTGGCCAAGTACGTCGCCGATATCAGCTTTCATTTGCTGTAAGTCATCCTTGCAGTTTCTGTCCAGTTCGAGGACCAGCTATTTCCAGCTATTGTCACCTCGCCTGGTAACCAATCGCAGGATATCACTGTATGCTGCCAGCTTCTGGCTGGACTATAATTACATCCGCCCTTGGCCGCCGCATGTGATTCTTACGGCTATACTCCTTCCCTTGTTCATTGACTCGTCCTGGTGAGCCAGATGATCCATCGCATCGTTTTTCTGCAGCTTTCTGCAGAAAGCAAATGCATCCCGGGTTGCCTGTGGGATATGCCAAATTGCCTTTGGCTTAAAATTTGCTATCAGATAGTCGATAAGCCCACCAAGCTCCTCTGACACTTCTACGAAGCTTCTTTGTGTCTTCGACTTCTTTGTGGCGGCATATAGCGATGTTCTGGGACTAGTGACATCTTTGCTCCGTTTAGGTGTACCTTGGCTACCTTCTGCACCGAAGTGAAAAACAGCAGCCATCACATTTGGTGGTGCCGCAGCAAGAACGTGGAGAGCAACTTCTTCTCTACTTGCTGGACTTTATATCTGCTTACCATAGCTTGCTTTGCCAGTCTTCAGAGTAATAAGAAGAACTCGGTCTACTTAGCGATCCAACGGTGGGGGTTATACCGCCCCGACTCGGTCCCCCAGGGCCCCTTGTGGAAAGGAAAAACAACAACAAGGCTTGCCTGTGTCTCCTCACCAACCCGCGCAATAGATTGTCGCTAGGCGTAGCGGTTTAAGCAGCCTCAAAGCTCCAGGGAACAGCGATATGTGCCATATGTACGTTTCCACAAGGCACAGCTGAGTAACACGCACTCTTTACAGGGAACCGAAAAACACCGAAAAAGAAACTATATATTCACTACTAGGGGGCGGGACTCACGGAAACACGTCGAGACTTGCGATCAACTCAACTTTCAACTTGGAATATGCATGTGTGTACGTATGTCTGCGTGTATGCCCGAATTCTTCTTCACAAAACTTTAAGACTTTTGCAATGCACTGCAGTCCACCCGGCCTATGACGAAAACCCAGTATTTCATAGTTGTGGTCAAAACCAAAGCGGTTGTGACGCGACCCTAGACAGAGGAATCGAAATCTAGTTACGACTGTGGTGAAACCAAAGCGGTCGGAAGAAGTTATTCGACACTGTGCCACTGTGGGGCACCTGCCGGCCGTTCTAACGGGTCATTTTCTAATGACATACACACGTCCACACGCACACGCACCTCCACTTCTATGTAAGCTCTTAGCTATGTTCGGCGCTGTGTACTCTGGCTGAAGGTAAATCTCTGTAATTATGCAAAATCTATGTGAGTACATAAGTATACTTGTGTGCCCAAATTATTAGTTAAAATTTATGAGATTGAGACCAAATACCAATCTTTGCACTGTCCATATAGACAGCCCAAGATTGCGTCGCAATTGTGGTCATAACCAAGTCGTCGAGAGAGAAAACACCATAGCGATCGTCTCGAGATTAGGGGTGCCTGCAGTTTTACTTGCTGGCCTTATTGGGTCACTAGTGTGGCGACACACATACGTATATACACCTACACGCACACGTTCTATCGCTTGCACTGCAGTTATTTTTTAAGTATGTATGAAACTGAATCAAACACACAATTCGTGAGTTTGGTTAAGATATCTAACGAAACAAAAAAGTTTTTCATACTTGAGGTTGATTTCAACCCTATCGTTCCTATGGCAGCTATTTGATATAGTAGTCCGATTTGAACTAAACTTAGAAAGATTGTATGAAACTGTGTCAAACACACAATTCGTGAGTTTGGTTGATATATCTAAGGAAACAAAATAGTTGTATTTCTAAAGGAAGTATTTCTAATAGAAGGTATTTCTAAAGGACTAATCATGTCTGAACAATAACTATTCCGAATCTCTCAATGGTATATATGGAAAAAGAATGAAAATGTACAGTAGGGTGGGCCGGAGGATCAAGCGATAATACCGCGAGGCAGTGCTTCACTGGATTCGCTGGCTTATTAAGCCCCACCTTCATTCCGTCTGCGCTGTCTTTCCAGGTGTCGAAGCGTTGTTGTCACTCTAGTAGCGAATGTGCATGCCGTTGACCAGCATACTTCACTCTGTAGCATGAGGCTAATTAAGTTTTCCGCTGTGACTCGTGTGTGAATTTATAAGGATAGCTCTTAAAACAACCATGACCACTCAGGAACTGGGTCACGTGAAAATTGACGAATCCGAATTTCCCATTAATCCACCTAGCCAGGCTCGGATTGAGGCGATGCGTCCACCGGCCCTTTGTGGATACGTCCCACCTACTTTGCCACTTCCTCAGACTCTCTTCTCTTGCTGCTTTGACCACTTGTTGATGCCCAGCTGAGTCTAGTGTCTATGGTCATGTCGTCCATTCGTATTCGTGCACTATTAGCACTGCCTATGTTTTATGGTCGGCAAGCCGAAGGCCTACTGAAGCCAGCCAGTCCTTAATTGCTGCTGCCGAGGCACTGCAGAGTAGCTCCGCCTCAGTAAGATGCTTCGCAATAACCACGAGCGCCACGTCGTCAGAAAAGCCCAGGCCTCACCTCCTGAGGTGTTGGAAACCAGTGTGTTCAGTGACCTTTAGCTCTGCGAATTCTCTCTTGACCAGTATGCAGCAAGCTATCAACCGTAATTTATAAAGTATGGGCAAACCGCTCCCAAAGGTATGCAATGGTTAGGGCAGGCAGAAGCACAATTGTGACGTCACACCAGCTGTGTGCAGTTCAATGCAGCGCCGAGAGTATGTCGTTTGCAATACTGCCTGCAGCTGGTACTTTGCACAGTGACATTGCAAAATGAGTATCGGCGAGAAAAAAAACTTTGCAGCAAGTGCGAACGCAAGCAGTAAATAGATTAGGAAAAAGGAAAAACAACAACAAGGCTTGCCTGTGACTGTTCACCACCCCGCGCAATGGATTGTCGCTAGACGTAGCGGCTTAAGCAGCGTCAAAGCTCCAGGGAGGAGCGATATGTGCGATAGGTACGTTTTCACAAGGCACAGCTGAGTAACACGGACTCTTTACAGGGAGCCGAAAAAACACCGAAAAAGACACTATATATTCACTACTAGGGGACGAGACTCACGGAAACACGTCTGCTCGCGATCAACTCAACTTTCAACCTAGGATATGCAATTCTTCTTCACAAAAGTCTAAGACTTCTGCAAGGCACTGCAGTCCACCCGGCCTATGACGGAAGCTCAGTATTACGTCACAGCTGTGGTCAAAACCAAAGCGGTTGTGACGCGACCCTAGACAGAGGAATCAAAGTCTAGTTACGACTGTGGTGAAACCAAAGCGGTCGGAGCAAGATATTCGACACTGTGCCACTGTGGGGCACCTGCCGGCCGTTCTAACGGGTCATTTTCTAATGACATACACACGTCCACACGCACATGCACCTCCACTTCTATGTAAGCTCTTAGCTATGTTCGGCGCTGTGTACTCTGGCTGAAGGTAAACCTCTGTGATTATGCAAAATCTATGTGAGTACATAAGTATACTTGTGTGCCCAAATTATTAGTTACGATTGCGTCGCAACTGTGGTCACAACCAAAGCGGATGGGACGAAGTCTTCGAGAGAGAAAACGCCATAGAGATCGTCTCGAGATTAGGGGTGCCTGCAATTTTACTTGCTGGCCTCACAACTGGGTCACTAGTGTGGCGACACACATACGTATATACACCTGCACGCACACGTTCTATCGCCTGCACTAAAGTTTTTTTTTAAGTTTTCGTTTTATTTCTTCTGTATATAACTCCCACCCTGGATATTGCTTTTGCTTAACGCTCACATAGTTGTATTCTTTTCTATTATTTATGTATTTCGTTTGCCCTTATTGTATATCTCTGTGTTATTTAATCTACTTTTTTTCCTTTTCGGATGTCCTTGGGTTCCGTGGTGATCTGATGTACGACTGTGTCGTTGGGCGTTCCTCGAAAAATAGAGCGAAGGCAACTGTATTTGCGGTTCATTAACCTACTTCTTCGCCAGGCATCCAGCGTAACTCCTCACACTTAGGCTGGCCGACGCACAGTGGCGCCGTTTGAGTTTTTCCGTTGCAAAATTAATAACTTTTGAGCCAAATAAGAAATTCACATAATTTAAACGGCATATGAAAGAGAACTGTTTTACCTATAAAAAATGTGTAAAAAACGTGCTGGTCCTTCTAGGTGCTTACTTATTAATCTCTGAAGTCGGGAAATGTGGAAAAATACAAAAAAAAAAGTGACTAAAAATAATTTTTTTTTTTAAATTTGTATTTTTTGTAGTTTAATTTGATGGTATTTATATTTAAGAATTATGACTAATCATTTCTGAACAATAACTATTCCAAATCTCTCAATGGTTTCATTGTCAATTCTCGTGATTCGACCTACTGCCTCATCGAAAAATCTCCTCTAGGTGTTCCCATCCTTTGAGTTTTCATATCCGCACTTGGGACAGTCCACTCTTAGCACAACTTCTGTCTGCTAATTTCAATGATTTGTTTATTTGTATAGCCTGTATCTGTACCACAATATTGGAAGCAGCCTTTGGCAGAGGCTCTTATGTAAACAGTCTTAAAGTGGAATTTAACCCATATATGAAACAATTGTTAGTCAAAACATTACAGAACGAAAACTATAAATAATATATCTGAAAACCACACAAATATTAACGCGTTTTTACGGACACACTGTGATATGATTTTGCCTGGTTGTGTACTTTTTTATTTTCCACCAAAGTTGAAAAATAGTGAAAAATGGACAGCTTTTAATTAGAGTTTTATGTGTAGAAACTCAAAGTAAACTGTACTTTTCTTTTTATGTTTATATAGTAAATGAATAAACCAATCATATGAAACCAAAAAAAGGGCGATTCGTTACCTAGTTTTTGGGTACCTGCAAGTTGACCAAATTACCTAAAAATTGCATATTTGCTTTGAAGCCAAAAAATCTATATCTTCTACAAAAAAAAATCGGATAGCCTTAAGTGTGTTTGAAGATGCGTTTATTCAAAACTTCGTAATTGAGCAGTTCGTTGGCGCCGTTATTCTTCGTTGCTCTCCTTACTGTTGTGTGTGCGTATAATGCCGTGTGCCATCGCTAGCTCAGCGGAGGCTATACTTTTGGCACTTGATATCGCCGTTTGTTAAGTCACTGCCTACTTTGCTTCTGCGTATTGTGCGCTCATATTTTAAGGGGCGTCACAACTGGTTACAGTCTCACGTCTCAACACACATACATACGTATTGTAGTCGTGTCTGTATTTGTGTGTATGTGTGGCGCCCTTTTCCTTCTTTTTTGGCGCAAAAACAGTTTAGCATTCACTGGGCGACGGAGAAAAAACGTAATTTCTAGACAGAAGGACGATTTTTATGTTGCATATAGCTCATAGATTATGTTGAGACAATACACACACAATCACACTTAACACAGATTCAAGTGGGCAATGCGAGTCGTTTGCAGTTTGATTATTAAAGATTTTTATTTGCAATTTTTCATAAAATATAATTGACGCATATATTCAGAGATATATTCATGGTCACGGTGATGATGATGGTTATGCAGTTGCGTAATTTTCGTTAATTTTCGTTTTTTTCGAGTTTCGTTCTTCGCCGACGACGCTTTAATTTGCCGTCGGTAAGGAAAACACTTTTCGTCTTTTTATTCAAAATGGATTTAGTTGCTATTTTAACAGTTTAGCTGTTTAACATTTAACCATTTAACAAAAAGTTTTTACAATTTTACAGTTCGATTAGTGACGGTGGGGTGGTATATTGTAAATTGTAAGTTTATTTTTTTTTTTTAGATTCCAATTTCTTTCGCTTTTTTATCTCGCTCAATAAAATTTATTCCTCTACGATTTATTTTTAAATACACACGCCTAAATGCACAAGCGCGCCTAATGAAATGCCGGTCAAGACTTGTTGAGATGCCGATCAAAACGAGCTGAGCTGCCGATCAAGACGAGTTGAGATGCCGATCAAGACTGTGATGGATCGTGTCAAGTGTGTTCCCTAATCCCACAATGCAATTCACAATGCACAATTCCACAAGTGCTACACGAAGTGGTAACGGTCTACAGTCCGAAACTCCTTCACCGAAAGTCAGTCCAACGTCCAGCTCGGAAAACCTCAATAGCATACAGCACATACCCGAATAACGCTCTCAGAAACAAACAAAAAACACACATACAAGTAGCGCCGCGATTAAAATTGCTGCGGAGAGGCTACTGCAAATATGCGTGCATTAGTGTAGGTAAGAGAGAGGCGATACGAGCTAGCACCGGCTGCCCTAGAGTTTACGTTCTTAGTATGTAGGATCGCTAGAAAGGAGCTCGATTTTGTTTCCGTTAAGAAAGCGTATTGCGTTTGTTTGTGAGAGAGATACACCAAACATTTAAAGTAATTGCAAGCACAACATTGCAATTGCGATTATCACTGCCATGTTATGCTGTTGAGCTAAATGTTGGCGTTATCCAGTGCTAACATTATGACAGTAATATATGTATGTATAGAGTGACATTGAGTTAGAATTTTGAGTTTATTTGTGTGTGAGAGTGTGCGAACGAATGGCACAGATCATATCCAACTACTCTAAGGAAGCAAAAGAAGCAAAAAAAAAGTAAGCTAAATTGGAGTATACAATAAAATTCAGTACAGTATGAAACTCTTCACCTTCGTGTTTTTCCCTACGGCCATATGGGCACAGAGCTGATTTATATTAACAACTATTGTGAAGATTAATTTTTTGCGGGCTAATTACAGAAATTCTTTATTGTCTCTAGCTTGATAATTGCCAGTGGTATCTAAAATTTGAGAGAAACTTTATCTGCGTGAAAATATAAGAAGTCTTCGCACCAAATTTGGTGCTTCTAGGTCTTACCATCTCTGAGATCCTTTCGTTCATACGGACGGACAGGCGGACCGACAGACAGAAGGACATGGCTATATCGACTCAGCCTCCTTCTGCCTGTTATATACTTTTTTTTTTTTTGAACAAACTTAATATACTCCCCGGGGTTTAAAAAAAACTTGAAACACATTACGCTGCACTCCTGAAAAGAGTGAATCGGGCCCAAAATTTTTTTTGTAGACCTAAGAAAAGTGGAAACTAAAATTACAGATTTTCAATCGAAATTAATGTGGTAGATCAAAACAAAAAGTGTTAATTGTAGTGTCATCGCGAATATATAAATTTACTTTAAACACATTAGATGTTGGCCAACAGAACATGAGAAAAAGCAAAAAAAAAAATATAGCGCAAGTTAACTTTGGCCCGCCAAAGATTGGATACTCTTGCAGAGCTCTGCACAAACCGTACATTTTTTACAAAATTTGTTCGATGTTGATTTCGAACCGATTGTTCCTATGGCAGCTATATGATATAGTACTGATCTAGTAGGCCGATTTGAAAAAGATTTAGTAAGATTGTATAAAACTGTATCAAACACACAATTCGTGAGTTTGGCTAAGATATCAAAAGAAACAAAAAAGTTTGTCATACTAAAGGTTGATGTCAACCCGATCGTTCCTATGGCAGCTATATGATATAGTTGACCGACTTTAACCAAATTTGGTAAGAACGTATGAAACTACGTCAATCACACAATGTGTGAATTTGGTTGACATATCTTGAGAAACAAAAAAGTTTTGAATACTAAATGTTGATTCCGAACTGAACGTTCCTATGGAAGCTATATGTTATACTTGTCCAATTTGAACCAAATTTGGTAAAGATGTACGAAACTGTATCAAACATACAATTCGTGAGTTTGGTTGAGATATCTAAGGAAACAAAATTGTTGTTCATACTAAAGGTAGTTTTCATTCCTATGGCAGCTATAAAATATAGTAATCCGATTTAAACCAAATTTGGTACGGATGTTTGAAACTGTAAAAAATATGCAATCTGTGACAGCTATATGAAATAGAAATCCGATTTAAACCAAATATGGTAAGGATGTTTGAAACTATACCAAATATACAATCTGTGAGTTTGGTTAAGATATCTTAAGAAACAAAAAAGTTTTTCATACAAAATGTTGATTCCGAACTGTACGTTCCTATGGCAGCTAGTTGATATAGATATCCGACGTGAACCAAATTTGCTCAGAATGTATGAAACTGAATTAATCACACAATTCGTGAGTTTGGTTGAGATATCTAACGAAACAAAAAATTA
>JBAMBI010000065.1:4200000-4530000 GCA_037043535.1 Drosophila putrida
GATGTGTCGGAATGTCTCTCTCTGGCATCAGCTTAATGTCCAATTATAATTTGTACAACGGCAAAGTGTTGCCATTTCAACTTCAACGTAGCCACATTGAAGGTTGTGCAAATGGTACAATCGTAATCGTAATGGCATAATTATGATGCTTTGGGCCAATTGAAATTTGCAGGCGTGATCTCAAGTGTTGAACAGAAATTACTTCATTTTTTTGCCTTTGGCTCTTGTGGCTTTTGTGTTGCGGTCAAGTGTCTGATGATTATCTTTAAGTATCTATCTGAACTTTGAAGTTTATAGATGTTGTCAGAATACAAAAGGTTTCGTAAAGTATCTGTCAAAGGCTTTTGCAATTTCATAAAGGTGAGAAGTATGCCAATTGGCAGATTTCAGTGGAAGTTCTATAAATATCTTTGAAGAATTTCCGTTTGTTCAAATATAAGGAAATCTTCTGAATACGTAATGATATTTTGCTATAATCCCTTTGCCCTACGCCTCTGTCTGAAACGGGTTTGCGACTTACTGTGAACTGTCAACAGTATTCAACATGATCACAACTCATTATTTACACCTCACATAGTTGCTATTTTTTGGGCTATCGAATTTCAGTTTTTTGTTTTGTTCTCGAGGTGTTTCATTTGCATATGACACAAATACGGTTTCAGATCCTCAACACCAAAGCGAAAAAAGCAAAACTATTTCTCTTATGACTAAAGCCGACTGGCGTTAGAATTGTTTACAAGTTGTCACCAATCCGTGAGATCCGACTTGGCCTCTAAATATTTGCATATATTTTCGGTATATTTTTGTTGTTGTTTAGAAGCGTTCCACCTGCTTAGCAAACTTGGCTTAAATAAGGCCGACTTCGGACAATTGCGCAGCAACAAAAATTCAATTTCAACTCGGAAATTGTTAAAGGTTTTTTATATATTTTTGTTTTTTGTTTATGCGCTCACGACCGGCCCATAAAAAGTGGGCAGAAGAAAATAAAATGAAAAGCATTTTTGCATTAGTCGTAGTCGATGTCTGCTTTGGCCTTTCAATGAAATCTGCGACTTACTTTCTCCGGCGTGCATTTGAAATTTGAAATTCAATTACGAAACTCAATACGCCCAGGTCTTAAAAGTCGCTTCAACTTATCGCTGGCGGGTAATCAATGCAATATCGTAAATGTTTATTAATTGGCAGTAAGCGGGCCAAGTAAAGTGTAAATTCAATTGGCATACCCAACTATAAGTTACCCAGTACAGACTGTACAGATAAAGAGCTGAAGAAAAGTGTGGAAATGATAATTGTTTTGCTTGTGAATTTAGTTAATGTGTTGCTAATTGGACAATTAGATTTCCTGAATAACATACTCGTTAAACATAAGTTTAGAATACTAAGAATTACTATAGTTTTTATGCCTTCAATCATGCAATTACAGAGTGTCTAATATTAGCCAAGTATTCTATTTGGACTGATTTCTTTAAGAGTTTCCAAGTCCAAACTACTTCCTTTCTAATTAAATTTCATGTCAAACTATTGATGTAAGCTTGAAAGACGACATCATTATGAATACTTTATTTATAGCTGCACTTAGAATCGATCAGTTATAAGCAGTTGTCAAAATTATCGCTATTAATTAAAAATAAACTATTTTCATTAGTCATAACAGCAACAAATCTACGTAGAGTGAGAAAGTTTTAGTACCCATGGAAATCTTTAATAAGGGGTATAACAAGCGTATCCATCTGTAGAAAAAAGCAAAAAGAAATAGGCGATGAATGAGGGGTAGGGGTAGAGTAGGGGAATACCATGCAATTGGGATGCATACGGCTAATGAAGCGGCGTCATCGCATCATTGGCGTTAGCAAATTGCAAATTGCGCATACGCCCCGAGGCTAAAACGTTAGCCTCTTATAACATTCAGTTCGGTTCGGTTCGGTTATTGTTGCTTTTGTTGTTAGCGCTCTAATCATCCTCTATTTAGACGAGTGTTCAGTGCAAAATGCTTTAGCAATGATGCAATATGTGGGAACTTGCTTTTGCTGTGATTTACAGTCCAGATACGTGCGATCGGACATTGAGATCGCTGACAAATTACGGATTGAGCTGATCTGAGCTGAGCTGGCAAACTGTTCGACTGTGGGTGGGCAGGTCAAGCATTGCTCATGGCTTTGATGATAAAAGTTGCGAGTTGTTCACCTTTTTTTTGCTAGCCAGCAAGCGCCTTGTCCAGCCGCCGATTGCAATCAGCTTGAATACTATATTTATGTCTATGCTCTGGCAACGACTATATCATAATTTACGAGTTGAACAACGGCGTCAGGCGTCAGGCTTCAGCTCACGCGTGTATTCTGTTTTCGATTATGCGCCTCATGGCATTTGGCAGTCATAAGTTTTTTTTTTTTGCCAACTCCGTAGAGGCCTTGATGGCAACCGCCTTTAGCGTTTTGTATCTTTTGCTTGCATCTTGTATCTTGTATCTGGCTGGCCGCCGTTTTAGCTGACCACATGGGGCGGCAGCAGGAAATTTGTTAGCCTGTCATAAACTGCGCCGAATCGCATAAATTATGATTGCAACGGGCAACGATCGTCCGTTTATCGATACGAGTATGCAAAAAACCAAGAAGATCAAAATAATACAAAAAAACTCCAGCATCGAGCGAAAGTGTCGAATGTTGTTCTAGGAAACATTTTCAACAGCCTGCCAGCGGCAAAGAAACAATTTCTTTTAATTAATTTTCAACAGCTCTGTAAGCTGCTCTAACGTCTAGAGTCTAGAGTCTAGACGCAACTCGACAGCTCGAAATACTTCACACGCCAACGCTAGCACCGTGTGACAGGTGCTGATTGAAATGACCCCAAAAAAACGCGGGACGTCACTAAAAATGGGAATGTCTTTCACACTCTCGCCTCCTCAACTTTGTTTGTAAACTATCAAAAGTAAGACTGGGAAACTGACAGTATACAGAAATTAAATACTTACTTACAACAGGAAAAAGCAATTATTTTCAGAGTGACAACGATTGAATACTCTTGTAAAGTGATTAATCAAATTCGAGAATAAAAGTTGAACACATTTTTTTGCTTTATTGTATTAATGATGATGTTCGTCGATACATGTACAATTTATTCCGAAAAATTCCCTTTGTTTATTAAGAAAATAAGTCTTTGATTGCATCCACCATGTCATCCTACAATGTACAGAGGCTTTTAATCACATCATTTCACTAGATTGAACTTACAATTTTATCAGTAATATCATCCCACAAATTAGCATCAGATTCGGCTACACTGAGTGCCAAAATTATAGCAGCACATGTAAATATTTTGTAATTCATTTTATGTTTCTTTCTCTTTATTGCTCCGATTTGAAGATGCTTCAGTTTCTACAGAAATTCTACGACTGGCAAGTTATCTGACCCGTGTATATAAATAAATAGCTCAACAAAAGCCACTGCCTCGCTGATAAGACCTAATTTGTCAAAAATGGAAAAAATAAAGAAACGCACGCAAAGTGCGTTTGTTATAGATCAGAAATTTATGCAGCTTTTTAATACCCTATAAACTTTAAGAGGGTAAAGTTTGAACTTCATATTCGATTTCAAATGAAAGACAGCTTTTTAGAATATTAAATATGTATATATTTTGTAAGTTAACTTTTATGTATTTAGGGTATTCGTTAGCTGATTAGGACTTCCATAAGCAGAGCGTCTATTAATGTCTCTTATTCGAGAAGTAAACAAAATAATAACATCACCAGCATCCGACGATGTATATTTATTTTTTGAGTACTTATATTTAATCAGCACATGATTTTTTGTCTCCTTTAACGAAGTAGGTTACCGCAGTCAGGCGGACTTCACTGCTGAATACCCTGCGTATACTTCATATGGTGAACTTTACATCTATGAGATTGAGTGAGAGGCAGAAAGAAATCTGAATATAAAGTAAACAAATCTATTAAGACAATTTACTGATTAACTTAATGACTTAACATTATTTTGTTCAATTGTTTCTCTACAAAGATATTTATTTTGATTTAATTAACATACTAATATTATATAAATTGAACTGTTAAGGATTTCTTCAGTTTCTCATAGCGATTTATTTCTTAAAATTTAAACTAAATGTGGTTGAATATTCAAAGGTCAAAATAATTTACTTGTTTTTATTTTTCCAATTATCATTAGTTTCTCTTTATTAAATGCGGTTGCAGCGTTTATGCCGGAAACTCTTCAATGAGCCAGAACAAATATTTGTTAACACTTAATCTTATAAACTTGCTACCAAAACAGTAGTTGAACACTCAGCGGGGACTCTGAAATTAAAAAAAAACAGGCAGAGAACTTGTAATGATCATGAAAAATATAAAATACAAATGACAATCGAAATCAAAACTGAGCAATTGAACAAATGATCAACTGATCAACTGATCAACGCCGGCGGTCAAGTAATGATTTCCAAGCTTGGTGGTAATAATTTAAACAATACAAAATTACATTAGCTACAACACATCAATAAAACATTTTTATTGATTCCGACTTGAAAATAGAGATTGGAGATTTGGAGATTGGAGAATGGAGACGCCTCGGGCCTCGGGTTCGGGCGGCTCTCAAAGAAATCGATTGGGTGTGACGCATAAATAATTGCAGGCATTTATTTAAACATTTACTGGGGGCAATGCCAGAGCAATGAGATATCTATGTGCAGAATTGTCTAACGCCTAATTAAAAGCCGTGAAATCCGCAGGCAAAACTTGTTTATGAAATCATAGATGGTATCAAAGAAATACAAAATATAAGATTTGTTGTTGGTTTTTCAAACCGGGTTTCAGCTCCAATAAGTTGAAGCTAATTTGTATCTACGCCTCGGCCTCGAGGTCCGTGACAATTTATACCAATATATTGTAGTAGAATGAATATCACTGGCCAAAACTCATGAGGCATGAAATTTTGTTGTTAGCTCGTTAACAGTTCGGCGAACCAACTAATAATTATACAATCATACGTGCTTCTTTAGAAAACATTTACATAATTTATAAATAAATACATAAATCAACTTGTTAGATAGTGCACACCAACATACTTTGTCTCTCTAATGAAAATGAAATAAAAATATCATTTCATGCTTTGTCACTTGAGCTAGTTGGAGTTCAATACACGCTCGCATCGTCTCCTATTTATAAGGCTGCAATTGTGTAAATAGCTTTCCATAATGAACTATTGATAATTATTGTTAGAGGCAAACATTTAATTTAACTTACAATTCAATTAAGTATATCATTAACTGACGCTGTCTGCCCGCTGATGTTGTCATCGTATAAGGTGCTGCAAAGTCTTTAGAGATCATTAAATTCGTAAGAGATATTATCAGTAGATAGTTGTTGTAATCAGTTTACTATTTTATTAGTTGTACAAAATTTATGGTTATTGCGATAGTTACAATATATTGGAAAAATATAAGAATTACATGCTGCTAAAAATTAATTTTGAATATTAGATTGTTATTAATACTCTTAGTGAGATGATCATGTTCATGTATAGATTGATTCTCTCAGAAGAGGGTTCGTGTCACTTTTTCTAGATCACATTAGCATAATGAATTTATTCTGAATTTTAATAAATAAATATTAAACATATATTTCCCCCTCATTATAAAAATAAGAAATTAATTTTTGCTTAAATTTATATTTGTATAAATTTCCAAATTATATTATTATTAATCTAGTAATTTTTTCAGCATGGATTTATTATAATACTTTAATGCCTTGCTGATCGCGTTTTTAAGTTTCAAGCATCGTGTAAACCTCAATTGCGCTCTCATTATTGTTATTTATGTATGTGCATGTCAGCAAACAGACGTGAAGTGCCCACACTGACAGACTGCATGACATGCAGTTTGACACATTGTAATGACTTCAAGTGTTTAGGAGTTATCTTATCGCTGGCTTGTCAATGTGTAGTTGTGTGTGTGTGTGTGTGGGGCGATCAATGTGTTTATTTAGAAGTTGTTGTTTTTTTGGGGTAACAACAATATTATGTGTAGAGTTGTTTTGTTTACAATGTGGGCAACTGCACTCGATTATTGAACCTTAGCTCGTGTAAGGGTCCAGTGAGAAGTTCTCTGTCTAATGACTTTGCTAATTCAAATTGTAATACTTTTAACTATTGTATACGAGAATAGTTTTCTTAATTAAATATTGATCATTGCATTGCAACATTAAAGTTCTAATGAGAAGTTTTCTTATATAACTATTGATCATTGCATTGGTTGCAGCATAAAAGTTCTAATGAGAAGTTCTCTGTCTAATGACATTGCCAATTCAAATTGTAATACTCTTAATTATTACTATACTATAGTTTTCTTAATTAACGATTGATCATTGCTATATATAAAACGTAATGCATTGCTTGCAACTTCAAAGGAGGCTCCGTCTCACTCCGGCAACACCTTTTGGCTTCATCAATCATATTTCTAGGCGTCGCAGGCGCAAAGAACCAGAGCGTATTGACGCTTCTGTTCCCAGCGACTCGAATGGGTGTACTCAAATAAATACACACTCACACACAAACTTTAAATGTGTGTAGATACGGATACACAGCAATCTAATAGATACTCTCAACTAACTATATAGCTGTAAGCGCTTATCGGGCATGACGCTTGTTTGGGTGTTCCAACAAGTTACGACGCCGACTGCGAAACTGACAAACTGGCCAACTGACTAGCTGACTAACTGACTAGCTGGCAATCTGTTGAACTGGTTTGTTGCTGCTGTTGTTGTTGTTGTTGCCTCAAACGCTTGTATTTATTAATTATCGTATCGATAACTCTCTCATTTCTGAGCTGTGCTTTAAGCCAAAAAAAAAATAGCGTTGGCATTGTGTATTGGACTTAACAAAGTTCTGTTTGAGATTCCATTGGTGCTCTTGCTTTTTTGTGGCCGTCAGCAAACAAAATAAAAAATAAAAACAAAAACAAAAACAAAAACAAATACATCGACACTCACGCTCACACAAATACACATTTACAGAGCATAAAGTTCAGCGGGAACTGGTAAAGTTTTTCTCTGTCGAGTTCAGTTCGATTCGAGCGATTTTCGAGCACGGAGCGTGTGCGGTACCGTTTAAACTTTAAAGAAATGCACTAAATAAATTACTAAATAAATAATAAAGAATACAGAATATATAAAATTGGTCGAGTGTCTGCAGTGAAGTGTGGCTGAGTCAGCCGAAAATACAAAAAGAGAAAGAAAACCAAAACAAGTTGAAAGTTTGTGTCGCGATGGCGTGAAGTTTCTTTCGTTGCCAATCAAATTTAATTAATTTCGGCACACACAATTTCCATTGTCTAAATATAGCCGATGCCAATTAATTAGATACTGCCTAGTGTCAGCTAATAAAGCCATTCGGAAATTACGTATGCAGCATGAGTTTGAGTCTTGGCGATATCGGAATCGGAATCGGAGTCGGACCTGCTGGTGGTGGTCTACCCGGTGATATGCTCGCTTACGATGAGTCAAAATTTGCCCAAAAGATAACACACCTGACACCCACGGAACAGGAAGCCGTTAAGCGTTTTTGGAGGTAATGATAAGCTCAACCAGCTGATCTCTGCATCAGTTTGTAGATAAAGAAGTTATAGACAAACCCGGAAAGTGTTGAAAATGTAAATTAATTGGGCGCAGTTAGCAGAGATTAAAGATTACACTTCTGTTGCTTCTGTTGTAGGTGTTTCTAAGGTGTGAATGCAGTTTCAAGTGCGACTGAGGAACAAAGAAAACCAATATATATGTAAATATTGAATAAATCATTTAATTATTTCGACAAATTGTTTCAAATTAATTGGCAAAAACTTTAATAGAAAAAACCGGTTGTTTATTTTTAAGCAACTTGATATACGGTTTGTTTTAATATATTGCAGACTTAAGCATATTCCGAGAGTTTTAAAAGCTCATTAACCAATCTATAAAATTGCATAAAATTACATAAATTGATATTTTTGAGTGCGACTAAAATCGCTAGCAAAACGCGTTGTTTTTATTTAGTTTTCGAAAAGAGAAAGAGTGAAAAAGAGATCGAAGGGCTCAACTGTTTGTTTTGCTATTGACAACTGTTCAAATAGAACTTATTTATCAGATTTATAAATAAATCAATGCAGTGCAGTAGCCAAAGGCACTCGCAACGTAGAATGCGACAAATATGCGCTACGCAGATGCGTAGATACCAAAGGTGCTCACAGATACAGATACAGATACAAAGATACTTTAGTGTGCTTTGGTTCCACACTTGCTTGACGCAGGAAAATTATAATAAAATATATCAAGCTGTCAACATTTTGAGTTTTGCCTGCGGCCCCTTTTGTTGTCATTGTTGTTGTTCTAGTTGTTGTTGTTGTTGTCGTCGGTATTTTGAAACATCTTTGAAACTATGCGCGCCACAAAATCCACAATAATCTGTTTGCCATGCCATAAAGCACAAGGGTCCCAGGCATTGCACTCATTAGTGAACTTAGCCTACGTCCCTTACATTCGTCCCCCTTTCACACCGAGTTCTGTTTTCCCGGAAAATTGTACACGCGTGGCGCATTTCTCATTTTGAATTTTCAATTTCAATTTCATTTTCGTTTTCATTTGTTTTACTTGGTCGCAACGGAAGCTGCAATTATTTATAATTTGTTTTGAGTTTTGTATTTTGTAGTTTTTGGTTTTAAATCGGAGTCCTTAACCTAATGCAATTAGGCCCGAAAATGGCGCTGATGGAAAAACTCTGCCAACGGGCCGTGCATTTTCCTATCTTATTAGATTAATTGCTTGTCATGTTTTCCACGCTTACGGCAAACACAACAACAACACAAACAACAACAACAACAACAACAACAACAAGCAAACATTGTTGCTGATTTAAAATAAAATAAACAAATCATGTTGAAAGCCGTCTTGCAATTTGCTGCCATATTTTTCATGTTGCGTTTCTTTCGATTCCAAAATTTATGTAAAATGAAAATTTATGCGTCAACTGATTTATGCGGTTTTCCGTGTCGCATGCACGGACAGACCCACTGACTCCCCCATACTCTTTCCCCATCTCCTCCCATCCATTTTTGATCCCCTTCCCCTTCGTTCATCTACGTCTATGTCTGCCGAGTTGCATCCATGTGAAACGAGCGGCGGCGTCGCTTATTTTTGGAGTGCAGACCAAATTAATATGTGTGTTTATGATTATGATACACGAATCGTTATGCTTACACATAAATATTTCCATCTGCATCTGCAACAACTTTGTCAAGAAATCGGTAATGCGTAAAGCAAAAAATAGATATATTATTATTATACGTCGCATATACATTTAGTATTTAATTCTAAATTTATGTACAATATCGTTTTGGCTGATCGTTGTTTTGGGTACAACTCGATAATATCGGTTCCATCGCCAATTTGAGTTTACTCTAACAAGAGGTTGTTTGGTTTTCTTGCAAAATGTGTAACTATCTTAATAACTATCTTATATTGTGCCAGAGATTTTACATTTGTAATGCATTTGCTATTTAAATGCTTAAATTTCTTTCTGATGAGTCTTTTATTTACTATACTATTTAATAATATTTTTTTTAAGTAAAACAAAAATATCTTTTACAATAATGCAACTAGATAGTTTAAGCTTTGTTAAACTTACTCAAGTGACATTTTAATGATATTATTTTTATAAAAAAGCCTTGAATTTAAATTATGTTTTATTAAATTAAGCTTCTTGAGCACAAGTTTCTTATTGTGTAAAATTAAAGACAAAGATATTTTTTATAAGTTTTAGTTTACTCAAATTTAAACTACATTAAATGAGTCTCATATGAATCAATGCTTGAAAATTGATCATTTATATTAATTTTTATTTATTCAAATTTATTCTGTGCAAGTTTCCTGCAGTGGCAATTGAAAAATTGTACATACTGCATTCCTTAAAATTCTTAGCTATTTGCTAAGACTAAAGTGCTGACCTCTAGTGCTCTCGAAACTACATCTTGTGCTATTTGCAAAGGTGTTTCCTCTACATTTTTTTTAAGACTTTACCGCTTTTACATGTTTGTCATTTTGTTAACAGAATTTTCTCTCATTTTTTATTTGCAGGTCGCTCGTTTTGCGGAGTCAACGCGCCTTCATTGAGGAAAATGGTACGTAAAGCAGTTTGTCGTGGGTTTTTTTATTTAGCTATAAAATCGCGGCTTAAACCCACACAGTGCCACTGCCACATACTCGTAATCGGAATAGGATGTGGGTCAACTTCACGCCCGCACAAAGCATCGAATGTGACTCCAACTTCAGCTCTAGATTTTGGTTGGTGGCTGTGGCAAATGAATTTGCTTAGCACAAAATTTGTCACAGCAAAAGTTGCTCGATTGCAACGCACTTTTCATTGTCCAGACACGATTCCCACGTAAAAAAATTCAGCTGCAAGCGCCTTATGCAAATGCCTTTTGGGCATGGTTGACACTTACGCCCCCCATCAAAAAATGAGAAAAAAAATGCATTAAGCTACGGTGGAGCAAGCTCGACAGTAGAAGACCCTGTACTTTTTGAGTGCAAAGTGATCACTACAGATTGTTTCAGTTTCAAAAAATTTCCATAGATGGCGCCACTTCAGATATTGATTTTGCCCGTAACATTGTTAGTTGAATAACTTCCGCGTTTATCATCCGATTTGGACGAACTTTACTGGATAGGTTGGAACTATAGTCTGTATTATACATACCAAAAATCAAGGCGCTAGCATTAAAGGTGCTCTTGTAATTCGACTTGGAAATTTTGTATTTTGATTTGCGGGGGCGGAGGGGGGCGTGGCAAAAATATAAAACAAACTCGTTCAATGCAAGATATAGATGTACATACATGCTCTATAGTCTCTGGCTCTTATAGTCTCTGAGATCTAGTTACTCAAAAAAGGGACAGACAGACAGACGGATAGACAGACAGACGGACATGGCTATATCGACTCGGCTGTTGATGCTGATCAAGAATATATATACTTTATGGGGTCTGCCACGCCTCCTTCTGCCTGTTACGCACATTTTTTTTTGCACAAACGTAATAGACCCATTTGTACTTTTTTAAAGTACAGGGTCTAAAAAACATTTGCAGTCTCAAGTATTTTGGCGCAAAAAAACATGTGTGATTTTTAATGAAACTTGAAAGCCAAAGCCGGTTTTTGGCTCAAATATTTGGCTCATATCGATATAGATAAATATTTAATATACCTCTTTTTGTTTTGGGCCAATTTTTGACAGCGGATATGAGTTGACAGTTTTGGGATGGGGGCGTGGCCACTTTGTTGACGTTAATTGATGCAATTAAATGCGAAATGCAAACCGTCAACTTCACAAGTCATGTTGGTCCCAATTTCGACTTATTAGCCACACGCATTTTACAATAAGTTTCAACTTTTTAATTTCCTTTTTAGACCCAGTACTTTAAAAAAGTACAAATGGGTTTATTACGTTTGTGCAAATGTGCGTAACAGGCAGAAGGAGGCGTGGCAGACCCCATAAAGTATATATATTCTTGATCAGCATCAACAGCCGAGTCGATATAGCCATGTCCGTCTGTCTGTCTGTCTGTCCCTTTTTGAGTAACTAGATCTCAGAGACTATAAGAGCTAGAGACACCAAATTTGGCATGTATGTACATCTATATCTTGCATTGAACGAGTTTGTTTTATATTTTTTACTGGGTCTCCTACTGTCGAGCTTGCTCCACCGAAGCTTAATGCATTTTTTTTTATGCATTACGCATAAAATTAATGATGACAAGAGGAAAATCATAAAAATATAAAGTCATGCATTAATTGGGTAATCAAATGTGTAGGAAAGTCATAAATTGGACCACAGTGCTTCGTTCCCTGGGGAGCACTTTAAAGCAAATCAAAGTAAAATGGAATGAAAAGCCGAAGAAAAATCAAGAAAAGGCAGCAATTAAGCAAAAATAGCTGCGCGCACAATTAAATTTCATATCCTATTAACTTGGCTATATGCCGTTGGAAACCCAATACAAAATATTGGCTAGTTGGAAAGTTAAAGTTTGCTTTTTTCTACATAAAAAGTTTTAGTACTTTATTTTTTACTTTTCTACTTTTGATTTATGTTTGTTTTCCACTTAAGTGTTAAATATATTTCTACATTTCTTAAATATTTTACTCAGCAAATTAAGAAACTTTTTAAAGTCCCTTTTTAATATAATAATTTAGTAAAGAGTATTTAATTTTCCAAAGTTTCATAGTTTTCTTATTCCTTCTTTTCTGTTGTTTTTCTTTTTGAATTTCCGTCGAGTTATTTACAGTTGTCATTTTGGCCGTGTCAGGCAATTAGATTGAACAGCGACCGCACGTGTTTAGCATAATTAAATTTTTGCACTTTACGGTAATTTCTTGTTGTTGTTGTTGTTGTTGTTGTTGCAATTGCACCGTTAGCTTCATTAGCTGCAGCTGCAACTGCAACTGCCGCCTACCCGTTGCAGCCTCAGCCCAATCTCCTACATGTGTGCAACATTGTACACAGATTGGACAACCAGTTTGAATTTTATATCTTTCTTTTTTAGTTAGTTTTCTACCCTGTACATAAAATTTTAAAAAGGTTTTATAAGACGGTAGATTTTAATAAAATTTAATACAAATTAAGGAGAAATTTTATTATTTATTTTTTAATTAATTTTATATAAATAATAAATATGAAAATATCTCGAGCAAATAATTTTTTGAGACTTTGAATAAAATATGATAGAATAATCCACTCAAATTATGTCATAATCTGCAGTGTGATTGATCCAAAAAGTAATAATATTTTTACTATATATTTTAAATGATTTAAATTATCAATATTAACTAGAATCAATTTTCAAAATAAAATAATTGTGTTAATTAAATGACAGCAAGGTTTGCAAACGGAAAACTTGCTAGATTTTAAATTTTTGCGGGCTTGCAGCCTTGCTCTGATTACAGGGCATCTCTTAGCCATGTCACGTCTGTTAAAGTTTTTTGTATTATATCTCTTTTGGTTGTTGCTCGAAATTCATTCACAAGCCGGCTTCATTTTGTATGCTGGGCAGCTTCTTCGTCTTGGTCTTCGCTCAAGCCGCCCACACTGAAAATTTAGTCATTACAACCGGGCCATGATCATCATGTTAGTGTTGCCTCTTGATGATGATAATAATGAGGATTTGTTGTTGGTTTTTGGTTTATTTGGGGTCTGCCATGAATACGTTACACTGTCAACATTAAGACCGCAAAATCGATGTTCAACTCCAAGTCGGACTTCAAGTCTGAGTCAGAGTTTACCTGTGCCTGTCCAGCGATCTGGACACACTCGTAATTTACCTTTACTTGCAACTCACTTTGTTGCCTGTCCATTGGGCTAATTTCTTAATTTTTATGTGCGCCGAGTGCGCGATTTATGTCATTGTACGAATAAATAGGCACCTTTTATGGTTCCCTTTGGGATTGTGTAAATTAAGTTGTATAGTTTGTCCAACAGATGTTAAAATGTGGGTACTGGGTTACTGAACGGATTGAAAGGCAATAAAAAGGGTTATTTGACTGATGTGATTTATAAGGTCATTTCTGATTATTAACTGATTAAAATTTACAGCATTACCATTTAGAAAGGTCAGATATTGTATCCATTAGTCACATTAATAATAAAAACGGAAGCTGTAATTGCTTTAAGGAATTTTGTTTAGCTTGATTATCCATTAAAAATGACAATGAACAATTGCTTGAGAGCTAAGGTTTTCCTCATTTACAAGGTTAACTATTCGGTATTGATACTCAGAATTTTCTATGATCAGTCAGTTGACAAGTTGATACTTTTAAATTGTAAATAAAATTGGAAATGCGTAAAAAATTATTCTATTTCTTTCGCTACAATGATATAAATGTAAATAAAGTTAAATAATTAATATAAATGTATATAAACTTTTTTTTTTGTTTGGTAGTTTTGCTGACATCGTATTGAGTTGCACTTTCGTATTGCAATCGAATCAGCTAAACATTTAGACGAGACATAGACAAGCACTTAGCCAGACTAGCTACCAATTAGGCGACATTAGGCAGACCGCATTCTTTGGACGCCCACAAAGCAACGCCCCAAAAGCAAATTCAACACATGCCAAACTGAATAAACAGCTCTGATGATGTATGAGTGTGTGTGTGTGTATGTGTGTGTGTGTTAGATTGTTTATGTGGGTGGGTGTTTGGTGTCCAATTATTAAGCCGGCAAGCAGCGTCATTAACATGACGCCCCCGTTTTTGGCCATGGTCATGACTGCTGTTAATTACAACGCTGCTGGTATCAGACATCAGAAAACAGTCAGCTCATCAATATGCGGTTAATCGGCCTGGTTAACATTGCGGTGTTTGTCACAACACGTTTACGCCACATAGTGCAGTCAACACTTTCACAAGCAACGCCCACCACACACATTTTCATGAATGAAACGAGTCGAGTATTGAAAGTGAAACCACAAAGTGGTTTTATTTTAAGCACTTCACAGCTAGATGGCGCCACCGGAAAAGCTTCAATTTCATTTCACGCTGCATTCATATCTAGGCGGTGTTTTAGCCGTTTTGCCTGCCTGATAAGCAGCACTCTAAACGGAACGTATCTTATCGCCAATTAGCTGGCTGCCTGATGATGATGAGTTCAACAAAAATTTTGGATTCTTTGCCATCGTCCAGTTGAACTGACGAAGTGCACGCCAAATGGTCGACTGAATAACGCGCAACTTGGGAATTATTAACGCGTATTTCTCATTATCGGTTTCCAATTTAATGGGCCAATGTCAAATGCAAGCTGGTCAATAGAAAATGCTTTGGAATTTATTGTGGCTGTTGGTGCTGTGGTTGTGGTATGAGGCCAAACGACCACCACAAATACTACATAGAATTTGCTATACGAGTGAGTGAAAGTCTTCTATTCTAAATACCTCAATGTGGCTAAGAAATATAAATGATGTGTTGTTTTTGCTGATTGGGAACGATAAATAATAAAAAATAATAGTCAGTTAGTTAATGGAAATTTTAATAACTAAATGCAAATAAGTTTAGTCAGTCATCAAGGAAGTACTAAGTAAAATCTTCTTTAAACTGTTTACTTTTAATGGAAAATATTATTATAAATTTTTTATCTTTAGGTAAATTATTTAAAGAACTAAAATAGAAATGATGCTAGATAAATTAAACATAAATATGGTTAGTAAATCATACAAATTTATCTCACGGATACATTCTAAGAACTGCTACTGTTGCTGCTGCTCTCGCTCAGATTACCAAAAGCTGAAACGAGTTTTGGGCAGGCAGGTGTGGCTACAACTGCCAAAATGCTTGCCACGCACAAAAACTAAGCCAGACATTGCCACAAAATGATGCTGGTTCTTTTTATATACTATATGTCTGGCCATTACTGAGAATCGAAAGCAGTTGAACTCAAGACGACGTGACCTTGATAGTGACATTTAGATACATGTTTTGTGCATTTGAGATACATTAAAGATGCTCATCCGGTCATTCTCTATCTCTCTTCTTCTGCAGCTCGTCAAATACCGGGTAATAACAATGGCACTCCAAGCTCATCATTGACAAGCTATGTGCGCAGCTGCAACTGCTGTCCTTATGGTTATCATATCGATTTGGATTTTGTGCGCTACTGCGAAGCTTTGGCCAATGCCAAGCCCAGCGAGGAGGAGCTACAGCGTCGGGATCGTCGACGCTCCCGAAAATCCATGGAGTTTATGCTTGGCTTCGAGAGTCTTTTCGGTGGCGATTGGCAGGCGGAGAGTCGTGTGCAGCCCAAGTTAGCAGAGGTGAGTTTTGGGTCTTACTTTCAAACACAGAAAACAATTCTTTCGAAATTAGAACTTTAGAATTGTGAATTGAGATTCATACGGAAACAGTAAGCAAAACGTCCAAGCTTAAAGTGGATGCTTATTAAACGCATGAAGTAATTATAATTAGTTAGTCAATTATTTCCATTTTTTTTACACTGAGAAAAAGCCAATCTAGTTTCGCTTTAAATTTTTGTATGCCCAATTAAAATTAACTATTGATTTTTAATGATTAATATTAATACTACGAGTATATGCAGGCAATGTATCATAGAGTAAAATAAAAGCCCGCATTTAAATCAATTATTTGGTACTTGTCTTAACAAACTCCAAGATCTCCTATCTTTTCACTGGTTTCATCCCGGATATTCCCCATTTATTTTCGGTATACATAAGGTCAGCAAAATAATACTTTGTGGCCTTTGATCTAAGTAGAAACTTGAAAGTAAGTTGCACTTCGCGCTCGATTAACTTGTCACCTGTTTTGCTGGTTTTTTGTTCCCAGGCGGCACATGAAAGCGAACCGGATTCGCCACACCCGGCGACGGTTGGGCAATCGCCCAGCTATCGGCCACGCTCCTCGTCGGTGCCACGCTTTACTTACAGCAGCGGTCTTGCACCACGTGCCGAGTCGCCCTACGGCACTGCGTCCTCAACATGCTCCTCACTTCGTGGCGGGATTGAGAGCGATGCGGGAGTCTATCAACCACAAAAATATAGCCACAACGGTTATGGCCATGCTCGTCCGGCCAACAGTCCGCCGGAGACACGGGCCTTCCTGCATGAGGCTTTGGATGAGGTCTGCAGCGATTTCGAGCGCACACTGGAACGAGCCTCGTCAAAGAGACGAAAGGCTGGAGCCTACAGCTATAGTAATGGGAATTCCTTATCTATGGATCGCAACAACAATAGCTTGAGTCTTAGTTTGAGTCTTAACAATGGCTATGGCTCGCCCAGGGATGCAAAGGAGGGAACCAGGGAACGTCGAATGGGCAACAGTTCGTGGGATCGTTACTTTGATGTACCAGGTGAGTGTGTGAATCTCTGTTTGAATTTTGTTCAATCTACCAAAAATAGATGAGGAAATACTCTTGGTTGATTCTCGACTCTCTGGTGCCTCGTTGTTGTATGATTCACAGTCGACAGACGACACTTTACTTCACTTTTCTATCTGCCAGATACTTTTGCTTTTCGGTTTTCGCTTTTCGCTTTTTGCTTTTTGCTTTTTGTTTTGCTCGGCAATTAGCGAAGCCGCAGCACAAGTGACACTTTTACGCACGAAAGTGTGAAAAATTTTGCACAACTGTTGGAAGTTGTTGAAATGCTGCACAGTGGAGCGAAATGTGTGCTTAATAAATAGTTGTGATATCTTATCTTAATTAAACTATATTGCCAGTAATAATCGGCAGGAAATATGAATTGTTATGCAGATACATTTTTTAATATTATTAAGAAAATATCTTCAACTACTTTGCTGTCTGCATAAATTTTCCGCACTTATTTTCTGTCAACTTTCTTAGCATTTTACCCCATTGTAGACCTGACAGCATTACGCATGAAGCTGTCAACTTTGCACGCAAGCTGTTAGATCAAAGAAACATTTAAATGTAGCTCTAAAAACTCAGACTCGTACACTCGGTATGCCAAGGCATACTCGTAATTCAATTTTATGCGTCAAACCTCACCACCAAAAAAAAATAAAAAGAAAAATTAAAAATGAATACCAAACTAAAGTCTCAACCCAATCAAAACACATTAAACTGGAAGGAAAAGCTGTAGATATAAAGCTGTAGATACAGATACTTCACGCCGATATAGATACAATCTTTTGCTTTGCATCTTTGGCATTTCAAACTCAATTGGAGTTTACAAGCGGCATGGCAGCAACTTCAAGGCAATTTGAGGCATTCGTATCTTAAATCAATTTTGAAATGCGCATTTGGCGCTCAATTTGCATGCAAATACAGCTCATGTTGTTGTTTTCATTTTTTTATTTGGTTAGCCCGTTTTTCTTGTATTTGTTTATGCCATAAATTTGCCATAAAGTGTGCAAAAAGCAATGCAAGAAATCCATGCAAATAAACAAATCAAATTGTCGCTATTTTTTTTTGCTTTGCCAACGGCCAGTTGGACAGGAGGGAGTAAAGAATTGGCATTGATTAATGATTACTTCATGTGAGACCGTACTTTTAGAGACCCGGCAATTGAAGTCATTTGGTCTCATAATAGATGGCTTTAGAGTTGCCTTTAATCAAATGTATGTTGCGAACAGAAATGTTTGCCAAAAGTTGATTTTCTCAACTGACGCCGACACATGAAACGAGCCCAGAAATCTATCTAACAATAGACAAATGCCAAATGCGTGCAAAGATAATAAGTATTTGGTAACCTTGAGGCCTAAAAGCAAGTCTAGACTGGCGCCAATTGCAGACTTTTATCGCCAGATACAAATTAGCTTAATCTAAGTATGAAAATAGTTCAATTTTTTGAAGATAAGTTCTCACTAATAATAGTTTTTATTTAATTATATTTTATACTAAATGCATATATTCCACTAAATACTTCTGACTAATTAGTTAGAATTTGATCGATTGGCAGCAATTTGAAGCCATTATCTACATTTGTTGATAGATCGCATGTACTAAATATGCCATATAATATATAGGGGCGTTTCGTCATCGAAATCGTAGAGGAAGTATCTCTGTAAATATCTATGAAAAATTACTAGTATTTGCTTGTAAAATGATTAAACAAACTAAAGAGAAGATCCACCTTGAAACACTTTTGAATGCCGGCCTTAATCTTGTTGGACCAAATTCAATGTATAGTGAGTCTAAAAATGTTACTAAATTTGTTGGGTTTTCTTCGCGTCATCAAAATAATCAACATTATCATTTAATAATGTGCATTTAGCTTATCTACAAACGGTTGTCTAGTTTTTTGTTTTTGTTGTTGTTTTTTGTGGATTGTTTAATTAGTATTTGTTGAGCGAACGACGACCTTATCTCTAGGTCTCTCTCTCTCTCTCTCTCTCTGCTCTCGAGCACCCAATATTGTATTGTTGCTATATAGTATTTGGTTTGTTGTTTTTATTGTTGTTTCTTGTTAGTAATACATAACATTGTGTGTTGTGCTGTGCGGGTTTTGCACAAGAGCTGTTAAATAATAACAAAATAGCTGCTGCTAAATGATTTTTTTTTTATATACTTATTTTGTTTCTGGTTGCTGCTCGAAAATCTCAACGCAGTTTGTCGGCGACTTTCGAACGAAAAGCATAAAATGTGTCTAGCAGCGAAATAAATCCAATTAAATTAGCGAAATGATCTAAACGAAATAGTAATAATAAGCAAACGAGTGTAATGAAGAATAAATGATAATTGAATATAAATAAATAAAAGCAATAAATAAAATAAATAAATAAACAACAATCGAAATGCTAGCTGAAAGTAACGACAAACCATCGACCCAAAACCGAAACAAAACATAGAATTAACAATAACAAAACTTCACAATAACAACTCGAAAATAATTAAAAATATTATAATAAACCAATTTAAATTCTATAAAACTTAAATGTAAAGGATCATAAAAAACGAAAACACGCACGTGTGTTTTAAAAATAGCAAAAAGCAAATCAAAGAGGAAAATAACTTAAACGAAATTCAAATTGTTGACAGCCGAACATAAAGTAAAGATATAAATAAATAAATGAAAAATATTGATATATCTATGAACAACATTATATATACCTTCTCAATGCCAATATTCACGATTTTGAAAAGAATTAAACATGAATTCATGCAGAGTGAGTGTGCATGTACTTTTGAAGAGCACTGTGCCAGATAACGTGTGACGCTGTTCGCTTTAACGTTTTTTTATGTGTGAATTGCTAGCAAATCAAATCAAATTAATATTGTTTATTACTCATACAGAAAATGCTTTAATTAACAAAACAAAATATCAGAAAATTATTAAATATGGTATATTTGTTTTTGCTTGGCCAAAGTGCAATGCCTGCCGCCTTGAACGTTAATTGTGCTGTTTTTGTTAATTATGAAGCTGCATTGTGCAATTAACTGTGCCATTAACCAACTAAAAATCAATAATATTATAAACAGCAATCGTAACAATGTTTGCCACAGCCAACGATTCCTTGTTACTGAGACGCCACAGGGAGACAGCAACAACGAGAAAAATCAAAATGAAGGCGGAGTCAAGGCAAAGCCCATCGAAAAGCTGGTGGCATGACTGTAGGTTCAATTAGTTAAGCTACAGCTACTACAGCTAGTAGTTTTCTTAGTTGGGGATTAAAGCATATATATACTATAAGACATTTGCATATTCAATTTTCATTTCGCTAATTTTCTAGCTCATAAAAGTTGATTAATTATATACGCCGGTCAATGCTACCAAACACGCGACTTGCTTTTCTGTCTTTCTTCTTCTGTCTTTCACATTGCCTTGACCATCTTTTCGACAGCTCAGCCAACTTGGCACCGCATCGCAAACACACACACACACACACATGTACACAGAAAATAGAAATCTTTTTCGTTATTCTGTTGTACGTATGATTTTATTTTTCATTTAGTTGCGCTGTGGAAAAGTTCAGTGCACGGTTGGTTTATCTAGAAATTAAGTAATAGCAACAAATGGAGCAGCATCAGAAAAAAGTGAGAAAAAATCGACAAAAAATTCAACTTGGCAGCCGGCAAAGGCGATGAGTAACAACTGTCGGCGTACAGTGCGTATGATAATTGTGCGTATACGTGATTAAATTAGAGTAACTCTGAAAGAGTTTAAGTAGAAAATCTAATAAAAATCAACTCTAAGAGAATCGCTGCATATAGTGCGTATACGTGATTTAATACAAAGTATTTTAAACATAAATACATTTAAGTAGAAAATCTATTGTAAATCAAATGTCTTACTTTTCTAAACTTCGCTCAACACGTGCTGCACTTTTGTGCAGCTCTCAGATATGATATCAATTGATTAAAGGCCATACCGCTTACATAAATAAATGAGTGCAATATATTATGAGTATGTAATGTAGGCAAAATCAATATTGAATAATAATACAGCGACAGAGAGTCGTTGGCTTATCAGCCGTATGAAAACACACAAAGGACAGAGCCAAGTCTCATTTATTGTTGTAGTTCATTTTTTGCCTTTGTCGTATTTTCATTTTTTCTTTGCACAACAGTTTTTGTTTGGCTGGCAAATTATGCGCAGTGTGACACAGTTTCTGCTCATAGTTAGATATCATTGTCGTATCGTATAAATACTATCATATTATTTTTTATCAATAAAAGTCAAAATGTTGTCTGCTTGCGGGTTTTTGGTAGGCAAATGCACGAGCTTATGGCAAGTCTGCAAATAAAAATCGTTTTGACCAAGGCAATTGACAGAGCAAGTAACCAAAATTATACTGGAAATATATATATTTACTGAAAATTTAGATAATAATAATTGTTACTATTTATTAATATTTGTTTTTATTTTTTATAGACTCCTGCATGGCGGGCAATCGCTCGCCGCGGTCGAGCACGCCGCGTCTCTTCCAGCGCTCGAATACGTTGCCACTGCAACAACGGCCGAGCCCTGCTGAGGTGCAATATGAGAGCTATGTGCAGGCCACAGTGGCAGCCAATGCCAAGTCGCCTGTGGAGCAGCTGGAGCAGAAGAAAGCCACACCACCGCCACCACCACCACGTCGTCATCATTTGACAGCCACTCCAAAGATGGAGCAGACAAATGGACATGCCACATCCTCAGGCAGTCCCTTGCAATCGCCAGCCAGCTCGGAGGCGGGACAGACCACAGCGGATGCACAGGCTTTATGCCAGATACGAGAGCAAATGGCATTGAGTCTGAAACGTCTGAAGGATCTGGAGGAGCAGGTCAAAGTCATACCCGACATGGAGGTGAGTCTTGAAGGGATAATTCTTCTTTCTTAAATATTGATATCCATCACCTTTGTTTACCTTTCAGCTGGAGCTCAGTTCATTGCGGGCTGAGAAGCAGCGTCTGCTGCGTCGGAACGAGGATCTGTTGCGTGGCCAGAGACAGACGCCTTCACCACCAAGTCCAGGCATTAAAAATGCCTCACCCGTTCAGTTTACGCCGCAGAGAATCAGTCCCGTATCCTTGGAGAGTCTAGGAGCACGCATGCGCAGCAGTTCCGTCTCGCCCAGTATTATACGCCGAGATGTTGCCATACAGGCGGCCAGCAAAGTGATTGCCACTCGAGATATTGCCGTGG
Source organism: Drosophila putrida (assembly GCA_037043535.1). Classification (NCBI taxonomy): domain Eukaryota; kingdom Metazoa; phylum Arthropoda; class Insecta; order Diptera; family Drosophilidae; genus Drosophila; species Drosophila putrida. The sequence continues at coordinate 4,222,110 of JBAMBI010000065.1, forward strand.
GCTCGCAGTTAAGTATCCGCCATGTGGGCACACAGCAAGCCGAAGCAATCTACTCCCAGCTGGAGTTGAAACAGAAGGTCGAGCGGGCACTTGCCGATAGTCAGAAACAGCGTCTTCGACATCTGATATCGGTGGGCACACAGATGTATGTGCCACAGCGGGATCAACGTGATATGGGCATGCAAACAGCTCCAGAGCGAACAGTTCTCAAGCACAATGTAAGCATCTCTGCCAAGCCCATGACACGGGAGAATTTCACCAGCTGTAAACCGGATGTGAGAAGTGTGGGCAGCTCCGAGGATAGAACCACAGATGAGCTTTGTGTGAAGTGCTCGATTAGCAAGCGTAGTGTCAGCTGTGGCACGGAGGAGCCAATGGAGAAACCCAAGTCACAGTTGCCACAGTTGCCAGGACGCAGCAACACCTTTAGTCTGGGCGACAATGAACAGTTGGCAATCAAGCGAAAGGCTGTTGGTTGTCAAACGGCACTGGCAATGGTTCACAGTGCCTCCAGTCAAACAACGTCGACAACTGTGCGCTCCACAGGCTCACAGGTGATGCCCCAACAGCAACAGGTTGCCATACAGTGTGGCGTGGAGTCAACGAGTCGACAAACGGATACAACAGGATTGCAACGTCTGACGCGAAGTGCAACAACAACTGAGCAGTTGATGGAGCCATTGAAACGTCCACTTACTCGTCACACTGGCAGCAATACTGAACTTGAACCGGAACCGGAACCCAAACCGTTGCCCAAGCCTAAGCAGAGCACTGCTCACTCGGCTTGCAACACGGAGCAGGTGCACAAACGTGATGTGGGCTGTGGTGACATTGTCAAGCCTCACATTTCCATTGCCTGTGCGGCTAACTACTGTGATTCCTGCAAGGAGGCCATTCAGGTGCTGGCCAAGGACTTTTCAAAGGCCGATACCAACATGGAAGTGTCCACAACCACGCCCACGCCTACGCCCACAATAAGACGCTCCACTTCGGCGGATTCACGGATACCACGTCCCAAACATCTAACTAGTCCCAGTCCTGTGCGTAAACAGTTCCAGAGGCAAAATACGTATACGCTGCCAGCGGCCTCTGCTACGGCCACGCCCACAAAGAGCCCGAAGGCGGAACGAAAAACACGTCTGAGGTGAGTTTATTGAAGATAGATAATGGAGAATATGATTAAAGAAGATTAAATGGGGTCAATCTTACTTTTATTACTGAAAAGATAAAGTAGTACTCATTAAATTTCAAGATCTAAAAGTCTCTTCCAATTTCCTATCACACTTGAACCACTGTGCTTTAAAAACCTAAAGCTTTCGAGAGAGCGAGCTTTTAGCAGAGACACAAACCCAACACTTGGCCGTGACATTTGCGTGTCATGCGTATTGTTGTTTCCCTCGGCTTTGACCCCGATTCGGAATCCGAGTCCGAATGCCGAGCTGCTCGCATTGACCTTCAGCCTCAGTTTTCGTTTTGGCTTTGACGCGTTTGCAGCGTTTGTCGTTTCCTTTGTCGCCTTTTTTGTTTATTTGTTTGGATTTTCGTTTTTTCAATGGTGTTTTCGATGTTTTCCGGCCTGAGCAGCTTCACCTGCTATCCACTGGTGGTCAGCGGCTGCTCAGCCCTGCTGCTAACGTAATTTCCATAAATTCTTGGTATATGAGTGCAATTTTAACTCAAAGATCGATTTATTTTTATTTCAATCAGCTCGCTGCAGGAAAACCTCCAATTTTGGTGCTAGATTCAACGACCGAGTCGCAGAACTTCAGCAAACAGCCGTCCAGCAAACAAATTTTAACGTCCCCAGATCTGGATCTAACCCAGCTGGGAGACGATGAATTGATTGTCCGTGAGGAGAAGCGGGTTAGCATCAGTTGGTCTCGTGATGCTTCACCTGCTCCATTGATGACCTCCTCGGCCACAACCACAACAAGCACAAAGTCCGCATCGCCAGAGCAAACTCTCTTTGCGTCGAGTGACTCAAATGTGGAGCGGGAAATATCGCAGGGGGCACGCAAAAAGTCGAGCACGCCTTTAAAGTCTAGTCAAAGCGAAGAGTCCCAGGAGACTGTCATCGAACGGAAGCCAAACAAGGCGCTGGAGAAGGAGAAGGAGATGGAGGAGGAGGTAAATCTAAAGGAAGCACGACCTCCAACAAAAGCACAATTGCATCAGCTGGCCCAGGCCCCAACGGAGCCCAGACAAAAGTGAGTTATTTTACAATCAATCTTTCAATATTTTCTGTATCAATATTGTGGTGTCTACCCATAGAACCGAACTGCATAAAGAGATGAAGGATGCCCTGAAAGTCATCAACGATTCGCTGCTCAAGAAGTTGGGCTCAAAGCCCTTTTCTTCGTTCAGCTTGAAGACGTCGAAGGCAACGATTGGTGAACATTGGTTTCGTATTTCCAGCACAGGCACCTCCAATCCGCATGAGGTTGAGGATTATTTGGACTTCTTTGAATCGCTCTCAGTGCCGCTGCTGGAGTATTGCGTCAATCTCTCCGATAGCAATGTGAGTAGTCTATTATTTAAAGAAGGAATCGTTACTTATGTAGAATTTTGTTTGATCTCCAGGGCAACACGGCAATGCATTATGCGGTGTCGCATGGCAACTTTGACGTCGTATCCATACTGCTGGATTCCAAGGTTTGCAATGTAAACCAAATGAATAACGCTGGATACTCGTGCGTCATGCTCGTATCGTTGGCCAAGCTGAAACAAGCGGCACATCGGACGGTCGTCGAGCGACTGTTTCAGATGGCCGATGTCAACATACGAGCCAAAAAGGTAGGTAATAGCACGTCACACTGTGATATAGCCGAACAAGTAGAATTAATCACTTGCAATTGCCAAATTATTCCTACTAACGAACCCCATCATCCAATTTTCCTTTTCCCTTTCTCTCTCTTTATACTTGCAGCACTGCCAAACCGCATTAATGCTGGCTGTGTCCCATGGTAATGGCGATATGGTAACCATGCTGCTCGATGCCGGGGCCGATATAAACATTCAGGATGAGGATGGCAGCACGGCCCTGATGTGTGCCGCGGAACATGGACGAGTGGATATTGTCAAACATTTGTTGTCGCAACAGGACTGCGACTCACTTATTCAGGATGTGGTGAGTATAGTGAAAAATATCCTCTACTCACAGCTGTAATTACTTCCATCGTTTGCAGGATGGCAGCACGGCATTCAAAATAGCCTGGCAGGCCGGACATCGAGATGTGGGATTAATGCTCTACGTTCATGAACAGATGTTACGTAGTAAGTTGCCCAATCGTGGTGATCCCATTAGGAAATCTCTGCCCCTGCCCGTACGTCCAAAGCCAGCTAAGTGATGATGATGATGGAGCGGAAACGGAAGTCAGCCATTTTGTATTAGCGGCCAAAATGTCGAACAAACAATTAGTTTTAAGATTTGCAGATTAGCATTTCGTAGCGCTGCGTAGAGAACATAAAAATATCAAAAGCATTCCATATCAGAAATGTCGAAAACTAAATATATAAATGAGAAACAATTGTTTATAATTTAGCAGTTAATTAACCACAACACAAAAGGCGCTCAAAAGCAAAACAAGATTTTTTTTTAATACTATATGTATACTTATGTTTAAATTGTTTTATTTATTCTACAACTCTACATTTTATTTAGGTATAAAAAGCTCACAATTTGTCATTTAAGTTTAGCTTGTTAATTACGCAACTAAAATCAAAAACGGAAAACTGTCAAAAAACTTACTTTATAATACAACTAACAGTTTAATTTTCCTTATAAGATTGTACTATAAAAAAATACTATACTAACAAAAAGCCATATAAAGAACGAGTACATGTAGAATGCATATCAGCAAACGACAATGCAAAAACGATATATAAATTAATAGAAATCAAATACAAACAATTAAAGTGTAATTAAGTTATTCTTGCAGAGATACTTACAATAAAAACGGTTGATAAATATTTAATCTTTAAATCAAGAATTTTTCGAACTCACAGATAAACGAGGAGTGCGATGTCATTTGAAGTATACACAATTTTTGTATGATTAATGGTAATTAATGCAACATTATACATATATATTAATTATAAAATTAACTATTTTAAAGGATTTTAAATAAATAAAATTTATGTTAAAGCGTTAAATCGACACTGTAAATGTTATATTATTGCTTTTCTCTATAAAATGGTATTTATATTGAACTTAACCTTTCGTTTCACTGATATTTTAAATGTTTTCACTTTCAATATAGTCTGTTAATTTTTCTGTTTGCTTTGTAAGACTCAGTTTCACTTTGTTCACATCTTAAATTCATTAATTGTACACTGTAATTAATTACAAGCAACTTTGATGGATTAGACAGCTCTCTCCTCCATTCCCGGCTCAGCCACGCCCAGAGGAGTCAGCTGTAGTGCAATGCCATCATCTATGCTGACCAAAGGTCTTTTAGAGTTCAAAGTGAACTCAAACTCGAGCAGGAGAAGTGCCAGAGCCAGACGCAATTGAAGCTGAGCAAACTGGATGCCAATACAATTGCGGACACCGGCTCCAAAGCCAAACCATGTGCTCTGCTCCTTTAGGGAATCTCTGGGTCTGCCCCAACGTTCAGGATTAAATCGTTCTGGCTCTGGATAATACTCTGGATCATTGTGGATGGCATGTGTGGGTATGATCAGAAAGAGTTCCTTAAACAGTGTATATTTAAGATGATCCGGCACGACATAGTTTTCCAATACCCTTCGCATTATGTAGGGTGTAATTGGATGCATTCGAAGGGTTTCCAGTATGACATGACCCATAAGTGTCAGAGATTGAATGCATTCGTAACTCAGATTGTTTTGATGCTTCTCCATGGCGTGTTTGAGTTCCTGCCTAACCTGAGATTGAACCTCAATGTTAAGAGCCAACTCATACAAAACATAAGAAAGAGTATTCGCAGTCTGCTCGTAGCCCGCCTTGAGGAAGACAAATGCATGGGCAGCCAGTTCGTGTTGTAGATGAGCATTCAACTCCTTATCCGCCTCATACTCGTGCGTGGTAAACTCCAGAGCCTTAATGTCCAACAGCAGCTGCAGATAGTCCTGACGACGTACGCCGGAGGACTCCCTTTGGGCCACAATGTCGTCGAGGAGTGTGAGAAAGTATGTTTCCGCCTGTTTGGGTGTCAGTCGTAATCGCAGTTTACGGCAAAAGTTGGGAAACCGTATCATCAATAGATTCATAAGATAACCATGCTTCCTTGTGCTCAACACCAGTTCCGTCATCTCCTCAAATTGATCTAGAGGGTATTTTGCACGTTGCTCGGCGTCTAGGCCAAAAACGCAGCTGGCCAGGGCAGAAATCACATAGCGTCGCATTAACTTCTGTATGTGAAGAGTGGAGTGTTGTTGTTTCATTAACGTGGTGCTGACCACCAGCAGAAGCTGTTCTGCCTCTTCGTACAGACTGCCATAGAGCCAAGCCATGCGATCACGTTCAAAGCTGGGATCCAATTTCTGACGCATCTCTTTCCAGCAATTCCCTCGCAGCCCATACAAATCGCCAGACAATGGATCCGATTTCTGGTTACAGTAAATCCCACGATCATTGAAATTCGAGAAATCTTTAACCATTATTTGACGAATCAGCTCACGATCGAGAATGAGAGCACGGGGCTGTAGGAGGGCATAGAAACCACAAAAGGGTCCGCTGCCCTTGAACTTGTTATAGATGGCCGTGTAATGGGCCGTTTTCATGGCATCCGTGCTAAGGGATTGTGTGACCAACTGTTTGATGATGGGCCAAAGCTTTTTCGGTCTCTCATGCGGTATTCCCAGATATCGCCAATAGTCACGCTGATAACGGGCGGCCATAAACAATAGAACCAGAAGGCAGAGCACGATTAGGCCAACAATCATGAATATTATCCACATGTTCTTCATGCTGAATCCACTTTTCAATTGCTCTGTAATTAGTAATAGTTCACTTGTACATCGACATATAAATACTATATATAGTATGTGTATATGTGTTTGAGTAAATCACAATTTTGGCCCGGAAATCGTGGCCCGTACTCGTTAGCAGTGATCTAATGTCGAGTCGCGGACAAGTTGAATCTGTTACTACGTTCATTACCAAACCGTGTTGTTCGACTGAGTGCAATTGAGAAATACTATACAAATTTACGATACGCTCTACACTCTACTCTCCGTGTTGGGAGCTTTTCATTTGGGGTCTGGGACTGGAGTGCGGTACACTACAGTTATGCCTGCTTATGGATTGAGTTGGCTTTAACCGGCTTAAATACGCTCTGTGGGCGTTTGTCTGAGGCCAGTTAAATACTTAGACTCATAGTTGAATATCCGTCTGCATCTGTGTAGGATGAATCAACATTGTGGCTGTTTATCAACAAAAATAATTCAATTGGAGCGTATAATTAAAGTTATACTCGTGGTAGGGTATTCCTTTGGTCTTCTATGCCTACCATTTATTTTATCTCTATAGTATATACAATTTAAAGTTCAGTTTCGTTTGTTATCAGCTTTTATTTTCATTAGTTTTTTCGTGTAGATAAAATAGCAAGTACTTGCCTTTGAAATTCCTATGATATTCTCATTGAGGTGGGGTTGGCTAAAATTAAAATGGGCCATAAAATGATTACACTGTGCAAAAAAAATGTGTACTCTATGAGTATACTAAATACACTCAATAAAACTCGCTTATCGGCCAAGATCGTACAATTATTTAAACACATTTTATTATGCTTTGAATCATCGAGTTGATTGTGACAGTTATTCAATAAAAGAAAATGATAAAGATTTTGTAAGAGATCACTTAGTTTTAATACAAGTTTAGTACTTAGCTTAAATACAGATTATAAGATGGTTTGAGCTTTTTGCAATGTATTTATTTAGTTGATCTACGGAAATTCACGATTCATTAGCGGGTTAATGCTACAACAATAACAGCGACAACAAAACAGAAATCAAACACAGAAAATGACAATAAAAATAAACAATTTAAAAATCTGTTAAGCTTTTGCTGTACTAAGTGCTTATTTTGTTGTTGTTGTTGCTGGTAGCAATATCCGCACTTGCAATCTAATTCACTTGCTGATGTACTTCAAGCTACCCTGTATTATTTTTAGAATTAACAACAAGTTAAGTAAACTATTTAAGCTTGTATATCAATTTTTACTAACATAGTCGAAACAGTCATTTAATTTAATATTTATATTATAAATAAATTTATTAACTTAATTATAGAGTGCTGCCTGCTGAGGCCTTCGACTCTTATTTATTTTTTTGCTATGGACCATTTGCAATTGTAGAAAAGTATTGAAAAGATTGAGGTTTAAACTCAATGACACACATTGGTTACCGATCTTTGTAAGAATATTAAAATATGCTCTTTTAGTTCTTTGAAATATTACAAAGTATTGTTAATTTACTTAGAAACTTAGATAGTTTGTAAAATATAAAAAGTCGTTTATAAAAGGGTTTTAAGTTTAAAAAACAATTGAGAAGTCATTATGTTCTTTCTCAAAATACTTATACCTGTTATCATATGAGATTGTCATTGAACCTAGTCCCTCCTAATTATATTGGGCTAGGTTAAGGGAACTGTTCTTCTTTCTAAAAACTATTTGTGAGTCATAGGACTTTCCTATACAAAACGATACATTTTTGGCAGCAAACGTTTGTATATAAGAGAACTGATTTTTGACAAGTACTTTTCCTTCCACATAAGTAGGCTAACACTTTATGCCATGCTAATTTTATTGCTAGATAAGAATTTTAATCTTTGACAACAATATAATCGTTAATAAATAAACAGGGTGTTCGCAAAATTTATAATAATAAAGTCATAATTTTTATATAAAATACAAAAGTGTCCTTAATGTTATTAATCATATTCTGACTAAACTTATGCAAGATTGGTTTATTTAAAACAAAAACAAAAACCTTCCTTTTTTATAAAAAAGTGATAAAATAAATAGATTTTTTAAATATTAAATATAAATATATATTTAATTAAATATAATTTTAGTAATAATACTAAGTTCTATTCAAATGTTTGTCAATGTCGGGGATTTTCTTTATAACCCTGTTTATTTTTGTTTATGGCCAAATTAAGCTTGTTTTTATCAGGAGTACCACATTATCAAAAAGTGATATAAAAAATTTTGTCATTCTGACTTCCAGTATGAGAAATCAGCTCTATATAAACCAATCTTTTGCAGAGCAGCACAGTTGCTCGGCAAAATCGGAGTGTTTCACATAAAGTACTAAGTGTTTTACCTCATTTAATAATGGAAATCGGACTAATGCTACTCACAGCCCTGCTGGGGTTGGCTGTTTACATCGTTGTTCGTATGTATCAAAAGTTGCATTATTGGCAGAACTTGGGGATTCCGTGTGAAAAGCCACACCCCTTTATGGGCAACATGGCGGGATTTCGTACCAAGATTTCCACCAACGAAATGTTTCTACAGTACTACAACAAATTCCGGGGAAAGGGACCTTTTGTTGGTTTTTACTGGTTCCAGCGACCAACCGCTTTCATTATGGAACCATTTTTGGTTAAACAAGTACTGATTAAGGAGTTCAACAAGTTTGCAGATCGAGGATTTTTCAACAACCCGGAGGATGATCCAATTTCGGGACGACTCGTCTTGCTGGATGGTCACAAGTGGAAGACAATGAGAAATAAACTCTCATCTACATTTACTTCGGGAAAAATCAAGTTTATGTGTCCGACAGTTGTCAAAGTTAGTCACGAGTTTGTCGACGTTTTCGGTGATATGATATCAAAGTCATCCATTGTTGAAGTAAAAGAGTTGCTGGCGAGATTTACGACAGATGTTATTGGTACTTGTGCCTTTGGAATCGATTGCCACAGTCTCAAGGATCCGGAGGCAGAGTTTCGTGTAATGGGACGACGTTCCCTAACAGATATGAGACACGGATTTCTTGGTAGATTTATCCTTAGTAGCTACCCTGAACTGGCTCGCCGTTTGCATATGAAGATGACACCAGATCATATTGAAAAGTTTTTCATGCGCATTGTAAAGGAAACTGTAACGTTCAGAGAGGAGAATAAAATACGTCGCAATGATTTTATGGATCAGTTGATTGATTTGAAAAATAACCGTTTAATGAAATCAGAGACTGGGGAGAGCATGAGCCTTACCATTGAGGAAGTGACCGCTCAGGCATATGTGTTCTTCAATGCTGGATTCGAAACCTCTTCCACCACCATGGGATTTGCTCTCTACGAGCTGGCTCAACATCAAGACATACAACAACGGATAAGGGATGAGGTTAATGAGGTTCTAGCAAGATATAATGGAGAGGTGACCTATGAAAGTATAAAGGAGATGGTCTATCTTAATCAAGTTATATCGGGTAAGTAGATAGAGAAACCCTAAAGGACCGACTATACCTAATGAATAATTTTCTTCTCTCCAGAAACTCTCCGCCTTTATACTGTCCTTCCAATGTTGACTCGCAAATGCCTCGAAGATTACGTTGTGCCAGGTTATCCGAAATATGTCATCAAGAAGGGCATGCTTGTGGTTATTCCCGCTAATGCTATACATCGTGATGAAAAGTTTTATCCCGATCCGGACCGTTTTAATCCGGACAATTTCGAGCCGGAACGAGTTAAGAAACGTGACTCTGTCGAATGGCTTCCGTTCGGTGATGGACCCCGGAACTGCATCGGATTAAGATTTGGTGAAATGCAGGCTCGTATTGGTCTAGCAATGCTTGTGAAGAACTTTAAGTTCTCCGTTTGTGATCAAACACCGATACCTATGGAGTATAGTAAGAAAAGCTTCTTGTTAAGCAGTCAGTCGGGAATCTTTTTGCACGTAGAGCGTGTTTAATTCGTTTAATCAGTTCATTGACATTATAACTATACTCAATAGCTTTGGGTTATTGTGTGCTTAGGTCTTGGAAATTTGTTGCTAAAGTAAGATAAGAACTTAATCTAAGCTAAAAGTGCTTAAGATTAATATTGATATTATTGAAATTAAAGCAATTGTTTACAAGAAAATTGTAAAAGAATTTTAATTTAAAGTTTATTTACTCCTCTAAGCTTAAAAATGCTCACACTTTTAGTTAAACAAAAACAAATAATATCTACTAATTTCGTAAAGTTCCGACAAATTGACTCATTTAAATACCTCGTAATCATGAACATGGTTGGGGAGTTTCTTCCAAGTAACATGAGACCTCTCTGACCATTTAAATGATTTTCAATAATTAAATAATATAAATTAAATAAAAGTTTCACCGTTTGATTCATTTAACTAACTGCTTCTGTGCATTAACTTTACAGACATAAATCATTAACAGAGAAACGATTCTTTGAGTTCTGATTCCTCAATTATTTTCTAGAGTATATTTATACTTATGTACTTGTCTAGCATAATTTCAACACCTTATCTTTAGAAATATTCGATAATTTTGATTCAAATAGACTGGCGATAACAATGATTTTGGTTTATGAATTTGTTTCTAGATAATCGGCATATCGCGACATAGAAATTATTGTCATTGTGACTGTGAAAGCTTTGTCTAGCTTTTAAGAAGCAATGTTCTCTGGAATGGCTCTCAGTTGACGAACGCGGTTCATTAGAACCACACCCGACCGGTATTGCGCTATATAGTATTTCTATTCTAAAAGTAAAAAATAGTAAAATGGATATCGGTTTTGTGTTACTTACTGTGCTGATTGCCCTGTGTGGCTATCTCTTTCTAAGATTGCGTCGAAATCTACGATACTGGAAAGACTTGGGCATACCAAGTGAGGATCCACATCCGATATTCGGTAGTTTGAGTGGCATACAAACCAAGCGCTCATTCACAGAGGTGTGGGAGCAGTATTACAGTAAGTTCCGGGGAACAGGACCTTTTGCTGGTTTCTACTGGTTCCTTCGACCGGCTGTTTTCATTCTGGAACCATTTTTGGTTAAACACATTTTGATCAAGGATTTCAATAAGTTCACGGATCGAGGATTCTTCAACAACCCTGAGGATGATCCATTGTCTGGCCAGCTATTCCTATTGGATGGCCATAGATGGAAGTCGATGAGAAACAAACTATCATCTACTTTCACATCTGGTAAAATGAAGTTCATGTTTCCCACAGTCGTAAAAGTGGGTGACGAGTTCGTGGAAGTCTTTGGTGAAATGGCCAAAAAATCGCCTGTTGTCGAAGTTCGAGAACTTCTGGCTCGATTCACAACCGACGTTATTGGTACTTGTGCCTTTGGAATCGATTGCAGCAGTCTCAAGGATCCGGAGGCAGAGTTTCGTGTCATGGGTCGGCGGGCTTTAACCGATCAACGTCATAATATTCTCGGAATCACGTTGATTAATAGTTTTCCCAAATTGGCGAAACGTTTGCACATGAAACAGACTCCAGAGCATGTTGAAAAATTCTTCATGAGAATTGTAAATGAAACCATATTGTTTAGAGAGCAGAATAATATTCGACGCAACGATTTTATGGATCAGTTAATAGACTTGAAGAACAATCGTTTGATTAAATCAGAGACTGGAGAGAGCATGAGTCTGACAGTCGAGGAAATTGCAGCTCAAGCTTTTGTCTTCTTCAGTGCTGGCTTTGAAACATCCTCGACAACAATGGGATTTGCTTTATATGAGCTGGCTCAGAAGCAGGACATTCAGGATCGGTTGAGAAAAGAATGTAACGAGGTGCTAGCCAAGCATAATGGAGAGCTAACCTACGAGGGCCTCAAGGAAATGGGATATCTTTCTCAGGTTATATCGGGTATGTAGAAGCTAATTTAATTCTTTATATCTTTTAACAACTCTGTTTTCCTTCCTCTAGAAACTCTTCGTCTCTGGACTGTGTTACCTGTTTTGAATCGTGAATGTCTGGAAGACTTTGTTGTTCCTGGTATCCGAATTATGTATCAAGAAGGGAATGCCCGTTTTAATTCCCTCGGGTGCTATGCATCGGGATGAGAAGTTATATCCCGATCCAGAGCGTTTTAATCCGGACAATTTCGAACCGGAACGTGTTAAGAACCGTGACTCTGTCGAGTGGCTTCCTTTTGGTGATGGACCCCGGAACTGCATTGGATTGAGATTTGGTGAAATGCAGGCTCGTATTGGACTTGCAAAACTTGTAACAAACTTTAAGTTTTCGGTATGCGATCAAACAACAATACCGATTAAATATGATAAGAAGAGTTTCTTGATAGCAAGTGAGTCGGGTATTTTTTTGAAAGTAGAACGAGTTTGATTAATACTGTAATTTAATTGTACCATACGTAAAATATTAAATTGCTAAAAAGTATACCTGTATTTAAATTTATTTATTTGTTTCGATGTGGTTCAGTTGCCAAGAGCAATGAATTTATTGACAGCTTATGGTCAAAGGTTCAAAAGTGTATATCACAAATGTAGATAAAACGTAATAATTAAAGCCGCATAAATATATACAGAAAAAAATGGTTTATTTTACATATAAAACAATTTAGTATACATATACTATAGTAGCATATGTCTAAAGCTCATTCATACTGTGTAGTAATGATATTTGACTGCAGAGCGTAAAAAAAGCTTTTTGGAAATTACTCTCCAGCTATAAACTGAACTGGAGAGCGTTAATAGAACTATTGCGTCACTTTAAGAACTGAGTAAATATTATTATATTATTTGTATTTACATTGTCAACCAGTTTGTCGACTTTGTTTGTTGCTCTCATTCAGATCAGTGCTCATCCATATATAGAAAGATTGTATATTATTAGCAAACACAATAAACTGCAAATTATTTAAGCTTTCTTGAATTTTAGATAAGGTTCCCCCCTTTACTTTTTTCCATAAAAAAAAATTTTCAAAATTTTTTTTCTTGAGTTTTTACTTTTAATCAACTCCTGGTGCCCAAATTAATATAAAAAAATACTTTTAAGTTGATTTGAGGAGCTTCATTTTTTTGTAAAAATTCACCCCAAAAGTGACCAAAAATTTGACTTGTAAAATGGCTAGTGCCTAAAGTCAGCAGACTTTAAACTTGCATAACTTTGTCAAATCTTATCCGATTTTCGTGCGGAATGTAATTTTAGTCATGATTTGATCTCTAAATTGATGCTACATTTAAAAATAGTTATTATTCAAAAATTTATTTTTTCGACTTTGTTGGAATTTTTGATAAGGGTACCCCCTTTACTTTTTTCAAAAAAAAAAATTTTCAAAATTTTTTTTCTTGAGTTTTCACTTTTAATCAACTCCTGGTGCCCAAATTAGTATTAGAGACTACTTTAAAGTTGATTTTTAGGGGTTTTATTTTTTTGTAAAAATTCACCCCAAAAGTGACCAAAAATTTGACTTGTAAAATGGCTAGTGCCAAGGGTCAACTGATTTCAATCTTGCATAACTTTGTCAAATCTTATCCGATTTTCATGTGGAATGTCATTTTCGTCATGATTTAATTTTAAAATTGATTCTACATTTAAAAATAGTTATTTTTCAAAAATAAATTTTTTCGATTTTGTTGGAATTTTAGATAAGGGTACCCCCTTTACTTTTTTCTAAAAAAAAAATTTTCAAAATTTTTTTTCTTGAGTTTTCACTTTTAATCAACTCCTGGTGCCCAAATTAGTATTAGAGACTACTTTTAAGTTGATTTAGAGGAGTTTCATTTTTTTGTAAAAATTCACCCCAAAAGTGACCAAAAATTTGACTTGTAAAATGGCTAGTGCCAAGGGTCAACTGATTTCAATCTTGCATAACTTTGTCAAATCTTATCCGATTTTCATGCGGAATGTAATTTTAGTCATGATTTGATCTCTAAATTGATGCTACATTTAAAAATAGTTATTTTTTAAAAATTTATTTTTTCGATTTTGTTGGAATTTTAGATAAGGGTACCCCCTTTACTTTTTTCAAAAAAAAAAATTTTTAAAATTTTTTTTCTTGAGTTTTCACTTTTAATCAACCCTGGTGCCCAAATTAGTATTAGAGACTACTTTAAAGTTGATTTTTAGGGGTTTTATTTTTTTGTAAAAATTCTCCCCAAAAGTGACAAAAAATTTGACTTGTAAAATGGCTAGTGCCAAGGGTCAACTGATTTAAATCTTGCATAACTTTGTCAAATCTTATCCGATTTTCATGCGGAATGTAATTTTAGTCATGATTTGATCTCTAAATTGATGCTACATTTAAAAATAGTTATTTTTTAAAAATTTATTTTTTCGATTTTGTTGGAATTTTAGATAAGGGTACCCCCTTTACTTTTTTCAAAAACAAAAATTTTCAAAATTTTTTTTCTTGAGTTTTCACTTTTAATCAACTCCTGGTGCCCAAATTAGTATTAGAGACTACTTTAAAGTTGATTTTTAGGGGTTTTATTTTTTTGTAAAAATTCACCCCAAAAGTGACCAAAAATTTGACTTGTAAAATGGCTAGTGCCAAGGGTCAACTGATTTCAATCTTGCATAACTTTGTCAAATCTTATCCGATTTTCATGCGGAATGTAATTTTAGTCATGATTTGATCTCTAAATTGATGCTACATTTAAAAATAGTTATTTTTCAAAAATTTATTTTTTCGATTTTGTTGGAATTTTAGATAAGGGTACCCCCTTTAAAAAATTTTCAAAATTTTTTTTCTTGAGTTTTCACTTTCAATCAACTCCTGGTGCCCAAATTAGTATTAGAGACTACTTTAAAGTTGATTTTTAGGGGTTTTATTTTTTTGTAAAAATTCACCCCAAAAGTGACAAAAAATTTGACTTGTAAAATGGCTAGTGCCAAGGGTCAACTGATTTAAATCTTGCATAACTTTGTCAAATCTTATCCGATTTTCATGTGGAATGTCATTTTCGTCATGATTTAATTTAAAAATTGATTCTACATTTAAAAATAGTTATTTTTCAAAAATAAATTTTTTCGATTTTGTTGGAATTTTAGATAAGGGTCCCCCCTTTACTTTTTAAAAAAAAAAAAATTTTCAAAATTTCCTTCCCTTTTAAAGAAATTTTATGTCTGTCTAGAATTTTTGTTTTCAGTTCAATATAAAATTTTATTGAATTGGTTCGATTTTGAGATTAAACCCTTTTGTGTGCAGAAATAATGCATGTTTCTCGAATGTCATGGGCTGTGGCGATTCGGGAGATAAACTGAATCGAAAATGACGCAATAATGCAATAAGACCAACTGCAATTTTCATCTTTCCAAAACGCATTCCAATGCAAATTCGAGGTCCTTGTCCAAATGGAATGTAGGCGCAGCTGGGACGTTGTTGTATGGCGTCCTCTGTGAAACGTTCTGGTAAAAACTTTTCCGGATCCGGATAATACTCCGGATCGTGATGTATAGAATAAACTGGAACGACAAGCTGTGATCCAGCTGGCAGATAATGTGACGGATGTCCGGGTACATCATAGTGAGAATTGGTTCGTCTTATGTGCTCTGTGGCCACTGGATACATGCGGAGAGTCTCTATAGGAAAGAAGAAGTAGTTTGAAATATTTTATATACTCAGTTTTCAATTCCAGCTTACCCGATATGACTTGTTCCAAATATTTCATTTTCGGCAAAACCTCATAGCTGAGCTCCCCATTCTCCCCATAGTTGGCAATAGTTTCCTCAATCTCCTCCCTTAGCTGATTTTGTATTTCCTCATGCTTGGCCAACTCATATAAAGCCAAGCTTAATGCTGTTGCTGTTGTCTCAAATCCTGCTACCAGAAAAACATACATCTGAGCAGCGATTTCATTGATTGTAAGTCCTTCTTCTGTATTTCCGGCATCGTATTTTTGTTTCATTTCTAGCATAATTCCAACAAAATCATTACGCTTAATGTTATTTTGTTCTCTATGGTTAATGGCATCCTTTACCAGGCCCATATAGAAGGCCTCCACATCGGCAGGAGTTCTTTTGAGGTGCAGCCTAAGACTGAGCTTGGGAAAGAAGAGGCAGAATATATAATCGTAGCGTTTCTTTAACATGGACTTGAGGCCCATCTGAACAAAGGGAGCCTTTGGATTCCGTAAACCATTGCACTCTAATCCGAAAATTGCCGTTCCAATCGTATCCGATGTGTAGCAGGCCAGTAATTTGGTAACCTCCACGGAGGCAGCTGCTCCGGCACAACGCTCTTTCAGCACACTGACAAGTTCCTGGGCAGTTCGAGTAACGGCAGGAAACATTATCTTCATTTTGGAACTACTGAATATTGGAGTCATGCGGGGTCTAAGACGATGCCATTTTGGACCATCAACCGCAAAGAGATGTGCCGACAATGGATCGTCTTGTTCATTGAAAAACAAACCACGACTATCAAAGTTGTTAAAGTCCTTAATAAGTATACGTTTCAGCAGTTCCATATCCGTTATAATATAGATGGGTGACATTAGAAAGTATGCTCCTACATAAGGTCCCAGGTGTTTGTATTTCACATACAACTTCTGAAATATTTCCGAGGAGTGTTTGGTAATTCGCCAGCCCCACATATTGCCAACAATTGGCAAAGGTGCCTCATGTGCAATGCCACGACGTTTCAAATAGGAGAATCGCCATTTCATCCATATATAGAATCCGATTAAGACACACGCGACCAACGAAATCGAGAGGAACATTTCACTTCTACAAACCGATTTAGACTAATTCGGAGTTACTCCAGCTTCATGGAATTTATAGTTGACAGTCTGAGGAAGCGTCCAGGTCAGGACCTCTACATAAAAGAACGTTCACCTCTAATTTGTACTAATATAAAATGCGAGTGGCAGATTTTCATTCCATTTGAAATTATGTAGAACACATCTTTGTAATACCTCAGTCTATAGACTACTATAGTAGCGACTATTAAAATTTACTTTATATGCGTTAATAGAGTGCTTTGAAGTCCACATTGAAAAATAAGGAAATACTGTATGCAAAGTTGAACGACAATACTTTGAACCCTTTGCATTGCAACTTTGAATAGATTCCACAAAAATCTATCAATTTTTTTAGTAAATAATACAGCTTAAAAATAAAAGAACATTCGCCAAGGTCAGACAAATGAACTAAGACAAATTCTAGACTGATTGAGTAATATTTTTCATTATGTCGTAGTTTCACATCAAAAGTTAATTCACGCCCCAAATAAAGAACAGAAAAATTATATTACTATTATAAATAATATGAATTTCATTATAGTTAGTTTTATTAATGGATTGAATTTCATAGACAACATTCAACTTATTAAAAATGTTTGTTATTGCAATAATTAATATAATTTAGCAGTAGAAATTGGTCCGAGGTTTGAAAACTACGACGACCTAAGACAACATATTCAAATAGATGCAAAAAGGAGAGAACTTTTGCAGTGAGTGTATTTGTTTCTATTAAACTATTTGTTAAACAATAGTTTGTCTATCAATCTTGTAATTTGTCACCTGTAAAAAAACTATACAACCAATTGATAAGCGGACTGAGTAATTATTTACTTTTTGAGTGGCAGATTAAATATATTGAAATACAAATCAATTATTGTGATTATACAGTAGCTCATAAATACTATATACACTTGTTTGATAGACAAGATGTTAATACTTATAACCTTATTTGCTTATTATTATTTAATTTCTAACAAAATATTATATTTTCAATTATATTTTCTCAACATTCAAATGAATGCCATTTTCAGCCGATAGTAAAATGTTCTTGGTAACGAATTTGATGGGAACCTGAGTTGTTGGGGAGACAGTGAACTTGAAGTCCTTGATGAGATGGGCCAGACCCACACAGGTCTGCATTAGGCCAAAACGAGAACCAATACAATTACGAGGACCATCGCCAAAGGGCAACCAACTGCAGGCAGGTCGAGCTGAGATCTCAGCCTCGGTGAAACGCTCTGGCTTGAACTTTTCTGGTTCAGGAAAAATGTCGGGATCATAATGAATACCCAGAGCAGATACAACGACCAAACTTCCCTTTTCAATAAAGTGCTTGGGGTCTTCAGGCGAATAGTCCGAGTTTGCTTTCCTTACGAGATGAGCCAACACGGGATATTTACGCAGCGTTTCTATAAAATGAGATTAGCATTAGAATTAACATAAGAAAAAGACAATTCAAGCTTTTCTCACCCATGACAACCTGCTCCAAGAGTTCCATTTTCTTGATATTATCGTAGGTGTACTCATTGTTGTGTTCTCTAAGAACATCCTTAATTTCAGCTCTCAGTTTATCTTGTATTTCCTGATGCAATGCCAACTCGTACAAAGCAAATCCCATTGTTGTCGAACTGGTTTCGAAACCGGCCACAAAGAATATGAAAGCCTGGGCAGCGAGCTCGTCAAAGCTCAAACCTTCCTCAGTATTTCCCACTTGTTGCTTTTGAAACATTTCGATGAGCATGTCCATGAAGTCATGACGATTCTCCTTGGTCTTCAGTCGATAAGCGATGGTATCTTTGATAATTCGCATATAGAAATCTTCCACCTCCTGAACTGTAATCTTCAGATGCAACAGACGGGATATTTTTGGAAAGCCAAATATAAAGAAATCCAAGAGACCAAAATAACGTCGCTCTGTAACTGCCCGTTTTCCCATGGTAACAAACTCGGCATTTGGTTCCCTCTGACTATTGCAATTCAATCCGAAGGCACAGTTGCCAATCACATCGGCTGTATAGCGACCTACCAAATCGGTGATCTCCAGTTCCTTGGGTGATGCCAACTTATCGTTAAATACCTTGGCCATTTCCTCAGCCACTTTTGAGACGATGGGAAACATGTGTTTCATCTTACCCGAAGTGAAGGTTGGGGTCAACTTGTGACGTAAGTGTCGCCACTTTTGACCCTCAATGCTGAACAATGTGGCCGACAGGGGATCATCTGTCTCATTGTAGAATATGCCGCGATTCTCGAAATTACCGAAATCCTTAATTAATACACGCTTAGCAAGTTCCATATCGGTTACCACAACGGTCTTGGTGAAGAAGAAAAAGAAGCCAGCAAACGGACTGCCGCCGTTCTTGTGCTTCAGATAATAATCCTTAAACATTACACCTATTTGCGTTTTTGAAGGCCAATCTGCTGTGTTTCCCTTGGGAATGCTGGGCACATCATGAGGAATTCCACGACGTTTCCAATAATTGTGTCGATGACGCGCTCCATAATAAAGCAGCGATAGAATTATTCCAATCAACGTTATAACCAGCCACATTTCACGGTCTCTTGCAAACTGAGTTAACTTCAGGCACTGTACTCGATATTTATAGGCTAAAGCTTGCTCTCCAAAAGCTGCATTTAAAGAGAGTCCAGAGTGCAGTAAGTATTTATCTGAGTTATGATGTGTGTATCTCTGTAAATAACCAGTCTCAAAAGAGAGAAGAGAGAGAGAGGGAAGAGAGAGAGAGAGTGTGTAAAGATCGTATTCTTAACTATACTTATTTTGCATTTATTGCATTTGTTTACTTGTTGCTAAAAATAAATGTGGATTCCATAAAACAATTACGTATTTGAACGAGTTAAGTTTTGTACTCATACTATCTAATCTAAATCAGGGTTCAGAGTATTTTTAAATGCCGCAATGTTGCACTCAATCGTTGAAATAAAAGTTACGACTCTAAACAGAGTGTAAAGATATAATTCTTATTAATTTTTATATAATATTTATTGTGTTTGCTTGTAAATGAAATTTGATGCATTCATATTTACTTATTTGAGTAAGAGCTCAAAGTATTTTAGAATGCTGCAATATTCCACTCAATAGTTGAAATTGTTTCTCCGCAAGAGAATTTCTCGTTTGACTCACCAAACAACTGATTAGTATACAGACTTAAGAGAGATTCATGAATGAAATGCTTATAATGATGATAATACTTTTCAAAGAGGTAACTTTATTGATTATTGTTACTTGCTTAGCGATAAGAAGTTGTAAATAAAAACGATTTATAACGAAACAGTTGAGAGTAGTCAATAGAAATATGGATAAGTACATTTGATCCTCTTTAGGCTTAGGTATTATTATTTTCGCAATTGCTCAACCTTCAGATAGAGGCCAGTGGCAGGACATAACAGTATATTGGATTTGACAAACTCAATTTTGGTCTCGGTACGTGGACAGACACTGAACTGGAAACGTTTTAGCAAATAGACCAGTGCAACACTTGTCTGCATCTTGCCAAAACGCATTCCAATGCAATTTCTGGGTCCATCTCCAAATGGTAACCACGAGGCTGTGGGACGTTGTGCCATTTGTTCCGCTAGAAAACGTTCAGGAATAAACTTATTTGGTTCCGGATATAGATCTGGATCGTGGTGTATGGCATAGAGAGGTATAAGCAGCATCTGGCCAGGTTCTATGTAAAAGTGTCGATTTCCCTTGGCATTATAGTAATGGCGAGATATACGTGAAAGATGTGGCAAGATTGGATACTTCCGAAGGGTCTCTAAAGGAATAAAATATGATAAAAGTTGTCTTTATTTGTATCTTTCTTTATATCTTATATTTTATATATCGATACCCATCCCTAGTGTAAACACTTACCTGCTAAAACTAGTTCCATGTAGCGCAGATTCTGCATGCCCTCATAGGTGAATTCTCCCCCGTGCAGCTGCAGTGAATCCTCGATTTCCTGTCTCAACCTCTGCTGTAGTTGTGGCTGCTTTGCCAACTCGTAGAGAGCAAATCCTAAAGTAGACGCTGAAGTATCAAAACCAGCGGCAAAGAATATAAATGCCTGAGCTGTCATCTCTTCCAGCGTAAGTTCACCACGATGTTTCATTTCGATGAGCAGATTCATGAAATCATTTCTCACTATATTCTTTGTTTCACGCTCCTTGACAGTGTCCCGCACAATGCGCATATAGAAGTCGGTGATATCCTGATGTATCTGGCACATACGTAAGCGGCGTGCCAGATTGGGAAAGCTCTCAATGAATCCATCAATCAGTTTGCTGTGTCGACGCTCTGTGAATGCCCTGCGACCCATTACAGCAAATTCGGCATTTGGATTACGAAGTCCATTGCATTCGATGCCAAAAACACAGCTACCAATAACATCTGAGGTATATCTGGCCATTAGATCTCCAATCTCTAGAATACCACAAATGGCATTTTCAGCCTGTTCGCCACAAACTTGAGCGAGTTCCTCGCCCACCGCGCAGATTGTGGGAAACATGTACTTCATCTTGCCGGTGGTAAAAGTTGGAGTCATCTTATGACGCAATGGTCGCCACTTGGGTCCATCAATGCGAAAGAGATGCCCGGTAAGTGGATCATCTCGTTCATTGTGATACATGCCTCGATCCTCAAAGTTGGCAAAGTCCTTGATCAGCACCTGTTTGGCCACCTCCAAGTCCAGTATTAGCACAACAGGTCGCAGCATCATATAGAATCCGGCAAAGGGAGCGCCAGTAATCTTAAAGCGTTCATAGAGAGGCGTCAAAATGTCCTTGAAGTGTTTCGTCTTCCGAAATCCCTTCATGTTGCCCATAGGAAATGTCGGTCGTTCATGACTAATCCGACGTCTCGCCCAATAACTGAGCCTGGTCCTCACATACCAGAACCCAACGGCCAGTGTAATTAACAACAGCGCAATCACATCAAGCATTTCCCGCGTTTCACAAACAACTGTTCTGTCTACAGAGTCTATGAAGCTCTTCTTAATCAGCTGCAGTACAAAGTGCACTTTGAAGTGGGCTATGCTCACTGCAGAGATGCTTAACTAGCAGATACTCCTTAAACAATGTGAGCAGAAAGCTTCTTAAATGATTGTGCGGTCATCACTTATTAAACACCTGGTTCTAAAAAGTGCATTGCATTAATATTATTATTATTATTTAAAATCCTTGTTTATCTCGTAGAAATTATAGACATAATAAGAGATAATGTATGTAATAATTATCTAAGTAGTATTTATACAATACATTTTGATTATACCTTTATTTAATTAGTGCGTTGCAGGGTATAATTAACAACTGATACAGATAACCTCGTTAATGGCCGACTAGGAGGGGTCCCATGTGGATCAACATTGAAATTAACATATTCTCAATAATAGCGAGTGCCTCAATTATATTTGACACAGAGCGATGAAGGTAAAGAGATTGAGAGAATAACAGAGAGAGAGTTAAAGAGAGAGAGAGCTTAATAAGTGTGCCATGAACTTGAAAAACGACTTTGACTTTGCGATAACGGCATCGCACAAAAGGTGGCGATAATTGATAATGATTATAATCTTTAATTGTGGAGTAACTATTCTTATCGCTCGTTTTTCTATTTACTCTTCAATAAAATAAATTTTGCAGAAATACACCACAATTCAATTTAATTTATTTTATTTGCCATTAGTCATTACGAATAAGTTCATTATAATAATAAACAGTTACTTAAGTGTCTGAAAACTAATCTATTTACCAAAAAATATTAGCAATTTTTAAGAATTTTTATTTCATTTAAAAAACATTTAAGGAATATTGCAATATCACTTTAACTGAACATTTTTATTTAAGAGAGTAACAGAAGTTGATTAAAATGTTAATTAAATGCACATTTAATATTCTGACCAGACACTATTTTTGAATAATCCGTAACATTAATAAAAAGGGTATCTCACAGTCGAATATGGATAAATTTACATATGCATTTCAAGATCAACACCGCTCACTTACATATGTGGGTAGAATGAGAATGACTGATAAAGCGAGAACAAGAGAATATTATGGATATAAACAGTGTAAACGACAATAACAAATGAAGCTTTAAATTGAAGAGCTTTTAAAAGCTTTCTCACTCAGTTTATTTTGAGTGCGTAGTTTCGTGTAGGTTATGGATGAGTTGTTTTATTGTGTGGCTGCTAAAATTGTTTATTTCGATTAGTTCAGAGCATGACCTATAGTAACAATTCAATATTCAATAGAAAATCAATATGTGATTAGATGACTTCTAGACGTTCCATTTTAAGGTGGACGCCCGATTGTGCGGCAATTAGGAAATTACGTTTCGAAATTTCAATTGGAATCTGAGTTCGTTGTGTGATGTCAAATCGATAATATCGCAGTAGAGTTACAATACCAATTTTCACCTGCATTTGGCCAAATCTCTCGCCAATGCAGTTGCGAGGTCCATTCCCAAATGGTAAATAGGCAAATGGATGTCGTAATTTAATTTCATTCGGCTCAAAACGGGCTGGATCAAAACGTTCAGGATCGGGATAATACTCTGGATCGTGGTGTATGCTATGCACGGGTATCATCACTCGCATTCCCGGCTCAAGAATCAAGTTACTTCCTGGTACGTGGTATGTTTTAGTCGCGCGTCGCAGCAGATGCGGTAATATGGGATATTTACGCAATGTTTCGGCCACCACCTGGTTAAGGTAAGTCATCTCTTGGAGACACTCGTAAGTAAGCTCTTGATTGTGTTTCTCTAATGTGGCTTTTATTTCCAGGCGTAAATGTTGCTGGATTTCATGATTCTGTGCCAGCTCATACAGGCAAAAGGACATGGTTGTGGAGGAGGTATCGAATCCAGCCAAAAAGAATACCATGGCCTGTGCAGCAATTTGCTCAAAACTTAGTCCAGAATCAGTTCCCTTCACTTCACCCAATTCAATGAGCAGCTGGATGAGATCATTGCGTTTCATATGTTCCCGTTTCCTGTAGTCCAGTGTTTGACGAACTGTCTCGATAAAGAATTTGCTCACCTCGGGACGAAAGAGTCGAAGTCTGAGGCGACGTGCCAGCTTCGGCTGAGCAAACATAAAGGCCTGCACAATACCACTATGGAGAGGGTTTTCCGTTACTGAACGACCCATTACCCGGAACTCGGATTTGGGATTGGATAGACTATTGCACTCCAAGCCAAAGGCACAGCTTCCAATGACATCGGTTGTGAATCTGGCACACAAATCCTTTGCTTCGAATTCACCCAAAGATTGCTCGGCGGCTTGAGCCAATTGTTCGCCCACCTTTACAATTGTGGGAAACATGAATTTCATCTTACCCGAACTAAAAACCGGGGTCAAATGCTGTCGTAGCCAGCGCCATTTATCACCATCGAGAAATAAAAGATTCCCGGTCAGAGGATCATCGCGAACATTATGAAAGAGTCCACGATCCGCAAAGCTATTAAAGTCGCTGATCATAATCCGTCTGATCAGTTCCAGATCCATAACAAACAACGCCTTGCTGAAGAATGTAAAGAATCCACAAAAGCGTTCCCGATTCCTAAACTTGTCATAGATTCGTTTATTAATATCCGTCCAGTGCAAACTGCGTGCAAATCCCCTCATGTTCCCAAAAAAGAAGACTGGTTGTTCCCCTGCAATGCCTCGACGTCGCCAATATGCGTAATGCAGAGATAGCCAGGCATAGACAAGGCCAAAAGAGTTAGCCAACAATACGAGAAGCGTCGACATGTTTTCAGCTGGTTGAATGCAGTGTAACTGAAAACTGAGGCATGAAAATGCATACACAATAGTGGAAGCTTTCTGAGGTTGCTTGTCTCTTACTCTTTCTCTCTCTCTATTTCTCTCTCTCCCTCATCGCTATCGTAAGTCAGGGCAGCTTAACAAGAATATGTTCCACAATAACAAACACATTAAAATATTTATATTTGGTGTTGTTTACACAAAATCAGTTTATGCCCCGTCACCGTTAAAAGTGAATCGGGTAATACAAAAATAAGTAGCATAAGAAGCGTACATATTTCCAAAAGTATATCTCCTTTTATCTTAGCATTTTTACTGAACTTCAGCCTAACCATTTGCTTAATGATTTTATTTTTCACCAAAATGTCAAGACTCTTAAAGCCTTTTCAATAAACTGTTTTCAATTATTAAATATTAATTAATAATTTCCATTTGAAATTCTGTACTCCACATGAACTCTATTATCTCACAAGTTTTTAGACAAATAACTGATTAAGTATACGTGCTTCTGAACAATTGTGGAATTTAGTCAGTGTTCAAAAAATAATTGTTGATCAATCCAAAACCACAGCGTCAAGATGACACTTCAAATTTATTACAAATTTGGTTTAGTTCCAAGAAAATCATAATCGTACCTAATAAAATCAGCAAGTATTTGGCACTGGATAAGAAATGAATCTCTCATTAGATTCGCTCGACTTTAAGATGAATTCCATTTTTAGAAGCCAATGGAAAGTTTCTCAAGTCAAGGATCAGAGGTATTTCAGTGCGATCAGAGATCCCAAATTTAAAGTGCCTCAAGAGTGAAATAAGACCAATCTTGGCCTGCATTTTTCCAAATCGCTCTCCAATACAATTGCGAGGTCCATCACCAAATGGCAAATATGCATATTGGTGTCGTGCTTTGATGGCTTCGGGCTCGAAGCGGGACGGATCAAATCGTTTGGGATCTGGATAAATCTCTGGATCGTGATGTATACTATGAACAGGTATTAATATTGTTGTTCCCTTCTCGATAATCTGCTGTGTACCAGGAACTTTGTAGTCCTCGTTTGACAGTCGCATGAGGTGGGCCACAATCGAATGCTTTCTTAGTGTCTCTATAAAAAATAAGTAAAATGTAACATTTAAAGCGAATTCAAAACTGATTTTCAGAGGATTCTTACCTGACAACACCTGTTCCAAATAGGTCATTTGACCCATGGCTTCATAGGTAAGCTTTCCATTTGGTACTTCCTTTAGAATTGTTTCGATCTCATCTCGTAGTCTCTTTTGGATATCTTGTTGCAATGCCAACTCGTATAAGCAGAAGGCCATTGTGCTTGAGGAGGTCTCAAAACCAGCAAGGAAGAAAACAAATGACTGGGCGGCCATTTGTTCAATAGTCAGGCCCTTAGAAAGATCAATTCCTTTACCTTGACGAGCTGCTTCCTCATTTTCAGCCCGCAGCTCGATCAAAAGATCGAGGAAATCGTTACGCTTTATGCCATTTTTGACTCGGTGATCGACGGTATTCCTTACTGCATCCATGAAGAACTTACTTATATCATCCCGCAAGAATTTAAAGCGTAGCTTTTTCGCCAAGTTAGCGTTTGTAAGTATAAAGGCTTGTACCAACTGATTATGACGGGGTTTTTCAAACAGCATCCGACCCATGTGTCTAAATTCGGCATTAGGATTTTCCAAACTATTACATTCGATTCCAAATGCACAAGTACCAATTACGTCTGTGGTAAAACGAGCACATAGGTCCTTTATCTCCACATCACCACCATCTGCAGTGGCAGCTTTTACTGCTTTCGCCACTGTTGTGGTCAAATGATCACCCACCTCAACAACTGTGCCGAACATGTGCTTCATTTTGCCGGAGGTAAAAACCGGAGTCAGTTTGTGTCTCATCGATCGCCATTCTTCGCCTTCGAGTGTGAACAGGTGACCAGTTAAGGGTTCATCTCGTACGTTATTGAAAATTCCACGATCCTGAAAGATCTTGAAATCCTTGGTCAGGACCTGCTTAGCCAAATCTAGATCGGTTATAAATGCGACGCGTTTCAAGAACATATACATTCCAGCAAATGGGGCTTTTCCTTTAAATTGATCGTACAGCCTCTGATTAATATCACGAAAATGATATTTCGTTCCGATGCCTTTCATATTGCCCACAAATGGAAGTGGGCGTTCGGAAGGCACTCCACGGCGTTCCCAGTATTTGAATATATGCTGATAAAAGTTATAAAACAACGCTACAGCCACGCCCAGTAGGGCGAACGTTAAAAACACCATTGTAGAAAAATTTACAAGTTTCAATTAACGTATCTTTGTAAAAGTCTAAACAGAACTGACTTATATGCCGGGTTTCAATTGTTTATATTGAGATATAGAGCTTTCAGAAAGGCAAAAGAGTGGGAGCTTTTTAAAGATTGTGAGAGAGATAATTTATTCCGCTCGCTGGAATTGCTCGAGATAGAAGAGTAAAATGTTTGGAATGTCGAAGATTTGATACCCTTACAGAGCACCGTACATTAACCCATTATATTTAGGAATAATAAATAATGCCTTTTTAAATTTTGTTACGACTTTCAAACCCATTTTATTGAGTTGTATGCAATATAGAAATATTTATTAATTATTTCTATTTGAAACTCTAAAATTGTGTGTACTTAATATTATCTCAAAGGTACGTACACCATTTACTGATTAAAAAATTAGCCAGTGCTAAAAAATAGTTGTTGTTAAATTTAAACCGCCCCGTCAGAATGACTCTGCAAATTTTTTACAAAATTGGTTTAGTTCTAAGAAAATCATAATCGTACTGAATAAAATCAACAAGTATTTATTTGGTATTAAAACTTTATTTTGAAAATAGTTGAGGTTTAATGCCTTACAATTTCATTAAAGCAAAAGTATTTAGATCATACCTTATCTATATTTAGCACTCAAACAGGAATGATAAAAGGAAATATTGCAAAATTTTGGAATCCAAGAATCAATTAGTAAATTCTCTCTACTTTGAGATGAATTCCATTTTTAGGTGCCAATGGAAAGTTTTTCAAATCTAGAATCAGAGGTATTTCAGTGCGATCAGAGATCCCAAATTTAAAGTGCCTCAAGAGTGAGATAAGACCAATCTTGGCCTGCATTTTTCCAAATCTCTCTCCAATGCAATTGCGAGGTCCATCTCCAAATGGCAAATATGCATATTGGTGTCGTGCTTTGATAGCCTCGGGCTCGAAGCGGGACGGATCAAATCGTTTGGGATCTGGATAAATCTCTGGATCGTGATGTATACTATGAACTGGTATAATAATTGTTGTTCCTTTTTCGATAATCTGTTGTGTATTAGGAACTTTGTAGTCCTCATTTGACAGTCGCATGAGGTGGGCCACAATCGAATGCTTTCTCAGTGTCTCTATAAAAATATAATTTAATTGAGAATATAAACTAATAATTGATTCAGAGTTTTCTTACCTGACAACACCTGTTCCAAGAAGGTCATTTGACCTATGGCTTCATATGTAAGCTTTCCATTTGGTTCTTCCTTTAAAATCGCTTCGATCTCATCTCGTAATCGTTGTTGGATATCTTGTTGCAATGCCAACTCGTATAAGCAGAAAGCCATTGTGCTTGAGGAGGTCTCAAAACCAGCAAGGAAGAAAACAAATGACTGGGCGGCCATTTGTTCAATAGTCAGACCTTTCGAAAGATCAATTCCTTTACCTCGACGAGCTTCTTCCTCATTTTCAGCACGCAATTCGATCAACTGGTCAAGAAAATCGTTTCGTTTTATGTCATTTTTGACTCGGTGATCGACGGTGTTTTTTACGGCATCCATGAAGAATGTACTTAGATCATCGGGCAAGAATTTAAAGCGTAGCTTTTTCGCCAACGTTGGATTTGTAAATATAAATGAACGTACCAACTGATTATGACGAGGTTTTTCAAAGAGCATCCGACCCTTGATTCGAAACTCGGCGTTAGGATTTTCCAGACTATTACATTCGATTCCAAAGGCACAGGTGCCAATGACATCTGTGGTAAAACGAGCACATAGTTCCTTGATCTCCACATCATCACCATCGGCTTTTACTGCTTTCTCCACTGTAGTAGTCAAATGATCACCCACCTCAACAACTGTGGCAAACATGTGCTTCATTTTGCCGGAAGTGAAAACCGGAGTCAATTTGTGTCTCATCGATCGCCATTCTTCGCCTTCGAGCGAGAAAAGGTGACCGTTTAGAGGTTCATCTCGCACATTGTTGAATACTCCACGATCTTGAAAGATCTTAAAGTCCTTGATTAACATCTGCTTGACCAAATCCAGATCGGTAATAAATGCGACGCGTTTCAGGAACATATACATTCCGGCAAATGGGGCTTTTCCTTTAAATTGATCGTACAGCCTCTGGTTAATATCACGAAAATGATATTTCGTTCCGATGCCTTTCATATTTCCCAAAAATAAATGGGGTCGTTCAAAGGGCACTCCACGGCGTTCCCAGTATTTGTATGTATGCTGATAAAAGTTATAAAACAACGTTAATGCCACGCCCAGTAGGGCAAACGTTAACAACACCATAGTGGAAAAATTAACAGGTTTCAACTAGTGTAACTTTGAAAACAGTCTAAAGAGAACTAACGTAAATGCCGGCTTTCAATTGTTTATATTGAGATATTTGGAAAAAGCTTTCAGAGAGGAAAAAGAGCGATAGCTTCGAAGAGAAATCAAACTAGATAAAGTTGTAAAAGATTCGCAACGCCGAAGATTTGATACCCTTACAGACCACCATTTAAATAAAAAATATTTTTTTTTAAATTTAAGTTTGTTCAACAAAAAGAAGTGAATCGACTGATTTATCTCATTAGATGTATATAACATTATTGTGTGATTTTATCTATATTTGGCTAGAATTTTTAGCCGTTCAGCACATTCAATTCTTAGCCATCTAGGTCAAGTATATTTCGGATGTTATTTGACCATTTTTTGTATTAATATTCACATATAAATTACATACTGAAATTGTAATCAGTTGTTGTCTCGTTATTCGAATCAATCTGTCGATAAGATTATGCACGTGGAAACAAAATGAAGAACTCTGAAAATGTAGCTTGACAACTTGTATATGTATGAAAAGAAATTAATTGTTGAATCCAATGCAGCTTTTTCACACCTTTGTTGTCTTTTGTCTGTTAACAATTACAATAGAGCACATAAAGCACTGTGATGGCATTTTTTCAATTAAAGTCTACTTTATTTGTTTTTCTAATTGGATTGTCAGGGGATCTAATCTGCATGCAAAGTGTTCAATGTCTATTGAATGTTTTCCTTGTTGATGCTGTTGTCGTTGGATTATGTTGCTTTTTGGCATTTGCTTTAATTAAATTCAGCCAGTGGTAAATCAAATCATGCGTAAAGTCAATGAAACTAACATCAAATTCACAACCAAATCACCCCCTGTCGGGGTCAACTGACAAGAGGCTTCCTGACCGGACCTTTATTGCAAAATCGAGTTCAAATTTATGCGAAAGCGATTAGAGGGACATTAAGCGTTGATTTTGATGGGAAGCACAGTCGGATACATTGGGGAGATCCTGCTGGTTTCGGTTTCCCATTCGTTTTCAGATTCCCAATCTTCGTCCTTCGTCCTTGTACGTGCACTTGGCTTGTGTCTATAATAAAGCAGCGTCGCGCCTAAGAGCGTGTTTGTGTTTGTGTTAGTGTGTCTGTGTGTGGGTATAGGTACTTAAAGGATTTGGTCTAATGCCTACTGCCTGTTTTATGCCGCTAATGCGCCATAGCCATTTTCGAACAGACATAAAAAAATTGTAATGCTGCGTTTTAGACGACTTGCAATGAAGTGAGGCGCATAAAATTCACAGCGTGACAGATCGAGCGAGAGTTAAATAAAAATGCCTAACTGGGCTTTAGGCCAAGTCTAGGATTTGGGAATTTAATTTAAGTGACTGTCTTAAAGATGAGTTGTAGTGAGTATTTAATATCGTAATTTATTTTAACATGCAACAAATATTTAGCTTGTATTTGTTTACAGTTCACTATTTAAAAACTATATTATTTAAATAAATGTCTAATATTTAATAAGTTGTAAATTAAGTTTGAGTATCATAGTTAAAGTCTACCAAGCAAATTATTCTTGAGCTTGTCTTACTTAAAGATAGCTGGGAAAAAAGACTTTGGTCTTTTACACAAATTCCACGTTTTACTTTAACTTGAACTCTGTTTTTCTTTTGAGGCAAGCTGTGAAAATTTGCGAAGTTGATCTGTTGTAATTTATTTTGCCCCGCTTGGCAATTTCGTCTAATTTTTGTGGTCCGCTTATTGTCGGCAAAATCTGCAACCAATAAGTGTATAAAGCCCAAAGAATTCGATGAGAAAATTACAATCGAAGCCAATGGGACGCCAAAAGCAATTGGATGTTTCTCCGTCTGCCGGTCCCTCAACGGAGAACTGAACGAAACCGGAGAAAGAGAGATAGGGAGAAAGAGAGATAGGGAGAAAGAGAAAGAGAGAAAGTGGTGTCGATTGGGGTTTGGTCAGTTGCTCGACCCGCATCAAAGTTGTGGTCAAATTGTGGCCTAGAGCAATTTGCTAAAAACTTTGCTTTCTGCTTTCAGTATTTTATTCTAGTGAAATACAGACTGTGAATGTTTAATTGTACCTGGAACTACGCTAAAAGTGGTTCTCTAACTATTTTTTAACTGGAAAGTGTTTGTGGTTATAAACGTTACATAGAAAAGGATTTAGATATCAAAATATTTATGTGGAAATTCTTCTCTTTCGACTCTGAAAACAAATGGTATATTAATAGTATATTTGTAGAAAATCATTACTTTCAACAGTAAGACTGCTAAATTTCATATTAAAGTAAAGCTCATCTACAGATCAAAAACAAAAACACTTTAAGCTGAGTAGGATTATTGTTAAATTTAAACTTTAGGCGCAATTATCAAAACGCTCTTACTTGTAATCAGCTCCTCTGTTCTACATTATTTTAAGATTTACTATAGTTTCAGCCCAGAAGAGTTTCTGCATATGTAAAACTTTCGGTGCAGTTTACAAAATATTTAACATTGGCTAACAGACTGCTCAATTTACAAATTTGTTCAACTCTAAGACGACTTATTGAAATGTTTGAGCAGATCCCTTAGAGATTTTCCAGCCGGAAGCTTTAGACTTTGTTGCATGTGCAGCAGCTGTATAGCTTCCCCTTTAAGTGGCATTAGAATATAACAGTCGAAACTTTTTCTTTCACATTTTTAACAGTCCGGTCACGGAAGTGAGCTTTAGGGCAAAAGGGGGAAAAAACTTTGGCAGCAAGCAAATATAATAATTAGCAGCATGAAATGCTTAATGAATGGATAGTGAATCGAGAATGAACGAAGAGTTGGCAAAGTGCCGGTTCGGTTCAACTGAACCAGCTCCATTAAGTTGCCAAATTACAATTATGTTATCGCGTTTAAAAGTCTCGTTTTTCAGTACCATTTGTCTAGAAACACAAAAGCTGCAACATGCAGGAGGGCCATCAGTCAAAAGCACAAGTAAAAACATATAAGAGTACTGTATTCGAGTGGGACTGACGCTGGGATATCCTGTAAACATAAATGTAAAGTAAAATTCAATTGTAAATAGTTGCATGTAATTAATAATTAAAATAATTATACTAATTGTAAGCCATTTATTGTTGTTCGTTGTCAACAGTAAAAACTGCCTGAATACAACGTTATTATAAATTCTAGAACTTGAATAAATTATTGGCAAATTTATAAAATATGTATAGTAATAATCATAAATTTGAAAGTCCTGCAAAAATATACTTTCACTCATTTATTACTGCTGGGTATGGAAAATTTCATCTACTGATGATGCTGGTTCCGTGGGTGTTGATGACTCGCACACACAAAATAAAAATGGACTCGGCTGACTGGCCGGCCATTGATTTTCGGTCAATTGGCGCCGTTGTCTTGTGCTCTTGTGTCTTGTCCAACAAAAAACAGCTGCGATGATGTGGCATTAAATTATATTGAATGAGTGCGTGTCCAGCTACACTTTGCCATATTTCACTTTGTACAATTCCTTTTTTTTAGATTACTTCAGCAACGATGATGGCATCATCATCACCATCACCATCAATGCAAAACTGTGAGAGCAACAGCATACCGCATACACCATAAGGCAGTTGGGCCTATTATGTTATTTACATTTATTATTGATTCACAACAAATTGCTTAACATTGACTAACGAGCGTATATTGTGGCTGAAAGGTCAAAGTGTCGACTCAGGCCAGAGAACTTCTTCGTATCTTGTAAAGTGCACGTAATTATGAGTAAAATTGGTATAAGGTATTCCAAATAGGTCAAAGCTTTTGCCAAGACAAAAGGTGATGTCTTGAATTTAACTCATTAAATAAATATATTACATTCATCTACAAATATATTTAAAGCTTTAAAAGTAATATTTTAAGTATCTTTTCCTTTAATATATAGTTAAGTGTGCAAAGAGTATAACCAAGTCGGTGTCTTTTTTGTATCAGTGCTAAGTGTAGCTCAATGAACCTGAGATTTATGTGCTGCGTATAGATAAATCATGCTTAGGTAACAATTCATTATGCTTAGCTAAGAGTCGAGTCGCTTGCATATAAAATTACCATAGCATACTTTTCCGGGCAGCCAATGGCCGGTAAAAAAGGTGTTGAGTTTTATGACCTCAGGATGGCCATTTTGTTGAAGCGCTTTGCGTAATAAATGGCTGGAAGCAAAGCCACATAAATTGCTAATTACTTGAGCTAGAAAGGTGTCCAATATTTTGTGGATGTCTTCACGTTTTGCTGACACAGAATTCGCCAAGCACGCTGAGAAAGCACTTTGCAAATTTATTATACACTTTATTTATGCTTTTTATTGGATTCCGCCAAACAATTTTGTATTAAATGGCATAAAAGACATGAAAAAAATACTATAACACAAAACCACAGC
The DNA here is from genome assembly GCA_037043535.1 of Drosophila putrida. NCBI lineage: Eukaryota > Metazoa > Arthropoda > Insecta > Diptera > Drosophilidae > Drosophila > Drosophila putrida. Next base: position 4,255,488 of record JBAMBI010000065.1, read on the forward strand.
GCAGCTAATCGAGTAAAACTAAGTGGTTTACACAAAACAATGGAAACAATGACAGCAAAGAATAGCTAGAGAATAAAGATAAAGTTGAATGTTTCTGGAAGCACTTGAATTTATTAAACTTAAATTTACATTGGCTTTTGATAATTGTTGTATTTTTTTGCTCAATTAGCATTGATTTAATTTTACACTTTTCTTTTGTTTCAAAGCACTTGTTTGGCAATTCGATTAAAGTCGATTGCATTTTTGGTAAAATAAATTCTGTTCGTTTGAACTTTACATTAAAAAAAAAAGAAATTGATTTGTGAATTTTTCAATATGGAATTTGACCTCTTATCAAATCTCTATGCTGATAAAATAAATAAATTTATTTTTTTACCAATATATCAATCTCCATTTTACAGCTGGAAAATTGTTGGTTGCGTATGAATTTCGCTTGATTTGCCTGGACGTGAACACAAATTGTGGCCTTTGGATTATTGGCTTCTGGGATTTCCCATGTGTGGACACCATTAATTTTCCGAATCGTTTATTGCCCACGCGTTGAGCTATCAGATGGCCAGGATGTTAGTTTGGCACTCGTATATTGGGCATTCACATCAATCCTGTAATCAAATCATTGCATGATTTACAATATATAAAAAATAATAAGAAAAAAGTGCTGCAAGTTGTGAAAGTGAAAATAAACGGCAAGTGTTTGCGTGTGTGTGTGCTTGTGTGTGTAAACGAGGACGAGACACCATGCTTAACTTGCTGTCAAGTTGGCAAGTCGTTTGACAAATCCTTTTGCTTTCGTCAGCGGCTTAAAGCAGTGACTTTCGTGCTTGTCAGCTGTCGTCGTTGCTTATTGATTAATAACATTATGTGATGGCACTTTATCTCTACTTGGTTTTGCGTGGCGTATGCGCAATTTGGCGCTTTGTATGCACTGACTGACTGATTGCCACGAATGCGTGAACAAACTGAATTCCAGCAGCAGCGACAATGACTCCAGCGACTCCAGCCATTGTGAACGAGTTGTCCTCTTCATGGCATGGCTTCGTTGCACGTGTTAGTGCCACGCACAGATGCCTCTACAGATGCTTCCGTTGATCCACTTCAATTTGCCAACGGGGTCATCATCCAGCCAGTCAGCCACCAACCGGAAGCTATTAGTTGCTTAACACCTTGATGTCATCGTCATGACTGCTCTTCTATGTTCTGAGCTAGTGGGGCTTGTTATGACATTGTACATGGTTTTCTACCTCGCTGCGCTCAATTGAATGGAAAAGTGCATGGCTTTTCCCAAGTACCCCTGCGTGTGTGTGTGTGTGTGTCTTCTGAGTATCTCAGCTTGTGATTACCAAAACTGGCTTACTCACAATACTTGTAGTTCCTGCTACTTTACACCTTGAGGCAATTTGCCATTCCTCCTAGTTACATCGTTGCAGTTGCTGCAACTTCTACTTCAAACGAACTGATGAAAAATTCTGGTTGCAAACTAAATTACATTTGTGCAACCGTGCAGCAAAGTTGCTGCAGTGATAAATCTACAACCCGTCCTCATACTTTATGATTGAAATGTAATATTCTTTTAATAGCCAGGTGCAGGCAATCGGACCAGCAAAAATGTAATACAATATGTGATAAAAGTCTTGGGTTCTTATTTCAATTCGGTCTTTGTTAAAGGGAAATAAATCAAATTTTATTTTACACAGTATCTGCAATTGTCTTGTATATGCTTTTAGTGCATCCTTTCACTTGGCTGACCTTTGACATTTAAATCATACTAGTAAATTGCTGTCTTTACATTTACTTCAACCCCTGTCTGCATCAAACAGACACGACAATAACCTTTTGGCAGTCTGAAATCTAATGTTGACTTCAATTGGGATTATTGCTGATTTTTTGACCCTGTTTTCTTATGCATTTGATAAGCCAAATTAAATTGACATTTTACTACAATTATCAGAGGATTCTTTCTGCCGTCTACATGCGAGTAAACATGACCACGGTTGAGTGTTTCCCAAAAAAGTTATCAGTTATCTGTGCGTCATTGACATTCGTATTGAAATGGAGCCCGTTGTTGGTTGGTTGCTCTTATTGGGATAATACGTTCATTGACACTGCGATTCTTTTGCTGAGGGCGCGTTATAACTGAATTATCTCGAGTTATGTCTCTGTCTGTCAACTTGAACCACGTCGAGTCGATGACATTGCTCGGCTCTAATGGCATAACTTAAGAGGCTTAAGACAATGCGTTTGCTTGGCCAGATTCACAGTGCAGGACCCCATCTGCTGTCCTTTTATGAAGTATATGTGTATTCACATATATCTTCTTTTGTTGTTGTGTGTTGCCTTGTTGTAATTTATGTGTGCTGTGTTTCTTTTTTGTTTCTTCTTCTGTCAAAGTCGTTTGGCGTAATGACAAACGCAGCTAGCAACAATTGTAAAGTACATGACATGGGTCGTATACATTATATTTTGTGTGCCAACTTTTAGCGCACAAATTGTAGACACATATACATATGACAGAGCAGGAGCAGGGTTCGAGGGGCGGAAGTGTCGTTCCCAGACCCATACGCATACTGGCAGTGTAGCCAATTTCCTTGAGGGCGTCTTTAGTAAGCAGGTAGACAGGTAGCTGAGTTATATGTGCAACTTAATTTGCTGGTGCCACACCTGTGGCTTCCGAGAGAGTTAGCGACAACCTTGGGCCCTTTTTGACATGAATTTATGAGATGAGATGTGTATTGGATGTACGGATGTGCGGATGTGTGTGGGCGTGACATAAAAGTGCTACAACATTTATATAATATAAAGTATATGCAGCTAAATAAATAAATGTGCAACTGTATTTAGTTGACAGCGATGCTGTCAAGAAATAAGAGTAAAATGATTTGTACAAAATTAAGAGAATGCCAGTTACCAGTAGAATGTAATGTTATCACACACACACTCTCTTTCTTTCTTTCTCTCTCTCACTCTGTTATGTTAATGCTGGCAAGTAATGTAAAGTAAGGCACTGGGTTACAGCTGTTAACAGTTCACAGCAGCATCAATTGCCAGTGGGTCAAGAGCAGCTGCTGTTAACTTTAACAACGACAGAGCTGGCTCTGTTATGTCCACGTGTTGCTTGGCTCTCACATATTAACAGACAGTAGGCGTTCTGTTAAAATGTCCCGGTTAAAGTTATTGGCGGCTTTTGTATAAATTGCGCTTAGTACGCAACAAAACCGCGTGATCGTATGACGTGTGTGTGTGTGTTTTATCGACAAGTTTCTGCTTGCATCTTTAATCTGCTACATTCTGAAAAGAGCGTAAATATTGGCGAAACAAAACAAGTCTACGCAATTATTCATAGTACGAAACTGTGCGCGTTTGCATTTTGTTTGTGTTTTGGTTTCCTTTGTGCTCTGTTTTCTATGCAACGTTATTTGTGTTTGCTGCCCTTGGGTTAGCCTTATATTTAAATTGTTCTAAAATTGGCGCAACCAAAAAATACTGGAATTCCTTGGTTGCCCAAAAAAATGCAGTGATTGGCATTTTATTGAAATATTTTAACAAAAGATAAATATTTAAAAATGTTTAAAGAGAAACAGTAAAAGTGATCACAGCTCACCAAAATCTGGTAAGTTATTTCAATTACATTAAAGTATTACCTAAATGGGTTAAGGAAGTATAAGCTCTTTAATTGTTCACTTCAAGATCTTCAATGTACATAATTAAAATTCCATCGCCAGAAGTTTATTGACTGTGAGCCAACACTTGTTTGACTTGTTGCCACAATTAGTTGAAACACAAGTCAATTTGCACTGTCCGAAAAGATAGAAGGCAAAACAAAGGCCCCAAGATGAATTTATGACTTACACGTGTGTGCTCGACAAACAGTTGATGGTCAATATGTATTGCAAGGACAAATAAAATATACTCTTACAATACTATATATGTAAACGTATGATGTTGCATGCCTCAGGGATAGGGTTTATGTGCGCTGGCCAAATTTATTGTTATTGATTTAGCACATAGAGATTTCTTAGCACTCAGACGAACTGTAGCACTTGGCATTATTAGGAGACCCTTCATAAATAAAAGGCCATATAACATTTTGTCCCCAAAAATGTTGGCATTTTTGTGGCTACTAAAATGACTTTCTTCGGAATGGACACAATCAATGTTTTATAGTGCAACACAAAAATGTGACACTAATCAAATTACTAAAGCATTTTTGGCTTATTGAAAATATGTTAGAAAGAAAATAAATTTAAATATTCATGCAGGAATTCCAGCGCAAAGCATTTCAGTAAAAATGAATTTAAAATTTAATAAAGTTATTGGTATATATGTATTTAAAGTTATACATTTGTTTTAGTCTAGTGTACACCGCAATATGTTGTGGTATTTTTGCATTATGTTGCGAATATTTAACAGCTAATATTAATTGTTTGTTAGGAGATTTATTTGAACTTATAAAAATAAATATTCAAACATTTGTAGTTTTCGCTGCTGCTTAAAAAGTAATTTAGTGTTGTTTAGTCTGTTCAATGTGTTTAGTCTGTCCACATCTATCTATCCATTAGAAAATAATTTGATGGATTGGTGATTAACTGGGTGCCATAAATCTCATAAATACGAAGCTATCAAAATTGCAACTCGCTCTAAATTGTTTGCATTGCCATCAATTATCATGAGGGTACAAAAGATTTTGAATTGGAGGATAGATGTCATCTGGTTGTTTGATATTTGATATTGACGTTCCATTGTTATCTAATTGCAATGAAAGGGGAGAATTGAATAGTATGTGCAGTTAATTAGGTATGATTGTGGACAAACAACATTCAAACAATTTATGTTTGCAATTAAGCTATTATTCATCATCTTGTTTAATCTCTATATTGACTCTACTGTTAAAAAATAAAAAAAAGAAAGAAAGTTGATTCTATAGATGGCCCTCTGACAAACTCAACTGTAGTTGTCTTCAAACACTTGAAAGTTGTTCCGAAGGATATTTGCATTCGACATTTTCGACATCCAGAAATATCTTGAATTGAGTGCACATTTCAATTTAGGTTACTACAAAGAATTCTTTGTTTCATTCATGGACTTTGGCTTTCATGGGTCACATTCCATTTGATTGTGTTTAGAGTCAGTTAATGGCCACAAGTGCCACCAGACACAAGGGGTGCAACATGTTTCTGTAATACCCAGTTCTAATATTAGATATTCATTAGGTTAACATGAAATATGCATATGTAAACTTTTAACTTTGTCGTCTGCATACTAGTTTTATCGTTACATGATACGAGTACAAAAGTCAAGAACAAATTCTAGTGAAACATTTTCACTTCTACTTAACTGCATCTGCTTCTGTATGGTTGCAACATTTTGTGCAAGTGTTACACAGCTTTTTTTTGGTAGCAAACTTGCGGCTGCTTCTTAAAAGAACACACAAAAAAAAGAGAGAAAAGTAAAATTTAATGTAGAGTTTTTCCATTTTCGTTGACGAATTTTTAACGTGTTGGCAGAAGAAGAACTCTATCTTTAAATGAGAAAACCATAAGCCGCTCAACGAAAATGTGCACATCATGTGATGTGGAGTGAAGAGGCCAAAGCTTATCTATATTTGGCAATATAATGTGTATCCATTTTTATGCTCTATGATTCGGTAAGAATTATGGATCAGTAAGACGACAGAATTTGGTATTACTTTTTGACATACTTATTTTTAATAAATTTTAAATCATATTCACAACATTTTTGGCCTCAATTCAGTTTTGTTTTTGTCTCTGGTTGATAATCTTACATTTCGCTTTGCTCAGCTGTGTACGAAAAACCACTAGAATATTGTATGCAGGGATGGGTGGGTGGTTATTTAGTGGGGCAGCAAACTCATTCCAATATAAGTATATATATATGTATGTATACATGTAAACAGCAAGAAAGTGCCTCTAAGAATTTCATAAGCATTAAATGTGCAGGCGGTGCCAATGGCAACGCGCACACGTCGCCAATTATGCCCTGAATTTGGTGCCCGACTCTGGAAATGGGAAAGGGCGTTGTTGGTACTAGTACTGGAAGCTGGTAGCTGGCACTGGTAGCTGGCAGATTCTTGGCTCAAGTGGTTTTAAACCGTAAGCACTTTGTGTTGTTTTCCTTTTGCCAGAACGCAGACTTGCCTTGCATTTTTATAAACATATCACTGTTGGAGCGAGGCAGAGACAAAAGTGGCGCGTGCTCGCTTCAGTGACATTCACAGTCGCAGTGGCAGAGGCAGTGGAAGTCGCAGTCGCGGTTACACTCCCCGTCCGAGTCTGAGTTCCAGTCTCAGTCTCAGTCTCAGTCAAGTGAGAGTCGCCCATTTGAGTCTCAGTCTCCTCAGTGTGTGGCGGATTCATTTAAAATTCAATGGCGTATGCGAGCTGCGTGATTTTAGTGCGCGTTGCCATGTCGAAGCTCTTACAGCAGCCACACACAATTCCAATCATTGAGTCGTGTTGCTTGCCGCATAAAATAAAAGATGCCGCCGCCCCCGCCGTAAAACATGCCAAATATTTGCATTTCTTATGTGTGTGTACAGCGGCGACAGCGGTGGAATCAAAAAGGATCTTCAACGGAATTGAAAAGCCCCTGACAGCGGTGCTCTTACAATTAGCGACCCATACAAGCATTCATCATATGGTTCTATGTATTGTATGTATAAAAACTATCAAAAGGACTTTGAAAACTGACAAAAATTAAGGGCTTTTTACTGGAACAAAGCTGACACCTGACGTTATTGGCTGAAACACGAATGTGCAGACAGGAATAAGCTGCAAGTTTGAGATTCGTTTGAAAAGTTTGTTATATACCCTGTAAACAATATATAACTTGTACAAAACGACATATCAAGTTCTATTATAGTAGCAATATGACTCTTGAGAGATACCCTAGAATACTGTGCTGACTTGTATGGTTTATAATTATTCGAAAAATATTTCTTCAAACTTTATCTGCTTCTATTTTCTTATTAATGTTTTTCGTCTTTAATTTACATTATAAAAATATTCTTTATTAAATTTAAATCATATGTCTTTTGTTGATTAGATCCTACATTAACTTAAATTCCATTCGTATTGCTTGTAAATAAGCAACCCTTTCATCGACCCGTCTTTTCGTAGGGTGTTCAAAAAGTGAGAAACTTTTTGGCCGTATAAAATTGGGTCGTCGACTGTGTTACGAGTTCCTAAATCGTTTGGACGGCAAAGCAATTTGAACGCCTCGATTGACTTGCACTCGAAACTCAAGGGCAACCTTTGAGCGTTATCCGTGACTGTGGCTAGTCACAGCTGCACTTGGATGCCTCAGTTTGTTGGCCAACTTACTGTACCTGTTGGCCTGTTTGCACGAACCCTTGAGTGTTTTCCCAGTTAGTTTTGCTGTAAGGGGCTTTTGGCAGGTGGGCAGCTGGGCAGCTGTCAGTTGCTGGCGATTGTTGGCCTTGGTCTCTGGTGGTGCATTATGGCCAAGACTTTTGTCCCTCGGTGAGTTTCTATCAGTTTGCGTTGCCGTTAATATTGTTGTACTGTTCCCTTGAAGCTAGTTGGCATGTGTTTCCGATGGTGAAACTTTTATGGCATCTCATAAACTCAAATGATCTTATTATGCAGTGATTTTATTATATGGAAATTCAATAAACACCTTTTCAGGGGTTGTAGTTAGCTTCACTCTTTTAACTCCTGGTTCATTTCTATCAATTTGCCACCATTTAATTGGCACGTAATTAATTTAATTATAAAATTTAATTAAATGCGCCTGCTGTGTGAAAATCGATGGTATTTTTCTAAAAATTAATTCAATTAACTGACGCGGACCACAGCAATTGTGCGTTGCATTTTAAATACACAATGATGTGGTATTTATTTGTAATTATAAATATATTCATAATAATGAGGCAACAAAATCAATTCTGTATAGATTGGCAAATCACGCATACGCACTGTTAAACGTTTTAAAAGGAAACGCAACGCGTAATACAACTTTAATCTACAAGAAGGCCAATCAAAAGGGTGTAAAAATCGCATACATACCATACATACACCCTTATGCTGTCACACACTCACACACACGCACAAACACTCACAAATAAACGCCTCGAAGTACGCAATAAATTTGGCACATTTTACGAGTGCGCATCGATTTGCAGGAAGGAAGGAAGCATCGCTGCTAACCACAGGTACAATTGAGGAGGGGTGAAATCGGTGAAAGGCTTACACAAAACAGTTGAATTTTATTGCAACGCTAGCTGACTTGACAAATAAAATGGCCAAAAGAAACGACAAATCGCAAACGGAAGGACTTGAGTAAAGTGGAAAGTAAAGACATACTCGAGTAAAATACTCTGGCACAATCACAATACTCGTACTTCTCGGTGCTCCTCTGCTCCAGCTGATGGCAAAGTAAATGGAAATATCTAACTGAAATGTTCAGCTACTTGGGCGTTAAATGTAGCACATAATAAGATTTTGGCTTTAGCAATGCTAGCCATCCAGCAGCAAAGCCAACATCGACACCTCAAACTGAAGCTGAAGCAGAAACATGAAACAACAAACCAAAGCAAACACCCATCTATCCCATCTCTTCCATCGCTCCCATCTCTCCCTTTTAGCCAGATATCCCACATGGTCATGGTTTGGTTTTGCTTCAGTTTCGTTTGCTTTGCCTTTTAGCGCAATGCAATAAAACAGCATAAAAATGTTGAGCATGTGGTGCTTATTTATACTGTAAGTATACTCATAGAGTCGTGGGTAGAGGAAAACCAATTTTGCCCCGAGTGCAGTGACTTGGCTCAAAGGGGATTTCCCACTTTAGTCGTCTATCATCTTGGTATCTATAGAATATGAAGAGGTTCAGTCAACTAGCTTTGAAATTAAAGAATACACTTTCTATTCAGTCTATGTTTTCCCTTTTTTTCATACTCTCCAGCTACGCCACTGTCTGGCCATCTATTCACTTTTATATATTTTATATGGATCTCTTTTTTTTATAACATACATGTATCCTTCACATACGCAACATTTAAGTGGCGCCAAGGCCTAAACAGCACACCCAACAATGGCCGAAATGAGCATTATCTGATGGCAATAGAAGAGCACGACTTGAAGCCATGTATTCTTAGTTCTTTTGTATAGTTTTTGTTTTCCATTACCGCAGCAAATACAATACACAATAACGGCAAAAAGCTTGATTTTCATTGCTGAATTGAATTTTTACAGCACTTCGTTTTGGTTTTCCCTCCGGTTTTGGTTTTTTTTTTGCTTTAAAGATACAGCAAAAAAAGGAGACATTGAAGTGAATGCCACAAACTCACAGAATTAATTAACAGATCTTGGAATCCCAGCTCACATTTTTCTTAGCTTGACCTATATCAGTTTTTTTTGCCGCTTTCTTACGCCATTTGCTAGATTTGCCTTAAGTTAATTAATCAGCAGTCGAGTGTAGAGATACAAAACATTGTCGATGTCATCGTCAACAGCTCCGAGCAAGGAACACAGACAGACAGACAGACAGACAGACAAAACAAGAGCTTGACATCATTTTCCAATTACGAATATTCCGCCTGTTTTGGTCCTTTGTGTAATCAACCATGAAATTATTGTGCAGCTAACAATTCGCAGAATCCAGTTGCCAACGTACAAATTGTAACGCCAAATAAACTACTTGAAATTATTAGCTTCATGGGCGTGTCTCGTCCTTAACGCCTGCGTTGGAGCATAAGAAATTGCTTCAAATTAGCTGAGGACATTTTAATTTGCAACCAAGTAAGAAAATCTGTTGCCAGAACTTAGTTTACTTCTTTTTTTTCGCTGCTGGGATTAATTTGTGTTTAGAAAGAAATACTATAGAATCCAGACGCAATTTTAATTGATGAGCTTGAATAATAAAACTGGTTTCCATGGAGGCGGTTAGAAAAGCGTAATAATTAAACCCAGAGACAAGAGGATTGCCAGTTGAAATTGAATGAAGTTCTTTTTTAATAGGTCAATTAATACAAATTACCTATGTCCTTAAGCTGAGCTTTAATTTTTAAAAAAATACGCATACTTCTAAAAATAACAAGGTGTCTATAATCCCTATATTCACCAGTATAATGATGTCCAAAAAAGTGATATGTATAATTATATAGAATTTAAATGCGAACTATATTATTTTTGGCTGTTGAATGTATTTTAATAACAGAATTTTATTGATAGATTATGGCTTTGTCAAGTGCTCTTGAATTGTTAGTGGACTTTGTGTAGATTTTTTTTATTTAAACAAGTTGATCTATAAATAGAAATTGTCTGTGAAAAGTGGACTTGCTTTAAAGGGTTCTGTGAACTTTAAACAATAATAATTTGATAGATAACTGATTGATTATTTGGTACTTCTAAAAATTAAATAATATTCATAAACTATTTATTGAACATTAGGATAATCCAAACACAATGCACTGCATAATTATCTGAAGTTTAGAATTGAACTATCTATTTCAATATAATGGAATGTTGTGGCATTGACAAGTGCACTCTATATCTCATTCGAGTAACACTCAGATGCAGTAATGGGGTTTTCATGCTGTCTATAATGTTATTTCTTCATGTGTATTAATATGTTTTATGCATACACAGAATTTCCGGTGGCATTTGCATAAAAATTCAGCAGTGGCAGATGGAAGATTTACGAGCAAAGATGGTATTACCTGCAGTCCACCCGGGAGACATCTGAGCTAAAAAAGCTGTAAATTCTATAAACAAACAGGCCACTTGAGAAAAGTGATGCCCAGGGTTGCCGCAGTTTTTTGCTGCTCTCAAGGAAAAGTTTTATTTTTTCTACGGCTGCCAAAAGCCAACAGTAAAAAGCAAAAAGCAGCAAGGACAACGGCCTTGTGGAGCTGGCAGACGGCATGTTGAAAGGCAAGGGTTGACTAAAGGGGCTATTGGACTAAAGAATGGATGCATAAAGTCGTGTAAATTTATGCAAATTGCACGATGGGAAGTCGACGTTTATAATTGTTAATTTGGCGCGTTTGAAATTAGCATAAAATTTGTGCCAATTTCTGTATAAGCTTGAAGTAGGTCCAACAAGTTTTCAGGCTCATTTTAAGCTGGCTGGTCAGCGCAAAGTTCGCACAAAAACTCTAAATAAAATTACCAATTTGAATATTTGCCTCCCTCTCAACGATTTGTATATAGTATATACATACATATACAATAAACATGCGTAAGTAAGCTGATTACACGCATATTTTCTTTTACATATACAACAATCTTCTTGCCACCCATTTTCCACTTGAATGTATTCAAATATATTTTATCATATTTATCTTTACCTTTTTTTTCATGCTTCGCAATGATTGCTTTTTTCTGGTTGGCCGAAAAATTGTATTTTTGATTTGAACTTTACTCTTGTTGCTTGCTTCTTGCCACTTGCCACTTGCCGCATGTTGCAAATGAAGTTATGATGAAATATTTACCTGAGGTGTAATATTTCATCGTTGTGTGATTTAAATTTGTTCTGGCTGTTGGCACTTCATGAGTTTGTTGTGCTTTAATAAGATTTTATTGTTGTTTGACACCTTCATGAATTACATTGTAAGTACGAGTATATTAAAATATATTTTTCTTAAGGAAATGTGAAGCTTATTAGATAGTTTATGACATTCCCTAAGGTCCCTTTTTAACTATTTATTGCTATATATTTACCATCTTTGTAATGCATTTTATAACTTAACTTAAAATAGAATGCAAATTTGTCTGTTTTCCTTCCTTTGCTAATTCTTATACAGAATGTCCTTTTGTTCCTTTTAATTTCACTTGAGAGAGTTTGCAACATTTTAAATTTAATTTTCAATCATTTTATATAAGTGCCTAAGAGGATGTCAATAAGTTAAAGCCCTTCGAGCAACATTTCCAAGTCGAATGCCAACGGCTGGCTAACTGAGACTGATTTGAATAACAGCATAATTTATTTGTATTCATCGGATTTGACAAGAGTCTTAGCCTCTAAAAGTACAACGACTTGAGCTTATTAACATTTATTTAGCCCACAAACCGCTCGTGGTTGAGACTTGATTTTCTGGTTGGCTTTTCTTTATTTTATTCGTATTCCTTGTCATGCCTTCTCACTTGTGTACCACACACATTGAGAAGTGTGAGAAACAAATTCGATTTTGAGAGCAAGAATGCAAAAAACTTTTGACTGAAGGGTAGGCCAAAGTAACGGCCGAGTTGAGACGAATCAAGACTATCGCAAAAGTTAGTCGACAAGAGACAAAACTGAGACTCAGTCGTGTGAGATTGAGACAAAAAACAAAAAACTTTCAACTACAAGCTTAAGCTCTAAAGGCAGACAAAGAAGACATTTTGAATGGGGAGTTAAAGGGGAGCAGAGAATTGTTCGGTGGTTAGAAATTCCAAGTATCTGTCAGCCAAGTGCTGTGAAGCATGTAAATTTCCGTCAATTTGAGTTTTATTAAATTGTTTGTGTCGCCGTCGCCGTCGCCGTCGCCGTCGCCGTCGTCGTCGCCTTGCACCAAATTTTATTTCCATGATGATTTGCATGATCTGTGTTCGGGTCTCGTTTATGGTACTCACAGTCACATTGCCAAATGCCACCACGCGCCGCGCCGTCAACAGTTGATGATCATCATTTTGTACCATTTTTTATAGCCGTACGTGTCATGCTGTGGCCGCAGAGTGCTCAACCCAAAATGTCATTTTCCTTGCCGTTCCTTCTCCCTTTTCCTTAGTATTTTTTTGTTGGTTGTGAAGCTGCTTGTCAGTTTTAATTGCTAGACATACTCGTAAGATGGCTTCAAAGTTGTAGCCCCTTTTAATTTGCGCTGAAAAGTATGCCACATAAACATGTCATTTGCGTCAGTTGCACGTTGCGTCGTTGTCAAGTGCGTGATGTGCTTTACTTACTCTCTATCTCTCTTTTTCTCTCTCTCTCTCGCTCACTCTTTCTGTGTGTAGGTGTGAGACTGCCAAGTGGCAGTCGAAAGGCTTACCACAAGATATAGCTCTACACAAACACACACACAAGCACTCAAACCTTTGTCCATAAATCTCTGCTTTGTGAGTGTGAGTGTGTGTGTGTGTGTTTGTGTGTGAGAGAGTGTCTTTTTGTGGTCATCTCATGTGACATTGTCCATTCACTCGGGACCTTCTTCATGTATCAAGTGGAACTTAGTTCATTTGTAGAACTGGAAAACTTTTAAGTTAGTCATTGTCCACATTAAACACAGAACTCTTTAAATTAAAACAACCTTTAAAACTTGCTTTAATTTCTATATATTCATGTCGTGATTTATTTATGTCTCACTGCTTCATTTGAATTTATCTTTAATCCCATTTTATCTGCTAAGAGGACCGAAACCCATCACTGAGGTCCTCGACAAGTTGCCCACGCATAAAAGGCTGAGTTGCTTTTATAGAAGTAAACGATTCAATTTCGGGTTTGAGCTGAATTTAAGTCTACTTTTGTATTCACTTTCGGTCACAAGAAATGCAAATTTTGGAATTTTTGTTTGTCCTTTTTCTGAGACGATTAAAGCTGAGTGGGTAGAATAGCTTTTGCCTAGCCATTATAGTGATTTAAAGCAGACAGAAAGAGAGAGAGAGAGAGAGACAAATTATTACATGATTATTTTCGGCAAAATGAGCAATTAAGACAAACATAGCCCACATGTGAACCCAAAGTGCTTTCGTAAATCACACAGATGTAGATTTCTTACTAGCTAAAACTTAAGGTAAAGCCCAAAAGGCCTAGATTTTTCTACGGGTTTCTCTTCCCTCATATTTGATTGCTTATTCAGCATCTGTGACACGCGCTCAGTTACTTAACCTTATGAACCTGCATTTCAGGTGCATAAATTTACCAATGCTGACATATCAAGTCCCAAGGCAGCAGCTCCAAATTGACAGAGGTTCTAATTTAGGCAAAAGGAAATAAGATCCAGAGATGGCTCGAAGATGGGCGAATATTATTTGGTTATTTAACATATGCTTATAACACTCCCAGGGAAGAGTAATTTGTAATTATTTCATCAACCTAATAAACAATACCTCTCTTCAACTACACTGACTACTACACTACTCCTTAAATTATCTAAAATTAATTGAATATAATTTACATGATTTTACGTTAACATGGGACAGAAACTGCATACAAATTAGTTGGATGCAAATGAAACATAATGCTTCACATGCCAAATGCATATACACATATTGCTAATTAGATTTACAGTTGGTAATATTACGTATACGTCACGTTTGCCGCAAGCTGACAATAGTCAACAAATGGCAGGACATGTAAACAAATTTGCATTTTGCCTTTGTGTTCAATGTAATTTAATGATTAGAAAAGCTTCAATGTGTCATGTATTCCTTTAATTGACAACTGACGTTTTTTTGGCCTTAAGACATTCGAAATTCCTTAGTTTATTTAGATTAAAAGCCTTAGTTGTGTGTAAACAAATTAAGTGCAATCAAATTAGTTAAACAGAATTCTGGTTAGCTGAATTTGTGAATCCAAATGAAAGCATGAGATAATGATGATTATGTCTTAAAGCGTGTTCTTGACGATTTTCTTAATTGTGCATTCCTTTTCGAGCTCATTCCACACCATAAAGCCAACGATTTTTCATTGTTTGCTCGACAATTGTCAGTTGTCTGCACTTTAAACGGATTGTAAAGCGAACGTAAAAAAACAAAATGCAATGCCAGCAAATGGCAGCAACGAGACAACGAGACAAAAGGGAAATTTAGAGAGCTCAAGAGTGGGTCACAAAAACAAAATGCACACATAAATATCCTTTGTAATTGTACAAATAAACGGACAAACACTTTGACAGACAACACATTTGGAGTGCCACATACTTTTAAACTGCTATAAAATATTCCTAAAAAACTACAAAAACTACCACATTTTTATTGCACTTTGTAAATGTTGGAAAAGGGGAAAAAAATACAGATGCAGATGGGAGGGAGTAACAACCATAAAAATTACACATGAACTCGAAAATGTAATTAAAAAGAAAAAAACTTAATTTAACTTGACCGACTATATTTTATTTGGGTAACCACTATACTCTCATAATAAAACACATTTATAATGGGTATTTTTTTCTGTTCCTTTATTGTCCTTTTTCCGCTGCGGCTTATATACCTGTCATTACCACCTAATCCTGGTGACTGTTTAATTGTCTTTTATTTTTTTTAGCCTCTGCCGCACAATTAAAACACAATTAATTTGCAGAGTGAGCTCTCGAGGCTATTTTGCTCGTGTTCTCATAACATCTTTCGGACAACCAGGCAGAAAGCAATGACTTTTTAATAGACCTGCCTATTTTGTTGCCCCGACTCGACTCGACTCCGACTACGACTCCGACTCTTGCTTCATTCAGTGTATTTCCCTGGTGCCATAACCATGAGGTTGCGCGAGCTTCATAAATTTATTTAAGCAGACTTTAATTAGTTTTCCAGCGTTGCCAGGACGTTGATTTAACCGCCATAAAATGCTTGGTCATTACGCGCATAGCAACCGCAGAGTTCTGTTGTCTGTTGTCTGTTGTCTGCTGTCTGTTGTCGGTTGTTAACTGTTAGCTGACACTGTCGTGTTGTCACTCATATGCACTTATAAATATTTGAGTGTGTACGCTGCGTATACGTTATATGAGCCCTTCATCGTATATACTTCAGATAACATATGGTTAACTGCTGTCCGCGTATGGCATGAAAATTCAAATAGTTTTTATCTTAATTAAACTGTAACTCTGAAGAATTCGAGCCTCGTTGTTCATGTCATTCAATTTGATCAAATTCATCAAGTTGTCAAATAACAAGAGTTTTAATTTCATGGAATGCATTTCACACAAGAATTCTCTACAAGTTGTTTGCTGCTCCCCTTTGTGTATGTGTAAAGAACTTTCGGGAATATGTGACACATTTTTTCCCAGGTGACGTTGCAAGCGCTGTGTTGTTTTTTTTCCTTAACCGTGGTTGCCTTCCCCGTATTGTTTCAGGCAGTGCAGCAAAATGTTGAACAAATGACAACAATGTGAACTCGTGCTTTAGGTCTCAGAAACTGAGTTGCTTTGAAGCTGCCGATGCTTGTTAGTATCGTGTGCAGATACGCATCCTTCTACTCATTCACCTACACACACACACACACATACACACACACACAGACACTCTTTCATGCGTTGCAGGGTTAAGAGATATACGTTGCGGTTTATTTGCCTTTGCCTCGATTCACATGCCATATTTGCTCTGCACTTTGGCATTCGAAAATATTTTTCTTTCACATTTCTGCATTGCCTCAGTTCTTGGAACTTTCTCTATTGCCACTGTCGCGTACAGTTTTTCCAGTTTACCCTTCTTTTTTTCTCCTTTAGTCGCTGAGGCATACTGATTGCAACAGTTATGCACCGATGACATCTAGAATGAAAACTATATGAATTTTTCGACTTAAAGTCACCAGTTGCCATGCATTAAGGTGTCTCATAAATCAGTAGCTACGTTCACAACAGGGAATCATCTATTTATTGCATTGTATATGTAGTTTTGATTGTCTTCAAATCGATCTTGTTTTGGCAAATTGCCAAATGGTCATGCAATTTGTTGATTGGCCTCCCAAAATTCAAATACGATTGTGTGCAGCTCGTTTAATTTGCATTTTGACTGAGAATGAGGAAAGAAAGGAAACTGAATACAACTCAACTAATGTTGTATCTTTTGTGGTACAGAAAGTGTCCGAAAAATGCGTTAAGGCATTCAAGTGAATAGTTTGCTGCTTAAGACAGAACCAAGTGAATTAAAGTTGGATCTAAACCAAGTGAAAAGTTTTGTGGCAAGTGAAACTTGACTTGCTTTTTAAATAGTTCTGTATTATTTTTAAATATAAAAGAAAAGTTTAAGAAGCAGTTGGCTACAGATAAATCAGTCCATCTTCGTTTAAATATATAAATAAAATTATTAGTTTTCCTACAAACTGCAATTAGCAATTATGAAATTTAAACGTTCGCTTTGCTTAATGATTTATTCCAATAAATATATTTATTGGTCAATATTGTTTGAGAACTTTTCTCTTTATCATTAATCAATTTGAGCAGTCAAAGTGAATGTTTTCGCATTGGTCAACGACCAAATTTTTATTGGCTGCAATGCAAATCAATCAATGGCAGCCCCAAAAATGGAACTCGATCGAACGAATGCGATAAGTTTCAAATTGATTAAGGTCTTTTAAGCTGCCAAGACAATTCGAAAGTCTATCAGAGTCTCCGATTCGGCAGCACTTTAAAATAAATCATGATAAATGTGCCTTAGTTTCTCAGAAATTTCAATTTGACCAATGACCCATCCATTGCCAGCCTTTAAGCCATAGAAATCTATGTGTGTGTGTGTCTGTGTGTGTGTGTGTGTGCTTGGGTAATCGAATCTTAAGCGAGCATATGAACATTTATTGGAAAGAAAACATGCTGTCATGGTCCACTTGTTGGCTACATAATGACATATTGTTTACTGAAAATCGATGCATTCCAAAAGCACATACAACTCGAGTTAATGGAAAGTGACATTGGCTTTTGCCAAAGAGTTTACAAAAGTTTATTAGAAATATTCCAGAGAAAACTAAATTTTGTTCAATATTTATTGGATTCAAGGCAGTCAATAGAATATTTAATTTTTTGTTCGCCTATAAATTGAACAGCATTTGGCACATTGTCAGTTCAATATGAAAAATAAATGTTGTTGTCAGCTGGTAATTCTGCTAGGTTACAGTTACAGTTACAGCTGCAATTGCAACTGCAACACAACTGTTTCCATAAAATTGAAATAAAATGCAACACAAAGTCAAAATGTCAACATCGAGTCACATACCAGCGACGTGCAACTTTGCTACGTGTTGAACTAAAATACAAGTGGAAACAACACCAATAAACTATTCAAGGGAAAAACATTGCACCATCCCAGAAACATCCCAGAAACATCCCAGGCAAATTCCTTGAAGGGCCATTGATTGCATTTTAACAACTTGCTTGAAGTTACTTTGACATTTAGACAGGGTCACACATAGAGTTCTCATTTTTCACAGCATGGTAGTCAAGAATTCTTTATAGTTCTCTTTTGATGATGTAATCAGTCAATTAAAGTTTTCACTACTTGTCTTGATTCATTTGCTAGACTCATATGTATATTTTTTGGGAATAATTCAACACACACTCGACACTCGAAAAGGCAATAAAAGAAGCAATCTTCTTAGAGCTGCTCCTTGTAACAATTCTGAAATTTGTCACTGTAAATTGTCGCCATTTGTCGGCAATTCTTAGCTGTATACAAGTTTTTGGGCTTATTATATTGTTGAAGTTGTCAGAGTGCAAAGTTCGCGAAATTATATCAGAAACAGCCAATGGCAATTTGCCAACTCGTGTGAGTGTTTTGGGTGTTTAAATAAATGTAAATATGAACATAGTACATTATCATAGTAATTGGCGGTTCTGTCAACTCGAAACGCAGTCAATCAAAAATAAACAGGCAACCAATAAGCAGGCATAACAAAGCGGAAGCTTATCTAACACCCAGAGTTGCCGTATCCTTAAATTTGATGTGAGAAGTCTAACACACATTTTCTATTTGCATGCTGAATCGAAGACGAACACTTTATAGAAAGTCAGGCGACCATGAAAATAATTTCTACTTCATATCAATATGGGCTCATAAAAGTCAATCACATCACTGATATAGAAATGTGAGCCTCGTTATAGCGCCACGTTATTCAGCTTCGACAATAGTCGGAAATTCTGCATACAAAAGTCTTACACATGAACGCCTGCATATCCTGTGACTTTCACTGTATGTGTGGGTAAATATGGGTACATGTGTGTGTCCGTGTCTGGAGTCGACATTTGAACTCCCTCTATGTTCGCTTTGTCAATAAAAGCTCTTTTTTATGTGTGCAAATCATTTAAATTGGAAAATATATTTGTTATCAATACTTTATTAAATTGTTTATTAAACTGTAATGTAATATTGCAATAAGAGTGACAACTATATAACTAAATTAAATCTGTAACAATTTGCTGTTTAAACATATCACATGTTAACTTTGCACTTAAAAAGATTCATATCAAAATAAACAATATAATAAATCTTAATTAGTTTTATTGTACGCCAAATAGTTATGGAATCATTTCGAAATAAAAACTTTACCATTTTAACACCAATTTTACAAATTGTGATTACATACAATTAATTAATTTTTAAGGCTTCCAATGCAATGTTGTTTTTTTTTTGTGTTTATATTACTTGTAATTAAATTTATGCAATTAGCCAAACAATTAATTTCGCAAAAACGTTACGTATCCATTAGAAATTTGTCTGACAAATATTTGCATTTGTAATGATTATAATCAGCAAACATAAAAAGGAACGCAAATTGCCAGACATGTGTTTCATATGCTTTTACTGCCTATAAATTATAAATAAAAGCCTGTTATGCATTACGATTATATGTTTATTTGCATTAAGCCCCGAAGCTCATAGGCTCTAGGCTCTAGGCTCTGTTTCTGATCTACA
The DNA here is from genome assembly GCA_037043535.1 of Drosophila putrida. Taxonomy (NCBI): domain Eukaryota; kingdom Metazoa; phylum Arthropoda; class Insecta; order Diptera; family Drosophilidae; genus Drosophila; species Drosophila putrida. The sequence continues at coordinate 4,275,056 of JBAMBI010000065.1, forward strand.
TAGGAGTAATTTTCGAGGATGAGTTTCAGTGCAGGTTCGTTGGGTTTAGATTGTCAATGACTTTATTCAATCCAATTTTGGGAGCACATCTGGCTGCGTCAAGCATTTTATGATAATTTGGCTCTTAACTGTTGAAATATAAATGACACATTAGTCAGAATCCATATGATTCCCAATTTGTAAAAGAGATAGAGAGAGAGAGAGAGAGAGATGGATAAAGATAGAGAGTGCATATTCAGCTTTAACTGCTTATATCTGATATTTTTAGAGCTTTTATGTTTCCTTTTATTAATTTCAATCAAAGGTAATATTTTATTGAAAATGATTTATTTACTATTAACTAGCTGTGACAGTTATAAGCTGCTTAAGTTGCAATGCGTTAAATATAATAAATATTTTATAATGGCTCCAAATGAATTTAATCTCGTACACTAAATTAAACTTTACGTTCTTAAGTTTTATAAAATCTTTGTGTTTAATTATATTTTGATTTTAAAAGAAACTGTGCAAAATAATTAAACCCTGGTCACTCTAAAAGTAATCCCAAAACCAATACAAATCAAAAACACCTGCTTTCCATTACTAAGTGTTTGGTGTTTGTTTGCTCTTTTTTGGTCAACACTCATTGGGAATTCGTTTTGCGTTACAAATTGCTTTGAGCCCAAATATTCTAAATCCAATGACACAAAAAAGCAATTAAATTCAACTACAATGTGCGTATATTTCTCATTAAAAAATATCAAATATTTTTCCAGCTACACAAAACAAATGGTAAGCTTTAAAATACAAAAATAAATTGACTGTGGCGCTGGCGTTGAACATTTCGTACTGTTGGATAAAATATTGAGCTGGCTGTCAGCATAAAACTTTCAAATGATATTTTATGCCTGTCTCAGCAAGAGCAACAACTGTTCAAAATAAATACAGGATACGATATGCAAACCTTTTGTTTGCGTAGAAAGGAAAAAAATGCATTAAGCACAATGTGGGCAAGCTCGACATTAGGAGGACCCTGTACTTTTTGAGTGTAAAGCGATCACTACAGTTTGTTTCAGTTTCAAAAAATTTCCACGTTTATCATCCGATTTGGATAAAATTTGCAGGATATGTTCAGACCATAGTCTGTATTTTACATACCAAAAATTTTTATTTGTGGAGCGGAAGAGGGCGTGGCAAAAATATAAACAAACTCGTTCAATGCAAGATGTAGATGTACATACATGCCAAATTTGGTGTATCTAGCTCTTATAGTCTCTGAGATCTAGTTACTCAAAAAAGGGACAGACGGACAGACGGACAGACAGACAGACAGACAGACGGACATGGCTATATCGACTCGGCTGTTGATGCTGATCAAGATATATATACTTTATGGGGTCTGCCACGCCACCTTCTGCCTGTTCCGCACATTTTTTTTTGCACAAACGTAATAGACCCATTTGTACTTTTTGAAAGTACAGGGTCTAAAAAGACGAAAAGTAAAATTCAGGTTTTTTGCCATTTTTGTTCACTTTTCCATTTTATTTCTATTGCTTTTACATATTGGATAATTTTTACTGCGAATTTGGCTGCCGTATCTCTGTCATCAATTTACTTTGACGTCATTGGGGTCGATTTGTGGTTTGTCAGCGCCTCAGAAGAACAAATTGGCCTTTTGGTCAGACAATTTATACAGAAACGAGTTAATCAATCAGAGTTGCTTTGATGCTCTTCGATTTGTAATTCGATTGCGTAGACATCAAGCCAGTTGGGACTAAAAGTCTGATTGAAGAATTTGCACAATTCTTATAAAAATAGAATATTGTTCTCCTTACTTTTTACTTGTTGCGTAATTTAATTGTTTTTAGAATAATTACAAAAATATATTCAACTTATGTAGAAACTAAAAAGCAATTAAGTGAGCTTCTAATGAACTTAGTGATTTAAAAAGCAATTAGAGCGAATTCATTTATTTTTTGGGTAGCTCTACCCTGCAGAAAGAGAACTATTACACATTTTCCAGCTAACTGACAAGTGTTGTAAAATGCGCACAATTTTGCAGTGCAGAAAGGTCAAAAGTTAAGTTAAGTGTCGTTCGGTTGGCAACTGCCGCAATCGCAGCCAAGGCATGGCGTGTGACATAATGCAACTGACATGATAAAACGACATGAGACTCCTGCGGCTCTTACACACACACACACACACGCACACACACACAAATTGACACTTGTATACGTGAAATATTTCAGCTGTGTGCAATTGTGTCACGGCCGAGTGCACAGAGAGCGCGTAATCCCAGACATGACTGCTTGTAAAGGTTCCATCCTGTTGCCCTGCTAAGTGGAAGTCGCTTAAAACTAAACGGGCGACACACACACATAACGAATGTCATTCACTGATTAATATCATCGGCATTGGCATTGGCTACTGGCGAAACTGTTCCCAACATAACCGTAACCTTAACTTAAATGTTTCACGCACATGCTAAAAAGAATAAACCCTACTACCCAAATTGAATTTATGGTAGCTTAGTACTCGATATGATTGCGAAAGCTAGTCTAATGGAAAATTCCATTTTCTATCATCCAGCACATACATCTTTTGGTGTCATATGCGCATTGCCCTTTCTACAATACTACTTCAAGCATTTTGTTGAGGAATTTCGCTTACAGAGTAATAAACTGAAGCTATTACGTATACGCAGCATTGGCTCTGAGCATTCTGCATATGGCACAGCGGTAAACGCTGCATGTGGGCTTGACTGTCTTGAGCCACGAACTGGGTCAACTGCGATGAACCCACGTGTCTCGACGGAATAAGGTATATCTGTAAGATTTCCAATAAATTTAATAAAGCCCCCGCAGAGTTACAGTTTCTCAGGACATATTGTAATTGATTCTTCTGTTTCTCTTTAATCTCTTTAATGTTCCCATCAAATTACGCTTTTGGTATTCTTGTAGCCAGATAGCGTGGTCTTCCGAGTTGCTCCAACCCAACCATATCTGCTGCAGATTCTGCATATTAAGTAGCCGCCAAAGGGGCGCACAATTGCAATGTATAAAGTCTATAAAAAATGGTGCAGTTGAGGCGCCCACTAGCTTGTTGAATTTGTCTTCATTCATTGTCCGACACTGTCGTGAGAACATGTGAAATTTATGCAAACAAACAAACAAACAAACGTTCCATGCCAAATGAGTGCAAGTAGACAAACGCAATGCGAATGCAACTGGCATGCACTATGAATTTCGTAGCCTGTCCATTGGGGTTGGGGTTGGGGTTGGAAATCTGGTGTGAATGTTGACAACAAGTTGCTCGTTCAGAATTGCTGACACGTACCAGCACTCAGCACACTTCAGCTGCTCATTAGGAAGGCTTCTGTTGAACAGTAACAGGCAACAGGACTCGAATATAGAATTTTTGCATTGCAAATCCATTGATTTGCGTAAGCAGTGCGTCATAAATAGTATGCAATAGTTTATTTAAAGCGCTAAGCTAAGAATAGTTTTCAATTTGTGACATTGATGTTTTCGGTAAAATGGAACGTGTTTGCATCTTTGCTAAATAAGTGTATCCCCTAGTTGTTGACTTTTGCATTTCCTTGCGGAAATTATGCGCTTGCAGGTGTCAAACAAGCGTCATCTAAAACTAATTGAAGTTGCTCTAACGTCAAAAACTCTTACCAGCTGCTCTCATCATATTGTTGGGGGCCCTTCTGGTTATAACCATAAGTATGCTCTTTGACAACGTCTTGGTAAAAAATGCAACGTGTTGTCAAGACAATGATGCAACTTTGTTAATATATGTAGCTTAAAGGCGGCTCAAATGAGCTTCTTTACAAGTTGTCAGTTGGCTAAAAAGCTGTCAACCATGGATGGGACTTGATTACTTAATTGCCAAGTGCTTGAAGAACTATCTCTTTTAACACGATACTCATGTGTAAAGCCTGAATACCAGGAAACTATCTTTTATAAAGAAGAACTTACTCTGTTGACAGTTATAACTCTTTTCAAAGAGACATGATAAGCCGAATGACTAGAGCAACTGTTATTAAATTCTGTATGTCATAGTACAATTGGCAAAGCTCAAATTTTTTTCAATTATTTTGCACAATTTTCCTAGAGCTTTACTATCTTTCCTGGAAATTTCTTATTCCTATATTAAAAGCCAATTTGATTCCACAGATTTTATGTCTATCTCTGTTAATGAAAGAGTGAATGTAAAATCCTTTTGTTTTCCTACTAAGGTTAATAATTGTTCTTTCTTTTACCTATACTTGGTTTTATGGCGTAGGAGAAAATGTCGCGTAATTTTCTTTTCATTATTACGTTGCAAATTTTACCTGCATGGCTCCTTATGATGAAAAATTCTGCTTGTTATAAGCTGAGTTGAAAAAGAGACTTCACTAAAATGTGGTTTTTCCTGTTTTGTTTTAGCAAATGACATTTGGGAAATTACTGAATTTGATTATCACCACAAGTCACAGGTCCTTTTGGTCCTTTCGGGTTGTCAGTCGAGTATGGGATGTTTTAAAGACACTTGGCATTACAAGACCCCTGTTGCTGTTAAGACAAAATAGCATTCATCAATCATTTTTGATGGGCCTTTTCATGACCTTCGATTAGTGCACTAAAAACCATCTTTGCGACGGCGAGTTGAAGGAACTGTTTGGACTTGGACCAGCCAATTGAATATTTAAAGGTCACATAGAAACTGACGAAATGTGATCTGAGGGGTTTTATGATGGGGTACATGAAATATGACTACAAATTTGCCTATAAAGCGTTAGCGCGTGTTTGTCAAACCGGAATGAAAGTTGATTAAATTAGAAATTTAATGAGAGAGGGGATAAAACAAAATAGGAAAGTTTTTACAACTGCTTTGGACAACCTTGAAAGTTGATAAATTGTAGCAAAAAGTAGCAGACAGCTAACAGGCAGCAGAAACGCAGCCAAGCAGCAGCAGCCATAAAATGAAATCTTTAATCATTTGAGTGACACAGACAAGCTCCGACTGGACCAAACTGGAAACATAACAACACCCCAATCCATTTTCCAAGTTTTCTGGTCCCATTTCCCCAGTTTCTGGGTGAAAACAACAACAGCAGCAGCAATGACTGCATAATGTCTAAAGTTTGTGGACGGGCGTGCCATAAACAGGAAGCAGCTCAAGTGAATTTCATTAGAAGCTGCCACTAAACCACACTAAACTCCAACCAAACCAATCCCAATCCCAATTCCAATCCCAACACCCGCAACTCTGGAATGAAAGTAGATCTTTGTTGTTGTTGTTGCCACTGTGAGTGTGTAGGCGTGTGTCTTAGTTGGCCAAAGTGTTGGCTCGTAAAGCGAAATGTAAACCAAAAACTTTGCACGGCAAAAGTAAAAACAATTAATTCAAATTCATTTGCAACAAAGTTTTTGCCCTGGGCATCTTTGGGAAAAGTGTTTCGATTGAGTAAATGCACAAAATCAATTTTGTTTTGACAAAACAAGTGTAAAACTTGAAGTCTGTAGTCATAAAATCATAGTTGAACTATTTACTTAATTAAAGTTTTTTTTTTATACGTAATTTAATATTTTAATAAAAGACATGAACGTTACTTTGCATAAGCCGTTGCCTTGGTCATTAGAAACTTCTCTAATTCTTGCAAAGAGACAAATTTGATAGCCTTAATTTATTCATTTTAATTACATGCATTTGAAATTCTATTCTATCTATTGCATAACTTAATTATGCAAAAAGATGTCAACTGTGGAGTACATTTATCGATGTTTGTAAAATATTAAAAATGATACTATAACACGTTTATTGAGCACGAGAATAAATTTATAAATTTAGCTGGGACTTGAACCCTGGACCCTTGGACCCAATGCTCTACCGACCGAGCTACCCGTGCCCTTGAGATCGTTATCGACAAAGGCCTTAGCAATAATGTCGAATAAATTTCATAGTTTAATTTTTTTGGATAGTTCAGTTTTTAAACTGTGACTGAACAGATACTAGATTTGATTTATACTTTGGTTTACATTAATTTTACCACATTATTCAGCTTCGTTATTATCCAAAAATAGTCGTTAAATTTATTGAATCTTTTCCAAAATTGTGTATTTAAAATATTTAAATTAAAACCATTTCAATGGATTTATAAGACTTTCTTTTAATTGATTTCATGCAAGCATTAGTTGAATACAACAAAAACACTAAAATTTTAAGTGCAGCATTAGTCTGATGTACATTTGAGTTAGAAAATAAATATAGATATGAACGAGCAGATTTGACAACCAAAAAAAATGCTTAGCTTTCGTATTATTTACACTCACAATTAAGGACACATTTAAGTTTTAAAAATATGCAAATCTCGTTGTATGTCGCATATTTTAGTTAGTTTTTACCAAATCTTTGAACCTATCGCAGATTTGGCCTTTTTGTGTCTGCCACGAGCTGACAGTTTTATGACAACTTACTGCCATTTTGCCGGTTCAAGAAACTGAACTGAAAAATTGCTCCCCAATTCCGACTCCCTTTTCCGACTCTTTGCCCTATTTCGTCGGCTGTGTGTACTATTTGAAACAAATACAAAACTTTAAGCCGATGGGCGCCATGTGTTTATGTTTTGTGATTTGGGTACGTGTAGCTAACAGGGCCAAGAGCTTCCTTTGCCCTCGGGGCAATGGTCAGTACGCTGACCTGTTTCTGTTTCTGAGTCTGGACTGAGTGCTGCTTTTTTTGCTTTAGAGGACTTGCAGCTATTTATGCAAATGACAACCGAGTACAACAAGCTGGACAAGCGGATAAGCTTTGGTCCAGAGGTAAGCAATCGGGTCGGTCGGCTTTAAGAAATCGCTGCACTCTACATTTAAATTGAAATAGAAATAGAAATTAAAAAAAGATAAATTTTTCTATATCCATAACACAAGTTAAAAGAGAAAAGGAAATAAAATGAAATGCGATACGTTGTCGCGTGGATTCTAACGATAGAACAAAGCCTCAACTGGCTGGATTGTAGAGTTAAAAAAACTAAATCTGCCACTGACTAACTATTTTCCAGCCATGGCACACAATTTCATTTAATTTGCAAAAAAGTGATGTGCATTTCTCCCTACAACGTTGGCTAGGACCAAGGACTTTGTATTTGCATATGTAAATTTCAGACTGGACTGAATTTGTAAATATTAAAAACACAAAAATGTAAGCATCTTCTCTCCAAATTGTCAAAACGGGGCAACTAAGGGAATTGAATCTATTAAATTAAATTATTATTTTTAATTTGCACCAAAGTGTTTGAATTTAAAACTGATTCAATTTCTGTTCTCTTATTCTCGCGAATTTTTAGCTTTACTTTGACCTAGTTTAATTTTACTTCGTCCAGGAAGTATTTTCTGCACTTTAATAAATACATAATAGAAACTATGAAGAATACTGTCTTGAGCTGCAAGTCTTCAATATCTGAAAAGGAGATAGTTCTGCTAGAAGAACAGTGCTCATTAGCATTCATCGAATAGTCAGTTAATTAATTGACGCTAACTTTAAGTACATTAGCGTATCCATTACTGCTTACAGCCTGTGCCCCATTCTGTTGCATGCCACGTGCATTTGAAACTCGAAAATTGAGTGTGACTTTGGAAATCGTAATTTGAAAATGTTCCACTTCCGTGCAGATAAGTAATTAATTATTTTTTTTGTAATTTGCAAACGCCCTTCTGAACACACACTGACTGCAAATATGATTTGAGGGTGTGTGTGTGTGTGTGTCACATAAGCATACTCAAGGGCATGATTAGCTTCATGAGTCTGCTATTACGATTATTAGCAGACGACCCGGCCAAAGTTTCTGCACACTGTCCAACAAAGTTTGGCATGTAACTCACACCAGGTTTCTGTTACAAATGTGTACATATTCCTATATATATGAATTGTAATCTGTGTGTGTGTGTGTGTGCTTTTGTTTGTTTTTCCATAGCCACCGCATATGTGGTTGTATCTGTGCAAATATACTATAGTATCTAGTTCGTTTTTAGTTTTCTTTGTTATTTGATAACTGACCAGTGAGTACAAATTTTGTGTCTGGATTGTCTAGTTGTTTTTGTTCTGTGGATTGAGAATTGAATACATTTAACAGAGATTCCATTGTACCACCACAAAAAAAAATACAAGCTTTTTGTACCCGCAGGTAACTTTTTAAATATACATATGTTAGATTTACACATGCACAAATAAATATCGTAATGTTTTACAAATGTTTTATAATGTGTATTTTATTTTCGTATTTACTGTGTGGGAACATGTACCTATTTTGCAATTAAAGTAAATGTATCTAGTTATAATGGATATTTTCCATTTAGAGGCGATATGAATTAAAAAGCCTTTCTATTCGTTTATTTATCGATTTGCTTGTTTTATTGAATTATTTTCAGTTGAGTTTTGTGAAAACACAGAGAATACAATAGATTTTCAAATGCTTTTTTAAATTGATAGAAATACATTGTATATCCTACTGTGTGTTCAATGCCATGACTTGTGGCACTTGTGTGTCCTTTGGAAACATTTTGTCCATTTGAGGGTGGACTTGAGCAGTGAGATTGTTACAAGTGTAATCTTCAAGACAAATCATATCGTAATTCAGTGTTGTTTGTCGGAATGTCAAACCAAAAAGAACGACACACCCACACACACACACACACACACTAGGCCCTTCTCAGTTTGCAGTTATTTATAGCATACTTTTGTGCGCACCGTGAGATTCATAGAAAGACCACAAAGCACCTGCGTGCAGTTAGAAACGTTCACACAGAGATCAACTGAAATGCTCTAGGGTCAGCTGGCATTGGCCGAGTTCAGGTTGATGTCCAATTCTGTCTGTATTTGCTTGTCTGGGTCTGTTATTTTCTTCCTGGCTGCTGCCATCAACGTAATTATGCTGTCAACAAAAAGTACATCACGGATGGACAACCGACAACCGACAGTCGATGGTCCAGAGTTCACAGTCAGAGACAGTCGACAGTTGAGCTGCCTTACAGGCTTCGTCTCAAGTCATCATCAGCTGCTTGTCGTTCTCTAGTGTTTTCTTGTTCTTGGCCACGACGTGCAAAAGTATTTAACGCCATGCACGTCCTCGTTGTTGACTGCTTTCTTGTCTCTCTCTCTGCCTGTCTATCCTCTTTGCCTCTCCAGCTGTCCTCTCCGTCTGTCTATCGGTCTCTGAGACTGTCTCTCTGGCACGCCTTGGGTAAATATTTATTTAATGTTTATTGGCACGCACTTTACCCAGGCAGCCTGCTTAATTGTGCGTTAAGCATTTAACTTTCTTTTTTTTTCTTATTCATTTTGCAGTTGACAAGTGAAAAGTAAAAATGTGTAATGGCCAAATAATTATTAAGTTGAATCGATGAATGGCTTGCAAATTATCCATAATATTCCGAATGATAAATTTACAAATTTATTGTATTATAAAGGACAGTCAGAAATAAGTAATAAGAAAACATTTTCTTTCTTTCATTGCTCATTTCTGTCATCCATTCACAGATAGAAGCGAATATATATTATTATATACATTACCCATCTTCTGAAATATCATTTCAAAACAGGGACTTGTATCCTTGACCCTTGGCTTAAAAGTCCGGCATATATAATTTATTATTTTGCTGCCACTTCCTGAAAATTAGAGTGCACATTTCTCATGATCAAGGGGGGGTTCAAATTAACCTTAGCATGGCTTTATGAAAAGATAGAGTTTTTAGATTAAGTGTGTGGTTAAAAAGCCATTTAATCTTGGCAACTTCATATTTATAACTTGACTCCAGGCCCAGGCAAAATGCAGTTCCTGGCCGTATGTGCGGGCGGAAATTGAGCTGCCAAAAATAGGATGAAAAAATCTCTATAACTTGGCCATGTGCACTTTCAACAGCTCGGGCTCGGGCAGCAAAAACAAACACACGTATTTGATTTATATGACCAAAAACTACGTAAGAGTCTTCACTGTAACTGTGGCGACAAAATTACATATTTTTTATGCCTTCTGCTTACAGGCCGGTATAAAAGTTTCCGGACCAAAATGATGAATGTGTCGCACGCATACGATGCTTATCCCGATCTCATCAATTATGTTTGTGCTTATCTTATGCTGGGCTGTTGAAGTTAACTGCGTTAAAGTTTAATGGGCGGCATTTAAACGCTCATTCTAATACATTAAACAATTCTCAGTAGCCATACAAACGCATGTATAGTACACATGTATTTATCTGTGCAACATGCTGCGTATACGTAATGCACGTCTGCCACACAAAGTGTCAAAATGCTGCTGCATTGCAAAATACCTCAAGTCAACACATGGATACATATGTTTTCTGTGTAATAACCTGGAAGATACATGCCTTGAACGGGTGTGAGGGTGTAAAAGAAGTGAGAAAGCCACATCGAACATCTGTTAAACATAGAGTTTTTTTCGGCTTAAGCTTTAGTCTAAGCCATTTTTTGTTTTGATTTAAGTAAGTGACTTAACAGGGCTCTGTTAAGCGAACACTGTTAAAATATCCCAAAACAAAGACTAACAGCAGCAAAAGCAACGAGGCTGCTGCCTGTTTTATCTAACAGACACACGACAGTGTGAAACGCGACTCGAAGACGAATGGTGCTGTGGATGCTGGGCATAACGGTTAGCTTCAAAAGTGATTTTACTAAAAACAAAAATATCAATTGGAAACACGAAACAAATTTGTCAATAAAGTGCCAAGTTCGAAAAAAGTATAATCATATGAAAAATCTAAATAACAATAATTTTTAAAAAGTAAAGTGACCAGATAAAGTTAATAAACTTTGAGATAAATACACGTGTGAAGATAAATTATGCCATAATAAAAACTCATTACTCTTCTGTCATACGGAAGGTGATTGTGCTGATTATAAATTAAATGAAATTACGATCCAAGGATGCACAAAATAACTGATGCTGAAAGTAATGTGTCTCATAAATCGGAATTAATTATGTGCGAACAAAAATAAACAAAGTGAAAAGTACCAAGAAAAAAACCTTTTGTTTTTTTGTTTTTTAAATGTAATTTGAATGATGTAAGTTCTGCGAATTTATACATATACTTATTCAAAATATCAGTCGTACACCCAACATTGTGCCAGAGTTATTTGGAACTTTCATTGAACTCAATTTAATTAAATTATCATAATGAGTGCAAATAAATCAAATGAAATATACATGCACATTTATCTTACAACTCTTGATACCGAACAAAAGAGTCGACCCTAAGAGCCGACAATTTTTACAGGCAATTTCACACCGATGGCCCCAAAAGGCCCCAAAAGGCAGAGAAAATAAATTCAAATCTATTAATTTCAGCTTAGTGCTGAAAGCGTTGGCGTTGCAGCAATCCATTTGCCTGTAGAATTCTGAACAAAATGCAACAAAACTGATTTATGCTGGTCTCTTTTAGAGTAATGGCTTTTGGGAAATCACAAAGAAAACGCGCCAAGATTATTTGATAGATTTTTTTTTTTGTGCTGAAGAATGACAAATATGACTATATATAATTCAAAAACAATTGCTTTAAAGCAAACAATTTAATTTGTATAATATCTAATCTGCGAGATGATGAATTTGTAGGTCGCTCCAAATACTAAAGGACATTAGAAGAAGCTGCTGCTCGGCAACCCTCTTCAAATTGTAAAGCAATCTTTCTGCTTTTGAGCTGGCTCATTAAGTGTGCCTTTGTAAATACAAAAGCAAGCAATATGCTGATTTTGTCTAAGACCGCTTTTTTGGGTTAACGAGCCTACTCCGGAATCTTTCTCATACTCGTTGAGCCAGCCCAATGGACGGACGGATTGTCAGTTATAATGAGTTGTCACAAGCAAGTCACTAAAATTTATTACAAGCCATTTTCGCCATACTGTTAGGCTAGTCATTTCCACATCACTGAATGTCGCACTGCCTTTTGGTCATTTTTCAACGGGTTCGACAGTTTTTTTTTCTTTATTTTCATTTTTTTTTTGTAGTTATCAGCTTGTAGTAGGTTACGGCGGTCACCCTGTGAATTGACATCCCATTAGTTTTGGGCCATTGGGCAGTTCACATTCGCTTAGCGAAAGTCATCAGTGGGGGCACTAAAAGCAAAATCGCAAAAAGGTAGCTAAAATCTAGCTGGAAAACAATCCCTTGCTCTTTTGACCCTTTTTCACATACACACAAACTGTTACTACCTAAATTGTAAGCAGGACTAAGCATAATTAAAGCGAAACGGTAAAACTCTTATTACCAAGTCTCAGCTCGTTGTGGCTCTTACCTAACATTACTTCTATGTGTGTATCTTTATCTGCCATGTGTGGGCCAAGTTGCCAGCATGACCAGTGAGTAATGTGAGGTGTAAACAGCTGTGAAAATGAGTTTAAAGTGCTTGCCTTTAGTTGGTATGACCACATTTGGGTCAGCACCAAGAAGTTTCTCAAATTCCAATGCATACACTTAAGGACACTAAAAAGTGTATGAAAATATTTTATGGGACTTGAAACTTTGGCTCAACTTGAACAACTTGAAAGCTAAAGTTATTAGCTGCGAAAGTGTTTTTTATCTTGGGTTAACATCTGTCATGTGTTGCAAGTAAATATAAATTTAAGTTAGATACATACCTATAATTTATAATATAGATATTGTGTTGATTATTAAAAAGTAGTACATCATTTAATTTCATTGCAACAGAATTTGGAAACTTCTTTAAGAACCCTTTGAGAGAAAATGCTAAAGAAACTGGTTAAAGTCGTTAAGATTAGCTTAAGCAAGCAGCTTGTGTAGCTTATGACTTTCGCCCCTTTTATTATCAACTTTCACTTAATTAACTCGCATTTGGTATGAGTTCTCTGTTATATATATTCAATTCATATTTAACTTAAAGCATGTTGGGCAGCCTTTGGCTCCTTTGGTGGTGTCTAATGGCAAAATAAAGGATGAAGAAAAGTAACATAAATAAAATCTGCTTGGTCTCTGCTTTGGTCGGACTGGCGAATTTGATATAACAAAAGCTATTCTTAGCTCGGCTTGAGCCTTTGGGTTTTATTTCGATTGTATGTGTTGCCCAAAAACACTTTCGTTGGCATTTCGCAATGAATATCAGTGCACAAAAAGTAATCAAGTACTTATTTAAATTGGGACAGAGAAAAGGACAGAAAATACAAAAAATGTTACGAATTAATTTACACTTTGCATCCTTTTTTCGCTTTCCATCAGTTGTTCAACGAGGCGTGTTTCTTATTTTATAATGGTAAGACCTGGTCACACTTGACTGCGATGCGAAGAGATGTGGAATTGAATTATGGCAGGCCATCGCCTTAATTAAATTCTCTATGCGAGTGCAAAAGATTAACAACAATGAAAGTGTTTGAATGCAAATGATGCCCCTGGCGCGCGTTTTGTTTGCTACACAAATAAATAAATATTTTACGTTAAATGTAAGCAAAAGGCAGCAACCGCCCCCACTGAGGTTTGCCATTTGCTTGGTCTCGGGCCTTGGGACCTGCGGGCAACCTTTGAGACCGGAAACGGAAGCGCACATTTGGCCTACGAATGCCGCAGTTAGTTCACCCCCCCAACGTCCCTCCCACAGCCATTAATATTTATTATGGCATCCGGCTTTATGGCACTTTAAAGCTGCCCGCCGTTGGCATTAAACGGCAACTTGTGTCAGATTAAGGCACCATGCGGCATCCATATTTTAATGAGGTGAAAATCTGCCTTCCATGAAACAGTCATGACTCTGGTCTGGTATAGTACTTATATGTAGGAGATCGTGCAATAAGTATTGCCTCAATTAAAAAGTATATGTATAATGAATTTTAATGTTGCTATTGGACCACACAATTAAATTAATTAATTATTTATTAAACTGGTTTATAGCCAGGCAGAACGAGTTTTTCACAGCACTTTGGGTGGTAAGATTATTAAATTAAATTTGAATAATGTTTTTAAATCAGTTATCACTTTCTATTTAATTGAATGAAAATTATATATTTATTTGAGGTTGAGTATTAAATTCAAATTTTTTATATATTTTAAAAGGTAATCCTTGAGATTTGTACACAAAAATTCACTTTCCTGAATAATTACAAGAGGAAAGAAATTTTTAAGCTGTCAAACTTTCTGCATAGCTAAAGAGGCACTTGTCTGAATAACTGAATTGTAAAGAAGCCACTTTGGCACATAGTTTCTCTTATATAAGTATTTGGCACTGTCAGAATTTCCACTTACATAAGTACACTAGAGATACACTCCAAAATTATACAATTAGACTTCGTAATTTTTCTTACAAATGTTGCGGAAATACTTACTTGACTTACAGTGAGTGTAAGAATTAGAAAAAGACAGACTCATAAGCAGACAGCAGACAGAGTTGACAGTTCAAGTGCTTAAATATTCATCCATAGACAAGGACATGACAGCAATCTTCAGGCATCTACTTGGCTGCATTTGCATTTTTGTGTAATTGAAATTGTTGACTTTAGTTTTTGGTAGGCATAGTTCAAGTTTTTGTGTCTACGCCTCTTTTTAACCTAGACATCATAACACTAAAAGTATAAGCAGCTGGATTATTTGCCAAGTATTTGTTTAAAGTTTGCCCTTTTTGCGAAGGTCTTTACAATATATGTAGTTATTGTAAGAGCAAAAGGACCAAGGACCATTTAGAATAAAGAATACAAAGAGAAGAAGAATAATATAAACATGATCTGCTTAAATCTATTTATGAACAAGAAAGCATGAGAATTGATTGTGATTCTTGTATTTGGCCAAATATTATAAGAAACCATTAAAAATCCATATTACTTCACATGCCAAATTAATGCTGCTTATCAATTGTAACGGGAACCGAGTTTCAATTAATCTACATAATAATTTTTTGGCTTATAGACTTGTGAATATTATTGCTGATTTATGGTGCTTCCATGGCAAATGAAAATGGTGGGAGAAGTAATTCAAGGACAAGGACTTAGTCAAGTTTATGCCGCTGCATGCATATTTATAGACAAAAGCCTTACATATTTTAGGGCGTCTTAGGCAGGTCATAAAGAGCTCATCCGCTAAGCCTCTGCTCCGCTGAGAAGGAAGTACCCAAAGTTCCACACTCAATTGTAAGAACTGAGGGGTTTGTTTGTTTGCCAAAATGAGCCTGAAAAATGACTGAGTTTGTTATTCGAATTACACTCGATAGACTTGAATAATGTGGTTAATTATACAGCAGGCGAATCGTACGCAAGAAGCATAGCAAACAAGACTCAAGAAGATTACCAATCAGTCTGGGTATGTGTGTACTCCTATATATGAGTGAAAGGTCATAGGTCGAATGTATGTGGACTCTTACTTAGTAAATTAACAGTCAACAGGCAAACCGATAAGAATTGTTTTTGCTCTGCAAAAAAAAGGTAACTGGAGTGCAAAAAATGCTGATTACAATGAGAGCAGAGAAATGGAAAACCGAGTTTTCAATTTGAGGTAAGGCAAAGCAAAATGAAACCACAACACAGTTGGGTAAATGAAATTTCCAGGGTGAAAATTACATTTGCTCCCACTCTTAATTGACATGGAAATGTTAAATGTAGCCGAATACAAGGTAGAGCTGAACAATTCCTATCCTATGATTTTGCCAAAAGCCAGCATCATATAAGTGTTGTTCCTGAATTTTATATACTCGGCAATAGAAGCCACAGGTGGGATATCGCTTTCAGCGACTATCTTCCTAAATGTCATGGGACTTTCTGAGTGCTTATCACCTTAACATAATCAACAGAAGCAGCAGCCGTTACAACAACAATAGCAATAATAACAACAAGCGAAGCCACAGGAATGTTGACAGTCAGACAGACAGTCAGACAGACAGTCAGGCAGTCAGTTGGTAAACTTTGCTTTCTAATTTATTATTACAAGCTCTTTGCCGAGCTGAGTAAAGAGCATATCAGCAATTACAGGAACTGGCACGTACGTATGAGTTGCCCAATTTCAAGCACAATCAACTTTAGCCTCCATTTGAAGTCATGAAGGCAAAACCAAACAACAAATAGCGACAACAAAACCCGTACAGGCCGACAATGATGACGATGACGATGATGAGGATGGGGATGAGGAACACAGCGAGGACGACACAAAAGACAAATAAAAATGACTCCCGCGTGTGTAATCCACGATGGCAGTCACTGTAAAAGGGGGGGCGGGGATTAAAAAGAGGTGGGGATGAAATAACAGAGGGAATAGGGAAGAGGATATATATTACAGCTATCAGCTGTACGCATCATTTGCCAGGCATACGTACAAGTGACAACATTAAATAATCCATTTAATGTGGCGTGTATATCATTTCAATGTTATCAAAGCCAATCTATGCTCTCTAGCATCGATGCTAGCAGCGTCTTCTCAAGTCTTCTCAAGCGCAACGCAAAATCAATAAGCGCCAACAAGAAATTTGCTGAACAACGCTTAAACAAAGTAAAACAAACAAACACACTTAACTGCCTGACAGACAGACAGACAAACTCAACACGTGGAAACACGCAACTGGGCTCAAGTTGTTCTCTGTTCTCTGTCTTCTGTCCGCAAATTAAAAATTTGTATACCTCAACTTTGGATTTTCATGTTAACTCATACTCGCTTCGGTTAATTCTGAACCATATCCACAAATAAGTTACCTTTCTCTCTGTCTTTTCGAAGATACCACAAGCAAAGTGAAAAGACGCACACTGAACGACTATGTGATATTACGTATACGTAATTGTTCTCAATATAACCTTAACATATAACGTATACGTATTATCTGAATTTGTGGTTGTAAAACCATTTTTATATTTGTATTTTCTATTTCTCAATAAGACATACTCAAATATTTAATCGCAGTTTTCAAAATATATTTTTTTATACCACTGTACGCTGTCAGTATCATTTGGCCAAGCAATCACTCAGCCACAGTACCTACATTGTGTGGGTGTTGGCCCACCTCATGTGTCGGAGTGGTTGTGTGTGTGTTTGTGTGTGTGTGTGGATGTGTGTTTGGCACAATATTATGTACAGATTGGCCAACAATTTACTTGGTTTTCCTCACTTCGTCTTTTTTGGGAACTAATTGCCAGGCGCAACCTTCGCTTTTTGTTGTCTGAGCTTCGTCGGGGAATGTTTGTTTATTTATTTAGCACCAACATTGAAGCTTACTTCAATGAGCATATCATTTGCATGGAGGCTTCCCATTTTTACCCCCCATCTACGGCATCGACGGAAGCGAAAGTGTTTTGCTTCTTCCTTCCAGAACGTGGAGACTGCTGTGTGTAAAGTAATTTCCGTAATGAGTTCTTTGCGCTCTTTGCAGACTCTGGATTCACTTAAAAGTGTTTGAAATTTCAATTGAGTTCGTGCCTGGGCAAAAAGCAATCATATGACATGTACATATGTCAAGTTGAGAAAACGTAAATTGCTTTTGAGCGCGGCGTTGCTTTTCAAATACCACTTAATGGCTAAGCGGGTATCTAAGTTGTATGCAAATTAAGCGCAATGCAAATGTTAATTCTCACAAATGTTACTTCGCAAGGGGTAATTGAAGTAATATTTATTAAAAAACAACTGGGGAAAGTTAGTTGCAGATACCCTTCTTTGTATAGTTTACAATTTCATTTCATTTCTCATTTCCCTCTTCAAATATTAATGGTATCTGAAGAATGTTAGAGGGTATACTGTAGTTGAATGTTCGCCAGTATTCACGCTTACTCGTATCCCTGTTGTTGTTGTTGTTGTTTGCCTTTGTCTGTTTATGTAATGCGATTATTTTTGATTAATTTCTTCTCTCTTTCTCGCACACACGCACAAACTTTACCGAGTCCTTTGAATCTATTTTTTGGGGAATTTACTTTGGTTTTTTATTTAATCCAATGCCTTTAAAAATTGTTGTTGCCCAACTTTGCGACACATTTGATGTTTATAAATAAATCAATCATACGACATTTGGTACAGCTCTGTAATGTAATGGCAAGGATGAGGATAATGAAATGAACTTGCCGTACCAAAAATAACAATTTAATTAGCAAAATATGCGCACTTAAGCACTAAATAAACGCTTTGACACAGCATCAATTATCAAAGATAACTGTACTCTTGTAGTCCTTCCTTTTCCTCCCACTCCAATTGGCTTAATTACTTAATTTATGCCTAAAGCGCCATCGGCCCTAGGCACTCAGTTCAGTTCAGTTCTCGTCTCGACTCCCGCAAAATTGGATTAATTTGTTTACTACGCAGCCTAGAGGAGGCATGCCCCCGATGCCCCAAAATGTCGACAGTGTCAGCTTTAAGGCACTTTATGGCCTGCAGACAGTCTCCGTGTCGGAAAAGCGAGAACTCGGCCCGAGTACTTCTGATTATATACATAAAATGAAGTGTATATAGATCATGACTCACATTTAAATCACTCAGAGTTTAATGAGAGCTGCTGGAAAGGTGAGAATTGGGCAACAACAAACTAAATAAATGTACAATTGAAATTATATTTGATTCCATGGTTAATAACCATGTAACCCATATGAAATCCACAGCTAATATAAGCATAGTAAATTGATTTACTTATTAAACTCAAATCACTTAGAATTTAATGAGAGCTACTGGAAAGGTGAGAATTGGGCAATAACAAATAGAAGAAATCTATGATTGAATTTGTATTTGATTCCATGGTTAATAACCATCTAACCCATATGAAATCCACAGCTAATATAAGCATAG
Source organism: Drosophila putrida (assembly GCA_037043535.1). NCBI lineage: Eukaryota > Metazoa > Arthropoda > Insecta > Diptera > Drosophilidae > Drosophila > Drosophila putrida. The sequence goes on from JBAMBI010000065.1 coordinate 4,293,774, forward strand.
TAAATTGATTTACTTATTTAATGAGAGCTACTGGAAAGGTGAGAATTGGGCAATAACAAATAGAAGAAATCTATGATTGAATTTGTATTTGATTCCATGGTTAATAACCATCTAACCCATATGAAATCCACAGCTAATATAAGCATAGTAAATTGATTTACTTAATAAACTCAGATAAGCAACCACTCTGCTGTCAACACAGTTGAAACTTTCATTAGCATGGCAAAACTTTGAAAGCATCTCAACCACACACACACACACACAAACACACACACACTTCCTCACTTATTTCATACCCCTGCCACGCCCTCTTTTTATTGAGCACACTTCATGTTAGACATTTTCATTATTTCTATGCAATGAAAATTGAGTTTCACTTTGCAGAAGGTGTTCCCACACTTATTGCTCTCTCTTAATTTTAGGTTTTTGGCGCATTTTCCTTTTGGGATTTTCGCTTAGATCCTGTGAATGTTCGTGTTCCCTGTTGGACGCTGCTAATTAAAAGTTTTTGCAAAACTTTTTTTGGCAGGCTGTGTCGCCACTTTTTGTCAACGAAACGCGCTTAAATTTCATCCCAATTCGTTCTTTAAATTTGCCCAAACGGAAGGAAAACAAAGTAACGGCAGGCAAATAAATACTAAAAACTTTTTAATTGACGAAACAATAAAAATGATAATAAATGAAATTAAATGTCCAAACAAAAAGGCAAAAAAAAAAATATTCGCAAAAAGTTTCTTGTAAAAAGAAAAGTTTTGAATTACATAAATAACGTTCTGTGTCATTGAGTGCGGTTTCAAACTTGAATAACGCCCAAAAACAATTCAGAAAAAACATTCGTAATTTCATTTTACTTAATCGTTAATGAAATACATTTTGATTAATTTATTCATGTCATCGAAAATAGCTATTGAAGATTGACTGTCAAGGCTTGATCTCTGGATTGATTATCATTCAAACAGAGCAAACAAAGTTGTATGTAAGGATTATACCGGGTCATAACTTTACACTCTTTTGACACGCTTTACATTAATATTTTTTGCCCTTTCCAATCACAATTTAGCAAGTGATTTATACCCTCTATTATAATTCACAGCATTCCGAGTTCTTTACACGCCTCCCATTTTGAAAATGACAAATTGCCGTACTATTGAAATATTTTATATCAATTTGATTACTTTGAACCACAGTCAAGGACCACAACAATAACAGCAACCAAAAATGTGAAATGTTTTTATTCGCATTGCATATTCATTAGAGATAATCATGCATTAAGTGGTCAACGCCCCCGACCGACAAAGGACTCTCCATGCTGTCCTATTCCCAGGTCACGTTCCACGCATAACGCTGCGTATGCGTCATATGAATTGACCAAAGGGCAAACCTTTTTTTTTTCTTATTTATTTATGTGGGTTGTGCTTTGGTCCATGACTTACCGAGTAGGTGGGGCTTATAAATAATATTCCAGTTATTATTGAGCGCCGCCTAAATGAGTTTGGCTCGTGTTCTGGTTATGATTATGTGTGTGTGTGTGTGAATGTGTGTGTGCTGTTTGTTTTATGTCCCGTCGCATCTTTTAATGGACCTGGCGCATTAATTTTGCATTTGTTGCAGCTTTTTTAACGGCTCTGTGGCTCCAGCACCACCAAGACTGAGTCCTGACCCTTTTTTCTGCCAACTGAAGTTCTGTGCATAATTTGCTCGTAAAAAGCCATGGCCAAAACTGTTATGACTACATTACCTGACAGCTGACATTGGCCGTGTGTATCTTCGCAGTCTCGTTATATTCCACATTAAAAGCTCTGCTCCCCACTGTATTTTACAGTTCAAGTTGAAAGATTTCCCAACACTGCTGACTTCGATTTCCCTAATTATACTCACTCTCATAAGAGAAATGAATATTTGAAAGGCACATTTTAAACCGTTAATATATTCGATTTATCGAGTGAAAGGGTCGAGTTTTCATATGCAGTAAAACAAAATGTTGCCGCATCTTAAAATGAATTGAAATTACAGGAATATAATTTAATTCGATCTCATCATGTTTAATGATAATTTGATAAATTCAATATAAATAATTAATGAATGCACATTTTGCAAATACCTATTAATAATTTATGTACAGCAATTTGAAATGCACATTTTGCCACAATTTGGTAGTTCGGTAATTGAAAATGTTGTGATTTATTGGCTAGAGTTGGGATTGAATGGGTTAAGCAACCAGCAAACAGCAACCAGCAACCAGCAGCAGCATCTGGATAAGGATACTTCATTATTAATTCCATACATTATTATCAGAGTCGTGGCAGCTTCGAAGCTTTGCTTTGGCAGGCATTTACGCTTGAATGACAACAGCTTCTGGCTGTGCTGGGCATTGTTTGCCATATGCTAGATTGTGCCATACATACATAACATACATACATCATATGAGAGAGAATGTGGTCTTCTTTGGACAATGGACACAACAGCTGTCAATTGTGTGACTTGCGGCTGACGCATAGTACAGTAAATATTGATAAGTTTAATTAAATTTACACGGGCGATAAGCAACATGAAGCTGTCAGATACATAGACACAGACACACAGATACTCAGACACAGACACAGACACAGACACAGACACAGACACTGACAGTGTTTCATTAGTTTCATTTGTTGGTAACAGGCGTGGTGGCAACATTTCATTAGTCGCCTCCGCTTCATGAAATTTATGTGCACGTCCTGACGATTTGCAGGCCACATGCCAGTTTACACCCACGCACACACACACACACACTAAACGACCTTGCCCACCATTTTGGGCAGCCTCCCCAATATCGTTTCAATAAAAAGAATATTAGGAGAAACAAACCAGAGATGAAAAAATGCCCATCCATTGCCTATTTGCGTTGCTTGTGTGGGTGGAAAGTAAACAAATGTTGGGAGAAAGAGAGAGATACTGAGGATAAAGGGCAGGACTGGCATGCCAGGTATTTGAGATAAGCGAACCATTCACTAGAGTCCCTGGCTGCCGTTAGGCGTATTAAAGATTATGTCACAGCCAGCCAAAAATATGCGTCAATGGTATTTTTATATTGTGTGCCAAAATATATTGGGCAATTGGTTTTGGGGAGTAGGCCAGAAAAGGCACAGTTAATCGTTGGTATTTTTAAAGCTTCCCTTATGGCCACACACATATACTTTATAAGCAGGAAAAGATAGGCAGATCTTTAAGGCCGTAGGGCCACTTTATGTTATCCGAATATCGATTAATTTTATGGCATAGCAATTGACCCTCTAAGGTAGAGCGTTAAAACTTTATCGATGGCTCGAAAGTTTCCAAGTATTTTACTAAGCTCATAGCTAATAACAATAAATTGCGTTTCAACGAGTCCTGCGAGTCCTGCGTAAGTCGTTATCAAAACATTCTCTTCTTGCCCCAAGTCCAATCGGAAATCCATTAGGTAGTCATTATAAGTAGCTAATTAAATGGATGGCAAGCAAAGTATTTTCCAAAGAAAACTCGAATGTTAAAACGGATAACGGATAAAACAAGAACAAGGCGACATAAACGCCTAATTGGTTTTTCCAAAACTAAATCGGAAAATCCTTTTGGTCTGACGCCTCTTAATTAATTAGCTGATTGGCCAGCTAATATTTAATGAGCATAACTTCGCTCCAATTGCCATGTAATTCAATTTCCGGAACTGCTTTGGATGTAAGACCAACACCATTGACTTGTAATCAGTTTACGGTCGTTATTGTTTGGTTATTTTTGGGCACAGTTCCCTTTTAAAGTAAACAAAATTATCTGTTGCCTCGACTCCTGCTACGGTTCCAGTTCCTGTTTCTGAGCTTATAGCATTTCCGGTAAACTGTCGGGAACAGCATTGAAGCTGGTCATCTGTTTGAATAGTTGTTTTTGTCCTTTGTCTATTAAATTCTCATGCCATTCTCCATTAGTGTTTATATGTTTAGCCTCAGGCAGGATATCCTCATTTGCCTACATGTTCTCGCATCGCACAATACTCAAAATAATCTGACCGGAAGAGGAGGAGTGACAAAAAAGATTCTGCACAGTCAGCAGTTAGTTTACGACTGTATATTTATTTGACATACTCGTAATGTAGTCACATTATTCGGAGCTATGTCAACTGATATAAACCTAAATAGCAGTAATTTCAAATTTATGTCAGTTTCATGCTTTCCCTCCATTTTACTTATTCCGCAAATCCTGCAGATGGTTCCTCGCTTTGTACACAAAAAAAACACAACTAATTACCAGCCACAAACATTCACATTTTGAGTATTTACTCTCTTAGATACAACTAAGTATTTTCTTCTACAACTCTTTAAATCTTTTGCACATTTATGATTTCTTTTTTGGAACTATTATGCTGATCTTTTGAGCTCGTTCAAACAGCCATAAAACATAATAAAATCTCGTCCATTAAAAGATTAAAACGCAACATAGTGGCACACTTTTCTTTTTCATTTTTCATTTTCCGTGTGAATTTTCAAAGACAGCCACAAAAATTCACATAAACTTTGCATTCTGGTTTGCATCTTTTTTGCTAGACAAGCTTGACGTACAACTTTGTAGCTTTAATTGTTGGACATTTAAAAGTCCCCCCTTTTTGCACAACTTGATGAGGTTTAGTCTTTACTCTAATCTTTCTTTTTGGCACCTAAAAGAAAGCATCATGAAAATTCGTTCTGTAGGTTTCAAGATGAGTTGCCAAAAACATTGCACAGAGAAAAAGAGAGGAAAGAAATGGAGAAAGGGAGATAAACAAATGTGTGTTCATTTAAACGCGCATTTTTCGTCTTCATTAAATTTGCTCAAGTGTTGAACATTTATAATTCGCCTTCTACTTATAAATTTATACAATTTTTCTTCTCTTTTTCGCATTACAGCTGCGATACTCAACGAGTTTCACTTGCAGGCAATATCAGCAAGGACAACACCAGCAACAATATGCAGCGACTGCAAAGTTGAGACTCTCAAAAATGCTTCTACACAGCAACAACAGCAGCAAGAGCAAGAGCAAGAGCAACAACAGGAGCAGCAGAAGGACTACAACAGCAACAATTACAAGGGGAATTAGCTGGCACATCAATTTGAGCTGGCAGGCAACTTAATTAAAACGCGTTGGCCAGCAGCAATTTTAAGCTGTTGTTTGTTGAAATTAATTGAAATTTATTTGGTTGCTAGCCGAAAACAAATTCGGTCACATTTCTTGTTAATGCTGTCACACTAAGCACTTAGGACCCACCAACACTCACACACACACACACACAGGCACGCGCACACACAGTGTGTACAAAATGCCTTCATCTGGAGGCAAAGGCGTATCCTTTTGGCTATTGCTGCTGCTGTTGCAGCTGTGGCCGCACAATGCACAGGAGCAACGGCAACGGCAACAGCAAGAACAGCAACTGCAGCCACATCAACAGCAAGAGCAACAGCAATTTCTGATGGCCAGCCGAGACAGTGTGGTGCAGCAATTAACATCGTTGCCAAATGCAGACGTAGATACAATGATTCCCGAGCTCACCACAAGCCCAGAGTTGACCGCATCGACTATAAACGGTAATTTAAATGCAGCGACAATAGCAACACCAACAGTGACAGCAGCAGCACCGACGAAAACCCAAATGAATGAGCCTCTGGCGATAGAAGCAATTGCTGCAGTGAAAAAACTAGACTACACTTTGACATCATCAGCAATACAAGATACACCGACAACATCAGCAACATCAGCAATAGCAACATCAGCAGCAGCAGCACAGTCGAAACATATGTCATCCTCAGTACCATTCACGGAAAAGAAAATAAAAACTAAACGCGTTGCACCAACTCAAATATCAACAGCAGCAGAAACAACAGTAGCAACAGCAACAACAGTAACACCAGTAACGACAGCAGCAGCAACAGCCGCAGATGTGATGGGAACAGCAGACAAATTGAATATGAAGCAAAGTGACACAACGACAGAATATCTGGAGGCGTGGCCAGCAATAAAAACAAATAATAAAAGTAATTGGCAAAGAGGAGCAGCAGCAGCAGAAACAACATCAACAGCAGCAACAACAGAATCGGCAACAACATCGGTGACATCAGCAATCGTCAGGGTAAAGTTGTGCCTACCCTTCATTGGCTGGATACCACAACCATGGCCCAATCGGATGCCTATACATTTAGTAATCCCATTGAAAGCATTGCTACAACAGTATCAACAGCAACAACAGCAACAACAACGGCTGCCACAGCAACAGCAGCCGCCGGCTGGCCTGTTAAACATGCCGCAGTGCTTGAGGGCGATGTGATACTTGGCGGTTTGATGATGGTGCATTCGCGTGAGGACAGCATCACCTGTGGCCAGATCATGCCTCAGGGTGGAATCCAAGCCTTGGAAGCAATGCTATACACTTTGGATCAAGTAAACAAGCAACAATTGCTACCGAATGTGACACTTGGCGCACATTTATTGGATGATTGCGACAAGGATACCTACGGCCTCGAGATGGCTGTTGACTTCATAAAGGGTAAGTTGAATTTTCTTACTCATACGCAGTGTAAGCCAATATCATTCGAGTGTACTACACTATAAGTAAGAACGAGGCTGCAATTGTTGCATATTTATGAGTCGTGACACATTCAAAGAGTCAACGACCATAAAAATCTCTTGTTATTGCCGTGAAATTCTCTGTAACGTGATGCAAAATGTTCTCCAATAAAGAGACGAAAGACCATTAAAATCGAGTGCTTACTGTATTTTTTGTATTGCCATGGTATCCAAACTCCTCATTCTGCCTAGTCTTGCATTTAATTAGCATGCATTAACACGTCTACCCAATATAAGGGAATCCAGCATAAGAATTTCACTACTTTTCGGCGTATTAACATTAATAAGGAAAGTAGTTTAATGTATTTTAGCATAAAAAACTTTGCCAAATTTAAAGAAATTTAATAATCAAGCTTTTCATATATTTGAAATGAGTTTGCAATGAGTTTAAATACAGGCATTAATATAACTAATAATTTACACTAAACTAAATTTGCAAACCTATTTAAATAAGTGAGAGGTTACAACAATTTTTTTTTATGCATTTAAAACTACTATAATCAAAACTTTAAAATGCTTATGATTATAGAGATAGGCTCAATATATCACAAGTTAATTTGTCAACACCACTGAGTATTAATTTTTAATTTGATTTTTATTTTATTTGTATGTAAGGGATTTACTTAGACTATATATATATTTCACACTTTGTTTATTATTTATTTAAAGCGTATGAAACCAATTTGTATTTATTTATTGTAATTGTGTTTTATTTTGCGATGTCCAACAACAGTTTACATTGCATTTAAGCCATAAATCTGCAAATCTTTTCCCACACTGCTTTTCAGCAACAAGGACCAAATAAATAATGCCTGAAATATGTTGAAACTTGTTTAGTATGCAAGGAATTAGCATAGTTTCTCGTTCAAGTATGAATATTTATGTTTAACGACTCACCAATATATATATATATATATATCTTTTTTTGGGCTTGATTTATTTTTTGTGGTCTCAGTGGTTCGGATTTTTAGAATGGAATTTTATTTGCGTGATTAATGAATTATTGCAATGCTTTTAAATTGTATTTGTATTGCTTTTATTAGTGACACATTAAATGATGTAAATTGAAAAAAAAATGTCAGCTGTCATGTGAATGCACTGGAAGTTTGTGGACATTTTTAGACCCTGTACTTTAAAAAAGTACAAAGTGGTCTATTACGTTTGTGCAAATGTGCGGAACAGGCAGAAGGAGGCGTGGCAGACCCCATAAAGTATATATATTCTTGATCAGCATCAACAGCCGAGTCGATATAGCCATGTCCGTCTGTCTGTCTGTCCGTCTGTCCGTCTGTCTGTCCCTTTTTGTGTCACCTAGATCTCAGAGACTATAAGAGCTAGAGACACCAAATTTGGCATGTAGGTTCATCTATATCTCAAGTTGAACGAGTTTGTTTTAGATTTTTGCCACGCCTCCTTCCGCCCCCACAAATTAAAATACAAAATTTCCAAGTCGAATTACAAGAGCACCTTTAAAGCTAGCACCTTGATTTTAAGTACGTATAATATATACTATAGTTCCAGCCTATCCAGCAAATTTCGTCCAAATCGGATGATAAACGCGGAAGTTATTCAACTAGCAATGTTATGTGGAAATTTTGAAACTGAAACAATCTATAGTAATCGCATTGCACTCAAAAAGTACAGGGTCTCCTACTGTCGAGCTTGCGCCACCGTAGCTTAATGCATTTTTTTTGTAGGCTTATGATTAAAAAATGAAACATGAGTTAAATATGCGGGTTAATATGTTGACATGATTGTGATTCGTTGAAGGCGCAGTCTCGCAAACGGGACACATGAATTAAACATACGCAAAAGCGCGTAATTAAAATGTAAACATGCAAATAAGTGGACAATTGAGTTAGGCTCTTGGCCACGTGGCAAATAATGAACATTGAAATATGAAATTTACAATTTGCGTGGATTTATAAAAAAAATAATACACTACTCTGCATGCAGTTGTATTCGTATTTGTATTTACACACTTTTAAACCAACACAAAACCATCGAATCCTTATAAAAGCGTAAATCTGTTGTGCCATCGACAATAGCAGCAAAGGCAAAAATATATGAGGGTGGAGTGAAGGCAATTTACAACTCACCAGGAACATGTATGGTCTTTGTGTAAGGCCATTATGGTAGATAATGTCCGAGAGAGGGAGAGAGTGAGAGTGACAGAGAGAGAGAGACATGGAGCGAGAAATTGTGGGACAAATGCCTTTGACAAGTAACATCCCAAGTTCCTGCATAACCTCATTACAATTCAATTTACAAATTTGCCAACATCATTTCAAAGCCAATGAAATAAATGGCTGCAGTACAAATTGTCACCAATATTAATACTGACTTTCGTCGCATATTGGCAAAGCTCCCTCTCTCTCTCCCTCTCTCTCACTCTTTCACACTCTATCTGTGTTATGTTTGAGCTCTATTTGCATTTGGTTGTGGGTCTGTCAGCAACAATGCAGTCTTGCTGTTGTTCCCTTTGCCATTCACCACTTGTCAATTGTGTCCCACAATTGTCTTTGTCAGGTCGTCGGATTCTTAATGGTCTCGGGTTTTGTGTGAATGCTGTGGATCCGGGTCCGGGTCCAATATCATGTTGGCTATAATTAGCACTTTATTTGTCAATCTGTGCAGCTGCATTTTACATTTTACATTTCCAAAGCAAACAAATTGTGTTAACCCAAGTGCATTCTTCCTATACCAACAAATTTTCTTTGTCGTTCTGTATATTTTCTTTGTGGTTGCATTTGAAAGTTTGTTGTCAATATTTGACCCTTATAAAAAGGCGGAAAAATATAAATAAAAGGTAATATTAAAGTAAGTAAAAAGTATGCACAGTAAAATAGTTGGTCTACATATTTTATCAATACCAAAAAAACTGTCTTTTTAATAATAGCCAAGCTGTTCATAAAATAGTTATAATGGAAATACTGTTATGATTTAGCTTACTTAACAGTCGTGTGGATTCTGTCCCAAGCACTGTTAACTTGCAGACCAAAAGCTTTCACACTCGGTTCTTGTCCTGGCTAACTGAGACTGTTAACATTGGGACAGGCTAACAGTGACTTTACAGCGTAGTAATAGAAAAAAGTCAAAGTATTGAAACATTTAAGATATATTTATGACAAGCCAACTAAATTGTAAATTTAATTAAACAAAAGGGAAAATTACACAAAATGTGCTCCTTAAAGTTAGAGACTATTTACTAGTTATTTCGATTTAAAAATCACTATAGTTAAACTCATTGAAACAAACTAATTATTACTAAATAAATTTTCATAAAAGTGATGTTGATACCATTTAATATATTTCTTGCAAAGAATTCGATTTAGAAATATTTAATATTGCTAAGCAAAACTCTTTTACCATAAAGTTTTGTGGAAATACTTTAGCAATAAATTATTATATTATTATTGAAAACTTTCCACTTGCATTTATAGTTGACTTGATATCATTCCATTCATAATAGTAAAAATATTATTAACGTGTTATGTGTGACGATGTGATGATGAATATAAATTGTTTATGCTGACTTAAAAAAATGAGTTTACGATCTGGGCGACAGCATCGCTGTGGAATTCGAATCCAAATCCAAATCGGAATCAAAATCAGGATCCGTTGCCTTAACTGACCCAGTTATACTTGTAAATTGAAATTTTATTTTCTCGTTCCGCACACACTCACATACACACACACTTGGATACACACTCGCACACACTCGCACACACTCGCACACCCTCATCAAAAGGCATATAAAAAAGTTTATTTGCCATGACGCAGCGGCAACTCTCAAGGAACGCTCCGCTCAGCTCAGCTCACTCTTCATATCATTTTAATTCGCCCTGTGCCCAAACCAAAATGTTTCTTCTATCCATCCTGCTGGTTACTGGTTACTGGTTGTTGCTACTTGTAGTTATCCTTGTTGTTGTTGTTGTTGTTCTTGTTGTCGCTTGCCACTTAATGGAATTTGCCGCTTATGCGTTACGCATGCCGGGCATTATCCTTTTTACCGCTGCCTTCCGGTTCCTGTGAAATTTGAGTCTTCTCTTTCGTCTATCGTCTATTGCCTTATGCCGTGTCTCCTTCTCCTTCTCCGTCTACTTCTGCTTCTAGGCTTCTCACAGCGCACTTTTCTTAAAAAGTTGACATGCTGCCTGTTTGGCTAAAAGTTTTTGCCGTTTGCCGTTTGCCTTTTGTTTTCCGCTTCAGCTTCTGACTTACATACTCGAATATGTATAGAATATCTATGTCTCGGGCTTTGCGTGTGAGCCTACTGCCAGCTTAGACTTTGGCTTTGCCTTTGACTTTGACTATTAACAAGATTTTATTGGCCTTCAACTTACAAATAGTTTCTTTCACATTTTGTTTAATTCTTGGCCTTCAAGTGTGTTTAAAACATTGTTTATGCAGGCAAATCGTCTCGTCTAAGCTCTAAGCTGCTTAGGCAATTTCAGATTCGACAACTTGAATGGTTTAAGAGGCAATTTTGTTATTTGATAATACGAAAGCTTCCCCAAAACGATTTCTTGGACAATTCACCAAATTTGAACAAGCTACTTGAAAATCTACATAGTTCTCCAGACAACTTCAATTGCCAATATCGATTTCAGTTTGCAATGCGATATTTTAGGCTATTGAGAAGCAGCAGACCGAACACATGTTTCATCTTCATCTCTTTCCTTACTATTTTCTATTTATTTTGTTTATTTTGTTGTCTACTTTGGTAGAGGATTTCTTCGATTTGTATACTTTTACAAAATGTTGTTTTTATTGAGCTCGCTTGAGGCACCAAGAAATCGGATAACAAGAACCAAAACAACCACCTAACAATGTAGACGGAAATCTTTTTGTTGGCCCAGCCTCAATTATACCCTGTTAAGTAAAGGTAAAGGTTTAATTAGTGACAACTACGTATTAAATATTATTGAATATAAATATCATTTATGTTTTAATTACTTCAAATATTTCATAATTGTCTTTTGATTTCATCACTTTTATTGTTAGGGTATAATCTCTGTTGACATACTCTACAAATAGTTGTATATGTATGTATGTAGACGCAAATCTTTTTGCTGGCCCAGCCTCAATTATACCCTGTTAAGTGAAGGTAAAGGTTTAATTAGTGACAACTACGTATTAAATATTTGTAAATATAAATATCAATTATGTTTTAATTCCTTTAAATATTTCATAATTGTCTTTTGATTTCATCACTTTTATCGTTAGGGTATATTCTCTGTTGACATACTCTACAAATAGTTGTAGTTCTTTTATTGTTATTGCTGCTCTTGGTACTTGAGTGTCGTGTTGTTGTTGATCTTTGCTATTGCTTGTTGATGGTAAGCTGGCCGCGGGCACTTGACTGTTGGCTCATTTTACAGAATGTCTGTCCCCCGCCCCCTCGGTCCTTCCTCAACAACTCAACAACAATGCAGCTTTGCTCCTTTTCCTACATTGTACATATTGTGCAACGAATTGCAATAGCAGGAATAGCAGCTTGCTGACTTGTGCATTTTAACAAAGCCCTTGGGAAGCTGAGTATCTTATAAAAATGATGTTCATATTGAGGCAACGACAGGAATGCAAGTAATAAATGAAGTAAGTCAAACGGAAAATTATATTAACGTAATATCATGGAATTAAGTGCGACATTTAAAGGAGCATACAATTTTCATTAAGCTATCTTAATTCAATATCATTTTATCAAGTAACAGAAGCTATCCAAGGGTCATTAAAAGATTTAATTACATTATTTTGTTTCCTCTTTGCCACTTATTACTTTTGTTTCAACGATCAACTTTTCGTCAGAACTGCCTCTATTATTTACATGTGGTAATTTTTCGCCTGTGCAGCCAAAAGAAAAGCCAATCAACCAACAAATACGAGTAGTCTCTGGCATATGATCCATGGACCGTAATTGGAACTATAATCTGCTTTTGCCTCTGTGAATTAAATAAAAATAATTGTGAACTCCATTACATTATAGTGAGTACAATGAATTACTCACTTTTTATCATTACATCGCAATGGCTGATGGCTGATATTGGATTATCAGTATTGGCAGTTTTTAATGAAAATATTTACAAGTTCTCATATCTGTACATATTTGAAAATGGGAAAGCTCTTGAAACTTTATCTGCTTGTTGGGTTGTTGGGTTCTCTGTAAAAGTTAAAGATGAAAAATGTGTTAAACAAACAAATAACAACATTACTGACTCCTTAAAATTTCTCACTTAAAACATTTTTTAAATATCGAGATTTTTTCATCAATGAGTGCTGGACTTTAATTAACTTAAATATTGAGAACCACATCTTAAATACATTTTTATTATCGTCCTTGATTCCTGAATTTAAATCATCTTTATGCTTTACTCTGATACTTAAATCCACTGTAAGAACTGACATCCCCATGGACGACCTGCTGCACTTGACCTTTGAAAAGTATTTGAATTTCGTTGTCAGTCCTGGAATGCTTTGCTCATTCAATTGCCAACAAAGTTTTATTCATTCTCAATCAATTTTTATCGATTCTTTCCTTTTGCTTATTTGCGTAGAAAAAATTTAATTTTCCTGTTGAATTCTAGTTGAGAACTTTTATTTATTTTCAAGTTGCTTTTCCAATATAGTATATATATTAGAAAGTTGTATACGCCATGCTGACCACAGTGAAAGTGTAAAAGTAGTTGTATAACAAAGTTGGTGTTTGGTTTTCCCCAGCAGTATACCAAAATACTGTTCTAACAATTCGAAAAGTGTTATACACTTCTCCAGTGCACGCTAACAAGTGTTTGTTCCATTCATAAATTGCCAATTTGCCGACTAACCTAGTGCCCCCAAAAGACGACAACAGTCGACAGAAAACTGTGCTACGTGTACTAAAATTTTAGCACACTCTCCCCGCCAGGACGAGCCGAATAGCCGAGTCCTCGACTCGTGTGCTAATACTACTTTGAGGCAGTAGAGCCTCGACAGTGCCTTTCAGTTGCATGCCGGCCATTCAACGATGCGGACGCATCTTCGGCATCCTTGTTAACAGTTATCAGTTCCTCGCCTCGAAGTGAAGAGACCCGAACATTGGCGCAATTGCTAACGGATTAGATTAGATAAGCGCTGCGCTCAACGACTTTTTTAATTACGCCAGTTTCAAAGTGATTAAAAAACAAAAATGCGGTACTAGAAAATGTGCAATAAACAACAGATCTTATTTAAATCAACAACAGAAGATGTAAAGTAAATAAACTAATAACTGACTAAATATAAATTATAAATATAAACTAGTTTGACTATTGGTAAGAATTAAACAAAAGCAATTCAGATACCAACAATATTAAATAGTGCTTTTCATAATTTAACAATAAAAGATAAACATCTGTGGAATTTGCTGATTGTTGTATGATAAAATGTTTAATTGTGGAAAATATATATTTATTAATAAATGAAATGCCAAGAGATAACAAAAATACATTAATACATGTAAAAGGAAATTTAAATTCTACAGTAAAAATAATAAAGCACTTTTGTTCAACTAACTATTAATTAACTGAATGAATATCACATTCCGTTGTGTAATAAATATAAATACGAAATGTGGAACAAGCAAGTTTTTTTTAAGTACACATTTTATCTGCAATCAAACTAATTTCATTATGTAAATATAATCGTAAATATGACGCAAAAAACTCGTTGGATAAAGCCTTTAATTTCATTCCACAGTAGCAAGTCACAGAGCAGGACTCGACTACAAAGGTCGTGATTCTTTAGGCAACGTCACTTCAAAAAGGACAACACAAATATTAATTAATATAAATCTAAATAATTCTGTGAGCTTGGACTGGGAAAGTCAGTCCAGTCAGAAAGAAAAGAAACACTGTTCAAAATGAGCGAAGCAAAAGTCAAACAAAGTTTGCGCTTTATTCTCTACCTTTAATTATAAGTTCTTTTTAATTCCGGAATTTTTTTTTTATTACGTATTTTACAGTTGAGTTAGGTAGGCGTTGTCTGTTGTTCTTGGGGGTGAGTGGGGGGCACTTTCTTGTTGTTTGAAATTGAAAATAGGAAAAGTTTATTGCCTAAGATAAGAGTGTTGGAGTATTTTAATTAAAGTGCTGACAAGACAACGCGCAATCAAAGTCATCGTTGTGGTGGCAACTAGCATTCATCCAAAATCTGCACAGATTTTTCATAAAGCTACTTTTCTGTTACCTAAACATTGAGCTGAAAAATGTTCCTGCGTAACTTTAAGACTTGATTAATATATGTTCATATTTTTAAAATCATTAATTTTGTTGGTTCCATGAGTTTTTCTAATCTTCGACTACTAACTGCATAAATATATCCATCCATAAGCCCGTATTAAAAATGCTGTTAAAAGTTGTATCCCAACGGTCACGCATTATGTAAAGCCATTGCTCATACGTCACGTAGCCCACAGGTGTGCATCAGCAGTTTCCAGATAAACTTTTGGGGCACCTGAAGCTAATGAACGAAAGTCAAGCGCCTCACAGGCAATTAAAACCATTTTAAAACTAATTACAAAATTATGCAAAAATTGTGGGCTTCATGTGTGGAAAATTAGCATTTCAAAATTCAGGTAAAATTCAGATAAGAGTAAAGTCGAGCCGAAGCAAGAGCAGTCAGCATTAAGTGCAAGTGCTGCCAGACCAAATAAATGTTGGAATTAAAATGGAAAAGAAAAAAAAAGTTATCTTCCACACCGTAGACTTGATACTCTCACATAACAACACAAAATTTGTTAGTTTGTTAAAGTAATGCAATTTGGTCAGTTTCAATGTAAATTTATCGTTATTCTCAACAGGTATTTATGTATAATTGTTGCCTGGTATCTTTATTGAGTTACTGAATTCATAACAGAATAATAATACCTTCTGTAAAAGTACACAATGTGTGTCTGTTGGCTGCCGACAACACAATCAGGTCTCCTTCACCTGCAGGATATTTAATTTCCTTTGCCGGATCAACAATCGCCTGCCCTTTTGAAAATTGTATTTCCAGTTTAAGAGCATTAACAGCAGCTTTTCCCTTCTCTGACTTTGACTCAAGAGAGGACAATAGTCATGGATTCAGAACTTGCTTCTAATAATTACATTACACAAATCTGCAGTTTGCTGTTCAGCTCTTGTTTTCTGAGTAGTATGATAGTTCTGCCTTTTTGCATTGGTCGGTCACGTTCTCCTGGCAGTGATAAATGTACCACAGCATCCCAGGGGTTGTCGTTGACACATTGTCGTCGGAGCTTGAGCTGACCTCTGCTTAATTATAAAAGGGTCTATTAATGAACTGGCCAACTTGTGTCCCCTGTGTCGTATCAGTTTTCCTTTTTTGGGTTTTGATTCAATTACCTTTGCTGCAGGTTTAATTTACCAAAGGAAATGCAAAAAGACCATTTTACTCACAATTATCTCAGTTAGGTTGAATCTTATTTGGAACAGTTTATTTGACAGTCATAAAAACTGTGTTACATCTTGAATATGCAAATTTACCATAAATTTGGCATTTGTATGCATTGCATTGAAATTGTTTTGCAAAGATTGCAGTAACTTCTACTACCTTCAATTGAACGTTGACTTCAAATGATAAATGGCTGTGGCAATAAATTCAAACGCATAATAAATTCTCTGTGTTTTGACAGTGCCATGAGGCAACGTTGCCAAAAAAGGGGGAAACTTCAAAAATAGTGCTGAAAAAGTATGAATAGTTTAAACTTTCATTTGATTTACAGTATAGCTGAGATTCTCGGAATTGATTAAGCATTATTTTGAAATTATTTATTTAAAGAATCACATTTAATAAATTTTTAAGCTATTCCGTTTTCTTATTTGTAATATTGAGTGTCGAGTCCTTAACCTTTCTGTAGAAAGAACATATAAGTTTTTAAGTGCATTTGATGTCCCATTGAGTATGCATGAAGGTCTGAAGACTCACTTGCCATAAAGACCATTTAATTGGCTTTTAATTGACGATAATTATTTACAAATGGCGCCAACAGCTGGACTGAAAACTACACTTATTCCGTCCCATGAAACTATTAAATATGCATTTCACTTGAAATTGAAAAGTTTTTCATTTTAAATTTTGTTTTTCTCTTGCTCAGTTTCTGTCATGTAACTGCTTAGCAATGAAAAGAACTTTTGATATAAATTAATGAAGAGCAACGACGGCAGTGACAAATTCATTGCTAATTGCCAATAAATGTTAAAGCAGCTGTCAAACTCAGACATGTTGCACATCCGTGTTGCCCTGGCAACTAATTAGGGAAAAATGTTCGCTCATTTGTAAATCGACATTATATGTATATCTGAATATCGTATTGCGTGTCCTGCAGGCTCAAAAATGGAATGGGCGTAGAGGGAAAGTCAATTAATTATGCAACATGCAAGAAGTTATACAAATAAATACGGCTAATGAGACTGCGATTCGCTGGCCAAGCAAAACGGAAAACGCTAATTTATTTATAGCCCATTTGTGGCCTTTAAAGGCCATTTACAATTTGCCTGGTGGCTGTTACCAGCTACCAGTTACCAGTTACCTGTTGCCCCAGACACGCCATAAATTCTCATGAGTAAAATAATTAGAAAATCAAATAGTTGACTGTGCAGGAAAATACTCGTAGCTTTTAGCTCGGACTGACGGCTTTGGGGTGTCAACATGGCGCTCAGCGGAAACGGAAATGGCGCATCTGCGCTAAAGTTTTGCCGCAGCGTTAACGCAAAGTTGAATATGAAAAAACATTTTTGTGTCGCCCAGAAGTAAAGAATCGAGTGACTTTTCTAATATAACAATTCTCTTGGGTGTTGCTTGCTTTCTAGTTAATTGAGTGATAACTTGATTATTTTTTCCAAAACCATTTCATATCTATTCCCAGTTTACTCACGCGAATTCCGAGCTGAGGAGAAAGTGAAACATGGAACATGCACATGTAATAAATGTTGAATACACATTCAAACACAGAAGTGAGCGATGTTCACTCCTTAAAACTTTTATATATATAATTTTTGTTATGCACATGGATGTGTACAAAATGTAAGTTTGTACGAAAAACTTTCGTACACATAAAAGTTCAGTGTGGAAAAAAGTGTGTTCTTGAAGAATTTGAAGAGACAGAAACTTTTTGATTATGACAATTTAATGTGGTTGTCCTTAAAGGCAATCTGTTCCGACTATTCCTTTGCAATTTCTCAAAAGGAAAATGCATTAATTGAAGAGTGTAGAACATACACTGCTAGACAGATAAGCGCCACTAATTATGCAATTAATTTTGCAGTTGCTCACTTTTTTCCAACCTTTCCTTTATTTAACGACTCTTTTAATGGACTACGCGCAACTTTTTTTCTGACTCTGTAAGCACTTTTTTTATGGCGACGACCAGCGCTTAAATTTAAATTGGTTTTAGATAAGGTTTAATTAAGTTGACCGCGGCAAAAGGCAAGAACAAAGAGAATAAAAACGCCACGGAACAGGAAATTAAAGTGACAAAGGAATGTTGTGTGATTTTTTTTGTGTAAAATTTAAAAGTCCAAGGACTTGGTCTTCTTTTGTTCAGTTTGCATGAACAGCTTTATTACCAATTTATTTCTCATTTTGACCAAATTGCTAGACAGCATATTCAGACAAACTCGAGTGTAGTGTCTCAATTTAGGTAGCCTAAAAATAAATGCGAAATGTGGAGAGTGAAGAGTGAAGAGTGAAGAGTTCGAGGAAGGGAAAGGGAAAGGGCGATAAATTGAATGCTTGTCGCTCACTGTCATAAAACATAATGAAAACAAATGCCACACAAGAGACCCAAATCGTGGGACGACACTAAATTGATGGCCATCCAAATTAAAGCACAATTTTCGACGTAAAATTAAATGTGACTCCATACCATATTAATATATATGTATATATATATATGTAAGTATATATGTACACATCTATTTGCCAAATATGTATTCTTCTTTTGTTATGCCAGTGGCTGTCACTTAGTATCCAAAAAAAAGATGGAAGAATGCGTAGAACTATAACATATATTCCATACGTACATGAAGCTATAAAATATTTAGTACTTAGTTTTGTGCAACGTAGCTCATGAGTGTGTTCGGCAACAAATAAAAGCCTGGCAAAATGCTAAGCATTCTTGAAACTGTCAAACAATAGATTCAGCCATAATGATCTTTTTGTTGCTCCGACAGAGGAGAGAGGAAGAGAGAGAGGGAGACGGGGAAGGAGAAGTGAGAGCTTACAACCCGAAAAATACACACATGAGAAATAAGAATAAACAAAGGCACTCATTCGCATTCACACACAAATGCTCTCCCCTTCACACAGACACACTCACACACATTCACACACATTCACACACATTTCGTATTTCTCGTATTTGTCCTGACTTTGCGCTTTTGGAAACCACAGAAACAAAAACAGTACATATATATTTTTTTTGGTCTTCTTTTGAGTTAGTCTAAGTTGAGTTAATGTAAGGTAAAAAAGTCGTTGCAGATTATTAGGCCAACAACAGTTCAGCATAAAAGTATGCGAATTTGTTAAATGTAATTTGAATAGTTTCGTTTTTTTTGGTTTGACAGATGGCTTAAATCGTGGCCAAATGTTAATTTTTAGCTGACACGTGGAGAGCATTAAGCTTCATTTTATGATGCCTACTTTATGGCTCTTTAACTGCGACTGCCTGCTCTGCAAATTTCTATGAGGCGAGACCTTGAAAATGCACACGAAAGAAATTATATTAAAATTGTAACAATATATTATTTTTTTTGGGTAAAAAATCTGTTTGGAGATTTAAGAGTTTGCCGCAAAAGAAAAAACCATTAGAAATGTTAAACTCGCCTGTAAGTAGGCAATGAATTTGTTGTTTTCAATTTTCGTTACTTGGCAATTGCTATGCAAGTCACGTGCCAAAATAAGGGCAGGCCGCACGTATATATATATATATATTATGAGCCAGAGTTAACCAATATGTCATGCCACATAGAAAGGTAGGACGAGGCAGGAAAGGGGCAAGATTGAAGCAGAAACATGGCTGAAAAGCGCATTTGCGAAGAAGTCATGGCTAGAAGACGCCATATATTCTGGCAAGCATGTATTCTAGCTCTTCTGATTTATGCGGCATTTCTATATATATATATATGTACACACATTTGCCCGCTATTAACATTTTGCATTGTTCTTGTTTCTTTGCTTCACTCTGTGTTGTGTCCTGTCAGCCAACATGTTGTTGATGTTATCCTCGACTGTTTGACTATTTGTCTGTTTGTCTGTTTGTCTCTTTGTCTGTTTCCCTGTTTGTCCTGTCAGCAGCTTGGTGTGAGTTTGGAATTGTCAGTTCATTTTCATATCACGGCCCATGAGTAATTCATGTTGCTCGAATAGTTTCTGCTTGATTAATATAGATTGACCCGAGAAACAAAAAAAAAAATATAATAAAATGTCTTGGCCCGTTCTTTGTTTGCTTTTGTCAATTGTTCTCTCATTAGCTGTCAGCTTGTGCACATGTCGTATACACAATCAAATTGCTAGGAAGCAATTATTTTCATTGCTGCATAGCAATTGATATGACTCCAATGACTTTAATCAAATTATCTAACTAATTCGAGTGGATAGGAATAAAGTTCACTTAATGTTTGTTTTTTGGTATTTTAGTTTAATATAAATTAATTTGAATTGTTGTTAGAGTATGCAGTCTATTTAAATTGTTAAATGCTTTAACATTTAATAACAAATAAGCGGAATGATCCAGCCAGCAAATATCGAACTGCTAGGAAGCAATTATTTTCACTGGTATGCAAGCAATTGATATGCCTTCAATGATTTTAACCTCATTAACAAACTATTTCTAAGTAAGATATTTAATACAATGTCTATTTTCTAAGCACTTCAACTTGACTTGAATTAATGACAAACATTCCAAATTGTTTGTAAAGTGTAAAGTTTAATTAAATTGTTATTTTGCTTAAACAGCTTTGGAATTTTATGTAACGAATTATGAATAATTCAAAAGTAGTATATTATCATTACTCATTTTCATTACTCAATCTGTATTTTCTTGTTTAAGTTGATCCAAAATTAAATTCCCAAAACTTAAAGTAATTTATAAATTACAAAAGCCATTTAAATTGTTTTGTTTTAAGCTGCATGTCTCGAATCTTAAATCACGAATAACGAATGAGCAGCAGATAATGCAAGTATAAATTATTACAATTAAACAGTCATCTAGGATCAGCCTTAAGTAAAGACACTCATTTCCTCGGCTTTGTAAAATATTAATTATAAAGTTTTAGTGCAGCTGACGAGGGAAAATTTGCAATTTCTACTGTAGCCGGATGCTTAATCAATGTGAAGGATGGATTAACAGCCATCAAGTCGGATATTGCACAAGTTGTGCATAAACATAAACTGTTGGGCCTTGTTGTCTGTCGGTCCAAGAGTCTTAAAGTACGAAAGTTTATGCACAGTCTAAAATATCGTTAATTTGGCAAGTGCCCAGGGTGGCCTTAACAAGGCCAAAACGCAGGCTAACGCATGTGGAGCCAAGCACACAATTAAATGCAGCCATCTATAAAATATCAAAATATCCAGCTAAAGGTTCTCAATCAATTGGCGATGCCAAAGGGGAGTATTGATCAGCCCCAAAAACTGAGTTGCAAATATGCAAAACTTAATCTTAGACATGCTTAATAAGTGTATTCTTTTCTATGTATATATAAATATATAATTTATAGTAGTTTGTACTTGTTTTACAGGGTAGTTCGGTGGCTACTACATGCAATTATAACTTGCGTATACTTATGACTTTAAGTATGGCATATGAGAACGCCTGTTTCTGTGTGTAAGTAGCTGTCTAAGTGGGTGTCAGTTTGTATGTAGTACGTATGTGCACGAGTATAGCCTCGAGTATCCCCTGGCAGGCCCCATTTACCAACAATATTTACGCAGTCTGCGTCTGTTGACTGAAACTACAAGCCTCAAGCCAAAGCTACATCAAAGACCCCGGTCATAACTGTTCACCCAACCAACAAAAATGGGCCAGGCTGCTATCTAGGCTGAAAAGGTGCAGAAGGAGCAGAGAGACCAGACCTTTTGGCTCTCATCAGCCTAGATTGAGACGAGACCGTTGGCGGGTCGATGTACCTAAAAGAGACCTAGAGAGCGATAGAGAAAGAGAGAGTCAGAAAGAGAGAGAAAAATTGAAATTTATATTTATGTAGCACATAAATTTCGACTTTTCGGCTCGGCTCGACTTCATGCTATTTTTGTATTAGTGTTTATAGTGCGTAAATGTATGTGTGTGCGTGTGTGTGTGTGTGTGTGTGTGTGCGTGTTGGCCTTATGAAATATGCATGTTACTGTGAGGATGTGTGTTGGCAGCTGACACGACCGAGACCCGTCATATTCCATACTTTGGCAATGTGAGACACGTGTGTATACGCACATCAATGTGTGTGTGTGTGCGTGTGTGAGTGTGTGTGTGTGTGGCAGAGTTTGCGTGTCTGTGGCATGTAATCAAATTAAAAGTTGTACGTAGCAAGCAATAGCTTTTAAAGGCATTAAAATGTTACATTCAACACACTCACACACCCACACACCCACATACACACACACACTCTTGTCCATTTCTTATGTGTTAAGTGTCTCGGAATTTGGCTGCAATCAGAGTCTGTGTGGCATGAATTGAAGCTGCTGTTGCTGGTCATAAGAACTCATTAACTGCAGTTGCCAGAAATCTTTACAGTTTGCAATTTTCGCTTGTTGGCAACAGCTCAACAGTCTGTTACAAAAGTAATGTGATGCTGACACGCAATCAGCCAGCTGCCAAAAACTAAAACAACGTCCACCCAACGCTATTTGCCAACTTAGATAATAACTTAATTACATTTTTGTGTGTGTACGCTACACATTTTGGTTGTTCTACTTTTCTCCTTTTTTCTGTTTTTTTGGCAATTACGCTGCATGCTGAGCACCTGTCGAAAGCAGCCAACCAACTGCCAGCCAGAAACATGTGTATTATCAAATGCCAGTCATTAGGACTCCCATACCTCCCATACCTTCCCCAGATAGATGAGATACAGACAGGCCTAGGAATAGGCCTAGGCCCATTTAGTTGTCGTTATTTATCTTAAATGCTATGCGGTCTACACGTGTTCACAGTCACTCCAGCGTCGCACCTCTAAGCGAAAATAATTAAGCGCCGTAATGCGAAATACAAGTATATACTTTCATCTATGGCTCAGTGGATTTGGATCGCCTAGCGATGGCAGCGTGACATTCAAACCTAAAATAAAACTCTCAGTAAAACATGAGAAATTAAAAAAACATCTTTATTAAGTAGATTAAAAACTTTTGGCTATTGAACGCATTCATATATTCCATTATCACTTTAATATATTCCATTATTATTATACTAATATTTAATCATATTATATTCTTTTATTTGTCTTTCGTACACTTCCTGCTGCTTCATCTCTTAAAAAAATAATTGAAAAGTAAAGTTCGAAAAGCTCGTATTTAATAATTTATATATTTGCCCAACTTATCAATTAAGACCTTGCCTTACTTGAGCTTAACAAACTAATTTATTCATTTATAATATGAGTCCATCTCTAACAGACATCCAGGTAGACACTGTAGACGACACCTGCCGTGCTTTAATTGCCACTCGAGCGTCACGTTTATGACCATGCTTGGCTTGCACTTTTGCCCGACGCCATTAGAGAAAAGTTAACTGAATGTTGTTTGCTTACTGCCAACTGCCTTTCACTTCCACTTTCACTCCCTCTCCCCCTCTGCCCCACTGACACCCTCTCATTGGTGTGCTCTGAGCGAATTCTTAACCAGTTTTACGCCCTTTTCCCTTTTTGCTTTCTTTTATTTTTGCTGTCATGCAGGCAGGTAAAATACCATTTATGCTTCGCCAAGTATATTATGAATATTAAGCATAATATTTAGGAGCGTCTAATTGAATATGTAGGAGTCTGTCTGTCTGTCCGTCTGGCATGCGTGACAGAAAAAGCGTTCAGCCTGAAACAGCATTTACTTAATTAGCTTTTCCCATTGCATTGAAAAGCGACACTCTCAATGAGCTCAGCTAAAAAGCATTCAACTGATGGAAAATTCAACTGGCAATGGAAATAGAAATGCAAATGAAATGTGTAAAAGTCAAATTGTAAAGCGATTGCAACTTAATACAGCTTATTTCGGATGTAATATTATAGTTCAAACAGAAGGCATATTTAATAAACCACACAATGTAAATTCACTGGACATTACATTTATCCACAAGCAGCTGGTAAAATAAACATACTTATTCACTCTGTTGCCATGGTCATATAAAGGATATAACTTAGGATTTGCATATGTGGACTTGGTAATCGAGACTGTGGTTGCAGCTGTGGTTTAGCTCGACAATGTTTACATTCAATGACAAGAAAGTACACGTATCTTCAAGACCATGCTGATAGTTACACACTATAAAGATTACATATTAATCAATCTGACCAAATTTTAAATACATATTTCATGTAGCTAGTGGTAAACGTTTACATTTACATTTTCATAGAATTAGTTGCAATTTCTTGTAATTTTACAGACCGGACGACTTCTCACACATTTGAAAACAATCTAAGGATAGAAGGAAAAATTTCTTAGAAAATGGAAAACAAATTTGTGCAGTATAAATATTAAATTTCAAGAATTTCATCTATACATATTGTGAAACTATTTAATAAAATGTGTAGTCCATTTTATTTTCAAATAGAAATTCCAATTTACTTTTTTGATCTTTTGCCAAATAATTTTTTACATTCTCTTTTATTTTACCTTTTACAATATTGCTGCACTAAAAAGTAATTTAATAAAATGACGTACGGAAAAATGCTTTGTTCTTTGCTCTTTTTCATCAGGCTGGCATTGAAAAAGCTCAACAAGATTTTCACAATAAATAAAAAATAAAGTGTAAAATTGGTAAATCGAGTGAAAATGAATTGCAAGGGAAATTGACTTTAAATATGAAATGAAATAAATTACAACACAAAAATTTTAATAAACCATCTGCCTAATCTGTAAAAAGGACACAATTTGCCGGATGTTACGTAGTTGCTAATTAGGACGTTTAAAATTCAACGATGCGAAGTTGTTTTTCCGTAGTTAAACCTCTTACAGAGTAAATTGGACCTTTAATTAACGACACTGAACCCTTCACTGGTTGCTGGTCTGTTGTCATTGCATAAGCGAGTGGGGCGTACTTAATCCATAAAGTACAATATCTGTTCGATCCAGAAAACCAAACCAAAAATCGTGTCGCCCGATGGAAAACAACATAAAATACAGCCCAAATATACGAGGAAAGCTAAATACAAACATGTAACACATTTGACCCTTTTTTTTCACTCGTTTTGCATAATATCAATATGTGCAGCAGCTGTCCCCCTCTATCCATGTTCCTATCTCCCTCTATTCCTCAGCTATTGTCTGTGTGCTTTGTCGCTGCCATTGGTTACATATTGAAATGGCTGTCAAACGGTGTGAAAACGGCTGTCGTTTTACTTTTTTATTGCCTTTCTCTTCTTTCTTCTTTCTCTATCTCTATCTCGCTTTCGATTAAGTTCAGCAGATTTTATGTAGCATACAATTTAGGTGCATCATAAAATTTAAAGGCATATATTTATTACTATACGCTTTATGCAAATAGATTTTCCATTTTCCAAAAATTATGTACTATAAATATTTTCACATTCTAATCTATTTAAACTTTTAATATATTAAAAATGTAAGCTGAAATGGTTTGCAGTAATAAGCTGACTTTTCTGATTTCTGCTGAAATTTGTCATCTTTATTTAAGAATTGAATGTGCTTAAAGTATTTTGTCACAACTTTTACAATCACATCGAATACTGTGACCCGAATTTGACCCTTTATAATTTTCGACACAGCATTGTGCGTCGTCAGCGTCAAATGCGAAGCTTAGCAGCAGCTTGACCGCATTTTCGATGGGACCCGGGTAACGATGGGTCCTCGGTTCTGTCCTGTCCTGTTCTGTAAACTTGCCAAAGGACACGCCTGCTACCCAACCAATTATACAACAGTTTCGGGGCAAACGTAAGCTGCGCTTAATATGGCTCCTTGGCTCCTTTTTGTTTCTTTTTTTTTTTTTGTTTGTATTATTGCTGCGAGCTGCGTGTTTTTATGGCCGCCCATTAACGACTTCAACTATTTGCAGCTGTGCATAAAAAACACCAAAAATCATTGCTCAGGATTTTGGTTGCTTCATTTCCTACTGTTTTTGCTCGTACAATTTCTGTTTTTGGTTACTTTTCTTACTTTCTTTTATATTTTTGTGATCTTAGCGCCAAGGCATCGTTAAAATAGAAATAAAAATATTTATGCAGCTCTACGCTTTCTACGCTTTCTACGGTTGCTACGGATGTTACGGTTTGTACGGCCGGCATTTTATGGGCGCTTTCTCCATTTCTCCATTTCGGCAGCATTGGCTATTAAAGGAAAAAGACAAGAAAAAGTATTTGAAAATTGGCTGCGAAGAAGCGCAAGAATTTTCGGCCCAAGGCCACAAACAGATTTCTGGCAACGGCGGCATACGCACGTTCCTGACAGCAGGACCTCTCTGTCCTGTCCCTTTATTAATTCCAATACATTGAATTTTGTATAGACAATGGCATGTTTTGCATGTAAATCCGATTAAAATGCCGTACACGTGCCTTCTGTTACGCGGGCATTATAAAACTTAAAGCCGACTAAAAATAAACAAATAATTTAAAGCCCTTCATGGTCCAAAGGGTATTGCGATTGCCTTTGTTTGTACCCTGTAAACCGAATGGAAAGGGAAATGCACAGCTAACAGATTACTCCAAATTCTTTGTCCCTTTAAAAGTGTGTGACTGTAACACATGTTAAAGGTTATAAAATGTATTAAAAGCTAAATAGCAATTAAATTCCTTGCCTTGATTAGGAATCTAATCTAAATCTGCTTGTAGATTTGTGTTGCCTTGAATTCCTCAATTCATTAAGCGAATTGAGTAGTCAAGTATTTCACACCAAAAAAATTCCTTCAACTCGTTCAAATTGGTATAAGTGAGAAGACCCAAAGAGGAGCAGCTAATGAATTTAGTGTCCAAAAACAACAGAGGAATAATTCGACAACAATAAATGCCAAGCAAATTTCAACAGGTTCTTCAGCAATTTCAATACGAAGCTGATTTCCAGAACGCTTTTGGTCTGATTATTATTATTTATGAGCTAAAGCTGTCTGACAATGAAACACAAAATTGTTGTGCTGTCATAATTTCTTGGTTTCGTTAGGTGAAGTTAGACAAATTCTTTGTCAGAAATTTAAATCACCAGTAAAAATGCTTTGCATATTTCAGAAGAGCAAAAATTAAAGGATAATCTGTTAGAAAATTGCTAATTTGCAAATGAAGAGACCTCGATTTGGGGAAAGAATAAAATCAAGCTAAGCCCTTTTAATATTAGTAATTGTTTTGGATTATTCCTAAACAAATTGCATAAGTCTCGAGGGCCTTTAAGGTGAGTATTTCCTTAAAATAATAAAAGTGCAGCATAAAATCTAAAACTAAGTTAAAATCATCTGTCGCATCCGCAAACTGTTGTCAGCTATTTGCTCGTAAAAGTTTTACTCAAACTCAAACTTTCGCTTAACTTTTTGTGGTATGACAGCACAAGCTCCAACATCCCGTGACCCTGTGACCCCCTCCTCCCCTCCCCTTGTAGTAGTACAATCTCTGCTTGCTACATAATAAACCCTTTATGATGCACAAAATTCAAAGCTGACACTGACAACAGAATTTCGTGAAACATGCGCGATATTCTCATAAAAACCAAAAATCAAAATGGCGTCAGGACATTCGTTCCGTTGCACATTTCGCCGGAAGTGTCAGTGAAGTGAAGTGAGCTGTATATAGAGAGATTGCATGTGTGCAAAAGTTAGCTCATTAGAAAGTGTCTAACAAAAAGTGGACACTTTAGACAGTTAACAGGTGGTTAAAGGATAAATATAGGCGGGGTTGTGCACAACAAGACTATTTTATTATTACATTTTCAAACTGTCAACACAGTGAGCTGCTTGTGTGAATTTCAGTCTTTTGCTTTGACATTATCAGTATCACTTCAGCCCTTTAGCGAGGCACACACACACACACACACACACACTCATAACTACATATGTATTTACACTTTGCGTTACACAAATACAGGAACGTGCAGTGTGTGATATCCTGACTTTTTGTCATAATAATAAAAATGTCAATTTGTTTTATGGCTGTCAAGTCTCGAGCTTTGCTGCTGCTTTTGATGTTGATTTTTATATCGTTAACTTGTTGTTATTCCCTCTTCCCCTCTCATTGTTTCTTTCTTGCCTTTGTTTATTTCCTTGTGGGATGGCCATATAAATCGTATCTGTTTCATATGTGCCTGGCACCAGTCTTCGAGGACACGCGTTACCGCTTAGCATATGTGTATTCAATAGGGTTTCAGTGCATTTAAATCTCATTACAAATCAACGATTATTTTCTGAATTAATAAATAAGCAGTAAATCGATAAAGACATCTATCAATATTATATTCCACCTAGTGTAGAAATTTGTCATTGTGTTTCTTTTTAGAGTATTTTGTATACCTCCTTTTCACATTGCCAATCATAAACAGTTCAATGGGCTTAAAGTTTTAAAGGAGAAACATTCATACACAGCATGCCACACCATGTGGCAGCAACAGGAGGCAGAACTTTAAGCTTGCAATAGAACTATAAATCAATCAAAGTACAATTCGAGTTTTCAATAATATTTGTAGCACATTTTCCAGAGCACTTTATCATATAGAACGTATAATTTGCAGCCTATTCATAGCACATTCAATTGGAAGTGGGAAGAGGTTTGATTTACTTGCTTTGCATTTCATAGGTTTTAGCTGTGATTTATGACGAGGTGAGAGTTTATTTGTTCATTGTGGCTTTTCAAGTGGCTGCATAATTTATTGTTTATTTATATTTCACATTTTGCCTTGTTCGCTCATAACTTTCAAATGCTAATGCTAATGTTTGTGTTATTGTTTGCAACAAAAGTTTTTCAGCTTTGAGCATTGTTCATTTAAAATTAACATCAGATTTTCGGTTTTCTATGCTCCTTCGCTTTTTGACTTGGCCTGCAGAAAGTTTCTAATTTCGCAAAACAGGTCATATTAGGTGGGTAGAATATAGAATTTTAAAATAAGAAATTAGTTTGGAAAATAAACATTATTTAGTATGGTCATATTTCAATTTCCATAGTCTAGCTTTTATAACAAAAGAATAAAAAGTTTAGCAACAATTGTGAAGAAAGTTGCTGATGTAAAGTAAACATAAATATTGCTTCACAAAATGTGTTGAGAGTGACAAGTTCAAGTTTATTTTGCTCGGCATGCAAATTAATGCGTCTTCTTGTTTCGCGTTTTTTTTTTTTTGGGAATCCTTCGTCCTTCACCCTCCCACCTACCCACCAAACATCGACGTGGGCGCGCTGAAACCAAACATAATTTGAATTATTGATTGGCAAGTCAACCAAGCATAGTGCGCTTCGCAAAAAGGCAGCCAAACCAAACAATGTCTAAATTTGTGTCAAGCCACAAGGCTGCCACGCCACGCCCATCCTGAGCTGAGCTGAGGTGCCACACCTATTTCAATGAACTTTATGCAAAAATTGCTTTTCAGCCAATTTCGTTTCGTTTTATACAATTTTTGCCTTGTCACAAAACAAGTAGAAAAAGAATTGTTTTCCTCCCAGGACCAGGACAGGACCAAGGTTTGGCCCAGGGACGAAGACATTGTCTTTTGAGCTTTGTTGCAAGTATTTGTTGTTTGTTATTGCTGCTGTTGTTGTTACTGCTGTTGTTGTACTTCGCTTCCGGCTGTTATCAGCAATCGACACTCTACTGCGCTTCCTACGCGCTCATTTGTATACACACTGTTTTCGTTTTTTTGTGAACTCAGTTTCTTGTTTGATTCCCAACTTTCTCTTTTCCCCATTGACTTTGTCTTGTCGTGTATTTTCTGTGCGCTTTGCTTTGGGTGCGGTGTTAATGTAATTTGCGGAGGGCGCCATAAATATTTTCAGCGCTCTGTTTGAACTTCAACTCATCTCTCAACTGCCTTTGGGGCCTTGGGGCACTGTGACGCCCCTTCCCCAAAATGCTACTCCTACCTGCCCACTGGCTGTGTTGTGTGCTGACTTTATTGAACCATTTCGCCAAACTTGATTGACTTATTGTTGTTGCCTGCCTGGCGCTTTGTTTTATGCCACATTTTATTTCTTCCTCTTCGTTCCGTTCCTTTCCTCTTCTTTTTATTTACTTTACTTTTTTCTGCTTATTTATCGTATCCATCCTTTTAGATGGCCAACAGGCAAACACTTAAATCCAGCCAGGCCGCAGGATTTGCACTCTTCGCGCCTGATACGAGTATAAGTCAATTTCAAATGTCAATAAAATGGAAATTTTATAATTTTTGCATGAGATTCACACACACACACACACACACACAGAGAGAGAGACACCCATAACAGTCTACACTCCATTCCACACCAAGGCACACACTGCTGTCTACAACTTAATGAGATTTTGTTTATTGGTTCTTGATAACAGGCGAAGTCGGGGCTAAGCAGGGATAGGGATGCAAGGATGTCACCCACCCGCCGCTTTGAGTGTTTTATTAATGCTTTTTATGGGCGCTTAGGTAAATGTCGCTGACGTCAGCAGCTATTCACGCTCAGAGAGATATCAATCTGACGTGCTTAAGTGGCAACGGTTAATAGATCGTTGCCACATGCCTTCAATCAGTTGACATGCAGCAATTACTCCACATCAACTTGCGAAACGAATTCAATTTAAAGTTACACCTAAGCTTTTATCTTACAGAACCATTAATATTTATAGCATTTCTTGAAGCAGCTCCAATTCAACTATAAATATTAATGCTAAATTTAGAGCAGCAGTCTGTGCGTATACGTAATTTAAACTCTCTCCCTCAACAAACTACTTTGGTGATGCTCATATTTCAAAAGCATCTATAAAATAAACTAATGCGTTGATTTATGCTATGCTTTGATATACGAATATTGTTACAACGAAGGTTATTCCGTGTATTTTGCAAGTTTAGCCGTTATTTTAATTGGAACTTATTTGTGGCATGCAAGCTCTTAAAGCATGCGCTTACATTTAATGAGACACTTACACACATCCCCCTCACACACACACACACACACACACAGAGATACAGATAAAAGCAGACAACGTTGCTCACGTTGCGTATACGCAACATTGTCGGCATGTGTGTTGTACGTGAGCTCTGTTGAAATTAAAACTAATACGCACACACTCGCAGCACACACACTAACTGACACGAAAACACGCAGGCAAATAAACAGAGAAAATATGTAAGCTTCTATAAGTTGACTCGACTTTCAGTGGCATAAAAAGCATGCAAATTTATAAGAAATTCTGGGAAAATATATTAAAATGATGCTCGTGCTTCAAAGTGCTAGTTCGGGCGTGAGGTTATTATTACTTTTTTTACTTTGTTGTTCTCGTTTTTGCCACTTCCTTGCCATTTTCCTTGCTGAATGCTTTCTGGTCTCACCCCCCCCACTGAGGAAATATGTCAAAGTCAAACTAATCGATGCCAAAAGGTTTGGCCCCAAACTGATAACATAAAGCGTAGAAGAAACAATCATAAATATCAATCCATCAACAGTGGCTTGAAAAAAGTTTTGACATCAGCAGCTCTCTAAAGATTTTTATGTATGTGTTGGCAACTAGGAAATTCAATATGAGAAAAAGAAGAGGTCAGGAAACCAGAGACTTGGTCAATGGATAGTCAATCACCAAGTCTGATGCCATTGACGCTGAATAAATAGTTTCGGCTGACTTGGGGATAAATGACAAACAATCAGTTGACATAGTCCTTCTGAAAGCTCTTTAAGGATATTATTGAAAATCGATTGAATACATTGAATTATTTAATAGCCGAAAGCAGTTTTCAAATATTGAATGAAATATTTAAAAGTTTTTAAAACATAGTTGTGAGAGAGAACGTAACAAATATTTAGTTTATACTTTATGCAAAGACTCTTTTATAATTAAAACAAAACGTGATTATTTTCGTGTTTCCAGCGACTCAATAAATATTTAAAAATAATTTAAAATACTAAGTGAGCTATTGGTAAACTTAAAACTGTCAGGTGTTCAATTGGGGTTTTTTTGCGCTACTGCCAAAAACTTTTTATAATTGAACGGATTTTTTACCTTTAAAATAAATACACTATACACCATAGTTTCGCACACTGGTTGCTCAATTTAATGAAAACAATATAGTAATTTTTTTGTGCTTTTATTTAAGCACACAGATATTTTTATGGCCAGTTGCGTTAGGTGTTTGTTTTGTATTCTGTCTCTATACCCTGTAAAAATAAAGGAAGCTTTAGATATTTATTAAATTTGCTTAACAATATGTGACATATCGATTATATTTGAGTTTTGCTCATAAGCTACTTATTAAAATAATCTACAGGGTATACGCTAGTCCAGCAACAGACATAAACTCCCTCACACTTTTTTATTAATGATGGTTTTTATGCCAAACGCACAGCTGTGTGTCTGAATTTTTTCATTTCCTTTTAAATTCAAGAGGCACATTTTGTAATGGAATTTCCAACTCGCGAATTTTGATTCAGCAAAAGCGTAATTTTCTTGACTGTAACAGTAACAGTTACAGTTACTGTAATTGTAGCTGTAAGTGTAACTGTTGCTATAACTGCAACTGTAAATGAAATTCAATTGGGCAAAAACGGAAATTGCCACTTAAATGTCTTTCACACAAATATAAGGATACATACAGACATTTGCTTGAGAGCTCTTTGGGGATTACATATTGTGCCTGGTTTTTGCCAAGCTGCAACAATTATCAAGAATTTTCCTTTTAAAGTCAATGAAGAGACGATTGAAAAACTAATATTCTAAAGTGCCTCAAAACGAGAGGCATTAAAAAGTTTTGGGCTCAGTGCTTTAAAAGTTTGTTACTTGGCCTTAAATGGCAATTTTCCATTTGTTTTCAAGGCTCTCAATTTGCAGTAAAGTAAAATGAAATTTTGGTTAAACACGCCTTAAGAAATCAAAATCAAATTTGTTGAGTTATAAAAGACACAACACAATGAACAAACACAATTTAATGACCCCCAACGATCGTCTAGTTAACTTGCATATCACAGTTCTGTTCTCAGAGTTAAGTATGAGAATCACACATGCGACGCGACGCAGACAATAAACTTAATTTTATTATTTAAAATTTTACACAAATCGTAAAAAAGTTGACATGCAGTATCTTGTCACTTGTCACTGTAAATACGAAAGCTGACGACGTTTTTTTACGGCAAATGACTAACAAAAAGCAGCACTAATTATTTACGATCTGAGAGAAAGGTAATACATTGTTATCGTAAAAAGTAAATATGGCATTTACGTGCTCCATCTTTTAGCTTTTGGCTTGTGCCAAAATTTATGCCGTCTGTTATGCAAGGCAAACATACAAAATACATACACTTAGAGCCGCATAACATTTTATTATTTCCATTCCAACATTTTTCCGGCGCCAACACTTTGCACCTAATTTCATCTGCTTCCGTTCGGAGTGAGTGAGTGGGAAGAGTGAGAAAAAAAGAGAATATTTTTAAAAGGAAAGCGACCTCATGTTCCCCACGGTCATGTCCCGCCGTTGCCGGAGCAATTACAGAAGCCGCTAGGGGCCTCTTCAAAAATTTATGGCCATTGATACATGGCACAATCCCCCCAAGTTCTGCAACAGTCACTTCAATGCTTTTGCGGCCGGTCATTGTAGGATGCTTTCAGGCTTTCAGGATTCAGTATTTCAGGATTCACGATTTCAGGCGCAACGCACTCAAGTTGCGAAGTTTAAGCTGTTAAGGGCGTGAATGTGAAATACTTATTATTACGAATTCTTTTCACTTCACACTCAAAAATATCTTATGCATTATGTATTAGATTTGCGATAAATGTAGCAAACAAACATCAGTAATCGATTATTCTATATAAATAGCACTATAATCGTTGGCAGAGAGAATAATATTGACAGCAAGTATTAACATAAGTTTATCAGTGCAATTGACATTAAATGATGGCACATTGAATAAATTATTTATATTTGCAATTAAGCTTCGGATTGTGTCTGAAATAAATTAAAAGTCATGTTTGTCATGTATTTATATTATATTGCATTACAAAATAGCTTTACTTATAGTAGTGTTTAATATTCGATTTCACATTTAGATCGAGTTAATAGCAAAAGTTCCTAAGGAACCCACATGTAACATAGAAACTTAAGTGATTTTTCCCAGACTTTTGCCATGTTTTACAACCCCAACAAGCGGCAGTTGCTTCCGTTTCCTGTTTGCTGCCTTGCCCATTTGTCCCAGACTGGTCAGTGAACTGCATATCACAGTGAGAGCATCGTTTTATGGCCCGGCAGAGTTTGGAGAACGTGACCCAGGCCCAGGCCTGGGCTTTGTGGATACTTTGTTGCATGTTGAGGGCCATTAAATTAGCCAGGTGCTGTTGAGTTATGTTAACTGTCTGAAATCAGTGCACATGTTACCTTTAATTACTACTTGGCCAGACGTTGCAACAGCCACTAAAACAATGATTCAATTTCCGTTGCCGGAACTATTGCAAACAGCTTTGTTAACAGGTTGTATATGATTTGCATGTTGTTGCTTTGCTTGATACAAAAATTTGCATGAAAATGCTGTCAGTCCTGGACACAGGCTGTGGCAACATTTAGCTCGAGCCTTTTGTTTACTATCCATTTCAAAAGGACACATTCATAAAAATGTCATAAATGCTAACTGTTTACATTTAGCAAAGCTGAACTGAAATGAATAAACCATTTTCCCCTTTTGTAGCTAAACAAATACTCGTATAAAATACAATATAACTACACAATATATATGAGAAATATATGGAAATGTGTACATGTCAGACGATGCAGGAAAACTGTATCAAACGAATACCACAATAAGAAATGCAGACTTAAATTTCCATATAAAAGGTAAAAGATATTTGCATGCAGCACAAAGAATTAAAACTAAATTAAAATATGAAGGTCAGCATGTATAAATTACAATTTCTGAACACAAATTGTTAAAAATGCAAGAAAAAAACACAATTCCGGAAATAAATATAGTGTGAAGCATTTCCTGAAATCTTTCATATTTCATTTTTCATTTTCATTTTACAATGCGGAAAAGGACATGGTAAAACATAAATTTTCTTAGTAAAACTAAGTGACTTCTTAAACATTTTTATTGTTTTAGTAAAGAGTGCCATTTCAAATGGAAATATTTTCTTTTTATTGTTTTTTAAGCACTTTTTTCTTTCATGCTATCAAATTGTTCATGGCCATGGAAATTAATTCAATGGCCAATAAAGTAACAACAAGTGTATTTCAAAGAATGACTTATAAGAAAAATCTAGTTGAATGTGCTCGTGTGTGTGTGTGTGTTTTGAGAAAAATAAAATACAACCGTATATATGTATGTATAAACAAAAACACTTGACAAGCTTCGTGCTATAGGCAACGGAAGTGCCCCCATTCTCCCAATTGTGGAGTACTTTAAGGAGCTTAACTTTCATCTTTCATGCCCCAAAAATCAAAGATTTATCTTTAAGCAATTGATTGCAATTTGTTTGCTTCCGTTTCGGATTTGAGAAGCGCGGAAGATGTAATCAGAAATGTAAAGTAAATATTATCTTGCGAAAGGATAGATAAGCTCGGATAGGTCAGATACACCAAATTTTTAGTGTCAATTTAAATAGTGTAGAAATGTTACCTTGGACAATTCAAAATGTGCTTCAAAATGTCACACAAATCTCGCAACCTCATCAACCAAAAAATAAAGCACTTAACTGACAAATGCACAGACTGAAATGTTTACATTTATCACGCGAAACTCACTCGCGACAAGTGATTGCCAGTAGGTTGGTAACAAAATATTGCTGCCACAACCAGATTCCCAGAGCCAGAGCCAACTGTCAACAGCCAAACAGCCGAACAGTCGAACGTCAACAGTCAATTCGATGTAATGTAGTGAAGTATGCACATTTGATTTCAGAGCCAAAATACCATAATAATTTGTCACAACAGCAGCCAATGTGGCATCTAACGAAGGGTATCCATATATGTAACTAGTGCTGGTGTGTTTACTGGTATTACTGGCTACACTAGCTAACATGGGATTACCGCCCACTACCACCTCTCCACCAACCATAGCGTTTTAGCAAGTTTAGCACATTTCTAGTTAGGTGGCAAGTAAACATGAAATAGATTATTTACAGCGCCATGCACAACGATTTTGTGCAAACTGTGCAGCCACAGCTGCCTTTCCAGACTCTTGATCCAACTCCAACAGCAACAGCAACAGCAGTTGTTCATTGCCACACACAGTGTGTGTGTGCTCTGTGCACTGTATCCACACACAAATCCAGCAAAAAGCATAAAAAATTCTGAAGTGTGAACGGGCGCTGATAAGCGTGAGCAGCGGCTGTTGTCGCTTGTCAAAAGAAAAATTGCTTATAGCCTTCACCGAATGCACAAATGAAATTGTGCAAGCAAGATTGACGGTTGTTATAGGTAGGTAGATGCTTATGACAGCAACTGCTCAGCTTCTTGGTTATCCTCGATTCCCAGTCCCTCCCCCCCTAGTTGCCAACTGACTGCATTGAGTGAAAACATCTAAGAGCAGGTGATGTGAGTCAATTAAATTTGACTGGCAGCTGGGCAAAAAGCTTTGTACTAGTTTTAAACAACTATCAAACTCTGGTTTTGTCCATCACTACATATATTCTAGTAACAAATATTTTCGAAACAAATACTTTGAGAACTAATATTTCAATAGCAAATAAAGAGCAGTCAAGAAAAGTATTAAGCTTAAATATAGTGTTACAGTTAATAGCAAAAAGTCATTGTTACGTATACGTAATAATCAAATTGAACTATTAGAATCTGGTTCTGTCCTTCACTAACAAATATTTTAGAAACAAATACTTTAAGAACAAATATTTCAGTAGGAAATCAAGAGCAGTCAAAGAAAGTATTTAGCTTAAATACAGTCAATATTACGTATACGTAATAATTCAATCAAACTCTAAGACAGTTTTATTTATTCTTCCCAATTACTTTATCTTGCAAACTGTCTCTGTTTATGTGTATGTTTATCTTTATTGAAAAAGAATTTGTCATTCAAAAAAACTTCGTTTCTACTGCAAGTTATACAATGTTTGTGAATATTTTATTAAATTGTTTTAATAAAATCTTAATCAAACTGAATATTTTGTAATGTAAACTATTGATAATAAATCAAAGAATTATTTATAAGGATATGTTGAAGCTGTCGGCCACTAACCACAAGTACAGTCACAAGCAACGCTTTAATTAACTTGTTCTGCCACAGACAGGCCATTAAATGGGCCCAAAGAGAAGATAGAAGAAATGTTGGCAAATGATAATTACAACATTTTGAATTTCTTAGCCAACTATTCCGTACGTACAACTATAAATACCAGCCTTAGGCCGGCCAACTTAGGAATTCAATTAGCCAAATGGCCGAATATCTTTTGTGCAAGTAAAAGACGCAACTCACACATTCCAAATGCGCGCAAAAATGACAACTATTTGGATATTTTTCCTAACTCAACATCCACAGTGTGGATTCCACATCTACATCTATAGCTATTTCACGACTGCCATCTGCGGACTCTGACCGTTGTCAGGGATCTCAATAATTTAGTAGGCGCCTGTGTGTGTGTGTGTGTGTGTGTATGCAATGCTCGATGTCCTTTCGACTATTTGGCCGCTTGTTAGGTGCGGTCAACCACAGTGCTAGCTAAAAGTGTGTGGCCAGCACGTTTGTCTATTTTGGTCTCTGTTATAGGGCTCAGGTGTGGGGCTTTTTCTGTAGCTGCTGTTGTTGGTGTTGTTGCTGTTGTTGTTGTTGTTGTTGTTGTTGAGTAAACAGACGCCCAAATTGACGCGTCGAAAACTGGACAAATTGCACGCAAACATGACAACAAAAACGGTCCACAAACAACTGAAACTGAAGTAAAGTAAAAAGTAGAAGGCCAACGTCCTTATGGACAACGGGGCCAGACCCTAACAGCTTGAAGCCCACAAAAATTAATTATGAAAATTTTCACTTTACGTCTGAGTTTTTGGTTACTTGTAACTTTGTTAAGTTAATGCGTTTATTTAGCGTGCGAAATTTAATTATGGAAATGTCTCATATTTCAACAAAGTAAAATGTTGCAACTTGTTTCTTTATATTCGTATATATTTTCTCTATCTCATCTAGAGATTGAGCTCGAATAGTACTAATTATGAAAGTCTCACAATTTAGATAAACTGTGACTAAAGCACTTTTAAAGAGATTCCTCTCGCTTCATCCTCTGCAGAGAGACTTGAAGTCGTCTGTCGAAAGTATTTCTGAGAATCTATTGATGTGAGTGCTTTAAATTTGTACCGCACTGTTGACCAATCATTAAACTACACTGCGCTACATAACATTTGATAAAGTACACAGTGACTGCAGATGGCATGTGGAAGAAAACAATTTTCTGCTAAATTGATACATGTCAGCTCCTGTCGATATCCTGTCATGTGTTTTACTTTTTATTCTATTCTCACTTTTGCCCCGGGTCGTGCTTTGTGCTCTCCGACACGTGTTGAACCAAATATACATAGGTATGATGAATGTAAATATATATAATAACTACGTTTTCATTTAGCACTTCCGGAGCTGCACTTTCCTCGATTCCGATATTGCGGCACTTCCTCGTTCATTGTATTTGATTATTTCATTCATTTGTACCATTGATTGCGTTTTATTGTCTCAGTTATTCAATTTGTTGTACATTTGACATATTGCTAACGATTTGTTTGCTGTCACTGATTTATTCGATTCGAACATAATTGTTTGTGGTTCACATCGAAATTAAGAAACTTGGCTTATTTCGAAAATTAATTTAGCAAACTGGATTAAATTGGATTATCAAAATTAAATTCAATTTGAATAAGAACAAAGTCTTTTAGGTAAATTAAAAATCGGTTGCATTAGTAAATTGAAATCACCTACATGTTTTTCAAGTTTCCCCACCAAAAACTTTGAGCTACAAAAATTGCTACGAAACTTTAACTTGCTTCGAAAGTTTTGTGGAAACCCTATTCACATTTACTTTCCCGTCAAATAAGCATTTCAATGGCAGGACCTGTTGTTTGAGCTGCGTGCCTAGACAGGATTATTAGCCGCATTTTGTGTGGCCCAAAGGCGGAAAGCGTTAAACACACGAAACCAATTAGAATCCTCCCATTTTGTATTTTGGGAAACACATAACTTTCTGAAGGGTGAGCTTGAGTCGAGTCGAGTCGAGTCGAGTCGAAGATGCTCGTCTATAGTTAGTCTGTCTGCACACAAATCTCAGGTATTTTCCAAGCTAATAAAGTTTGCTTAAAGTATTTGGTGCTGAAGTTTCCCTGGCTCTGGGCTCTGGGCTCTGGACTTCAGCTTCAGCTTCAGCATATTTGTTTTAATATTAGTTGGCCTCAGGCATGCATGAAATCCGTATGAATACGCACCATCTACGGGTTATTTGCTTAGTTCAATTTGAGCTCTTCATCTCTTTTTCTGTGAACTCAACCTTATCAAGACACGTGCGTTGAGCTACGCCCACATTGAGTAGCAAATTTTATGCACCCAATATCAATAATTTTGTAGGTTTTATTGTTATTTGCGCATATTTTTATGTATTTACTAGTACGTTTCTCTTTTTGCCAATGGATGGAACAAAAGTTCCACGGCAGGCAAAAGTTTTTACATCGAATGGCCTGGGACCGGAAATGAAAGTGAAATTGTTTTTCCCCAACATATTTATGTTTGTTGACCTTTATTAAAATGACTTTTGAAGCTTCGCTGGGTATCATTGGCCTTTCGCAGAGCATGCTGCTCATTAATATGTCTGGTATAATGAAATCTACAATTATGTTTCTCTGTCTAAGGAGCAGCCGAGATGGATTTGAAGAAAATGTTCGTTTAAAATGCTCATTGAAAGTTGAACAGACAAGGTTTAAATGCCACAGAGAAAGGATTCCTTTCAGCTTTATTAACCGATTTCATCTACTTCCAAGGTATTATATAGCAAACAAAATACACTGATAAGATAAGAGGTTAAATATTTAAAATGTTTTCTTAAATTCTTTTCACTTCAATTTGATTCAAATTGTATGCAGAATTCGTAGATCTCAACCTACGGATTCTGTTTGTCACAGCTAATAAAATTAAAAATTTTTGTTCACCTTTCAAAATGTTATGAATTTGAAATGAACATGTCGCTGTCGCTGAAGCTGTTGCTGTTGCTGTTGTTTCTACTATTGCTGATTACCTGACAGCTACACCTAAGTACGTAGATGTTTTGTAGACACTGTAAAACAAATGCCATCTCCTTCACTTCACAGAAGAAGTCGCCTTCGTTCGGTTGATTCTACCTTCTGTCTCACAACCCACGCTCAGTGTCAAGCGAAATTTATCACACACTCGCAGACATTTGTTACTGACAGTGCAACTCCGACGAACGAAGGGTGAGGGAGAGGATAAGGATGAGGATGAGGGATTGGCATTTGCATGTCTGCCTCTATGTGTGTGTACACCTGTCAAAGTTATTCATATTTTTGGCATAGCATACTTTTGTGCTCAGCATTTTGGCATTTTTACATGTGTTGCTATTAATTTTTTGCTCCGTCGCGTACCAAATTGAAGACGTCGCATAATCTCGTGCCACGGATGCTGTCAAGCCATTAGCTGCAGGACGTTGACGTCGTTGCCCAGGTGTCAGCCTGTAATTGTGTGTGTGGCCTACACAAAAGTATGATTGAATGTTATTTGATGTGAATTCTGAAATTGTTAGACTTGGCAGTTATGTAAATGTTACAATTTGTTGTGCTTTTGCGGCTGTCAGTAAAATATTAAAGCCGACTGAGAGCAGACAAAAGATTTGGATATGAATGTGAAGTTTCAAGTGGCATAAACAAAACTTTGTGATTGCCAATGCTGAAATTTATATGGTATACAATCAAAAGAAACTCGAGTTCTGTTCAGTCATTATATAGAAAGTCAAGCTAATTAAGCTACATTTAAAATATTCAAATATTCGTTTGGCATACAATCAACAGACGCTGCTGAAAATTACTCACAGAATATATATTTTATTTTGGAGTTTTGCAACTGAAATTTAATGTCCAAACAATCCACTCTGATTGTCGCTTAGGGCGAAAATGAAATGCATAATTTATAGACTTTGCACAGCTTTTTTCACAGCCTACTTATCAGCGCATCTTTGGTTATTTAACGGCATTTTATATATTCGCATATCGTTATATTATATATAGTATACAGTACTGTATTGGTTTTTAAGCGGCCATCGCATCAAGTGTTTGACCTTATGTCGGTTTAACGCAAACACTTCAAGTGCCAATTTATGCAACTTTGGATGCTATCGATGAAAATCAATTTGTGGAAATTGTGGTAAAAAAAAATACAAAATATATATAAGAAAGAAAAACGTAGCCATGCGATACACAAACAAATTGGTCGCATTCAAAGTTGTCCTCGGCACACTCACAAATTATCTTTAAATCCTGGCGCTGGCATTCAGTATCGTTTCAATATATGTATATATAGTGTGTTTATATATATATTTCAATTTGAATGCCAGTCTGGAAATTCAAATAAGCGCAAAGAGGGACATGGCAAGTGAGCAAACTGCTCAATCAAATCAAAGCCCCCTCGCTCAACAAAATGCAAAATAAGACAAAAGAAGGACGAATGACGGAGCACAAATGGGAATGATGAGTCTGGACTAGTGTCTGCTACAGTCTTGACATTATACAAAAGAGACAAGA
Source organism: Drosophila putrida (assembly GCA_037043535.1). Lineage (NCBI taxonomy): Eukaryota > Metazoa > Arthropoda > Insecta > Diptera > Drosophilidae > Drosophila > Drosophila putrida. Next base: position 4,335,404 of record JBAMBI010000065.1, read on the forward strand.
TATGGGAGCCATAAACTAAGCATAAGCCAAGATAAGACATCGAATACACACATACACTGTCCTACATGTCAGCGTACTTCCAGTTGAACAACAACTCAATTTTCATAAATCATTTGTATGCGAATGTAGACTAGTATACTGACAGTTTCCTTTATCGTAGTCATAAGTAGAAGTTTGGGATTAATTTTATTAATGAATCAATTCGTACAGAGAGAAAAACTTGCTTAAAGTTTGAGCAAATACCATTCGGAAACTTAAATACCCATTTGACAATCGACAGAGCGACAAATGTAATCAAAATAAATTACGAGCGTGTAAGCAGCCTCCGGTCTCTATTAAGGGCAATAAAACGGAAAGCACCATTTGTTTAACGCAATCTCATTATTAGATGCGACCCAAAGCCGAGGGCACAGCTGCTGGTGCAGGACCTTCTCCTCTAGACAGTGACAAGCACTGAGGTCAGACCTCTGCTGATCCCATACACAGCTACAACTTGATAATGCTGCTGATTATGCTGATGATAAGTAATTTTGTAAACTCGAACTGCAGACTGACGAACCAACCAACCGAACCGAACCGAACCGAACCGACGATGCCTCCAAAAGCGGCGTTAATGCGCCCGTTGATTAGTCAGAGTTTTAGTTGGAGATGGTCTCAGTCTCTGTCTCTGTCGTTGTCCCTGTCTCTAAAGGTGTTCCGATGAGCCGACAAGCCGACAAGCTCATTATGCCGCCAACAATTTGATTAATTACCGCTGTCAGCCGCCTGGTTGTACGTACTTTTTTACAATGTTGCTGTCCTGCGGCATCGGGCGTCGCTGCCGCTGCAAAGGATTTCTGCACTTCCGTTTTGTGTTTTGCCTTCGTGCATAAATTTTATGCAAAATTTAATTTACCTCTGGGCAAATTCAGGGCAATAATTTTCATGCTTACAATTGCCGCCAGCTCTCACCGTTCTGGGGCTTAATGTGGTTGACATTTATAAGCTGAGTTAGGGACTTAAACTCTTAGAAAACTGGTATTATATTAGAGTTCGGTTGAAACGACTGACAGCGCAACTTTAATGAGAATTAGAAATAAAAAAAGAATAAACAAATAAATAGTAAATATATACGCACAATTAAAATAAACACAATCAGCAAATTCAAATGGTAACTAACCAAAAAGAGTCAATTAAAGTATGTGAAATTATTTTAGATTCAATATCCAATATGTATGCATATCAGCAACAAGAAAACTGTGAAATTAATTTGAAAAAGCAACAAATTAAGCCAAAACATTGCATATCCCACAATATCAAGTAAAGTACCCCAAAAAGATAACAACAACAAACGAATAGCAAACACTTCAATTAAAAGTTGATGCAACAATGAAATTAGCATGCTTCTCTCCGTTGTCTGTGCATATTTGTGTTCCTCTTCTCGTTGTTATTGTGCTTCTGGTCTTGGACAGAACGATAGCTGCAAGTTTGGAGAATGCGGTAATTGGTGACATTCGCGAAAAGTGGTCCAATGACAACGTCGAGCAGCCGGAGCAACAACAGCCGGAGGAGGAAAAAGTAGAGGTTAAACCGGAAGAGGAGCAGCTGCTGCTGCTTCCAGTTGAACAGTATGACAACTCAATAGCCACAAGGCATCATCATCATCATCAACAGCAACATCAGCAACATCATCATCAGCATAAGCATCAGCATCCTAATCGAGTGCACCATCGACGTGCTCGAACTCACAGACAAAGTCATTACAAGGTGTTGGAACTGGAAGAGCGACAACAGCAACTGGGGAAGCATTCACATTGGTTACACTGGACAACGCCCACTAACACTATCACGCCCACTCCAACACCTCCCTTTGATTATCTGAACGATGAGGAGCTGCCAGAGCAACATATGGAAAGTTTCGACTACAGCAACAATAATTTCGATTTGGAAAGCTATCAACGCTATGGGAATATCGATCTTCCCTCAGGAGCCTCGCCGAGATCAGGACGACATCGAGGACGTCATGTTACACCCCACAACAACAACAACAATGTGCATAATGTAATGTTGCCACTGATTTCGGAGCTAGGTGGCAAGTATCTGCGTTCTTTGCCCGACTCGGTGGACTTTCTACAGGATCGCCTACATGCAGCCCAGCCCCAACGGCATTGGCCTGTCAAGCGGGAAGCCATTGTCGAGGGAGATGTCATCTTGGGAGCCCTGATGATGGTACATTCCAGAGAGGACAGCATTACTTGTGGTCCCATCATGACTCAGGGAGGCATTCAGGCCCTGGAAGCCATGCTGTTTACTATCGATCGCATCAATGAAATGAATTTGCTACCGAATATAACACTTGGTGCACACATCCTCGATGATTGCGACAAGGACTCTTATGGCCTGGAAATGGCTGTCGATTTCATAAAAGGTAAGTCTGTTGCAGACATATATATTTATATATGTACGTGCAATGTATTGTCTTTCCTGGTAAGTTGTGTAACTTGTTGCTCGATTTACGAGGACATCCACAACACTTGCAGCTTTCCTTATTCAAGGGCTGCGTTCGGCAGTTGAAATTTAAATATTCATTTTACACATATGTAATTAGGTTGCATTGAGGTGATTGCGTTGATTTAAATCAGTGAGCAAGTGGAGATTAAATTAAAAGGGAAAAAATAATACAACAAATGGATACAACCAGCTTTAATTTAAGGACTTCCAGTGAACTGCGATTAAATTTTATTAAGAACAAACAAATTCAAAGTTAAATAGGGAAAATCTGTGTGAAAAATAAATAGTATACAAATTATATTTGTATATCAATAATTTCTATTTACATAATACAATAAGGTAATCAAAGCATTTGTTTATCAGTTGAACTTTGACTGAACTGCACAGTTTCTGTGCACTGATTTTAAATAAATATATTTGATTTATTTATTTGCCAAAGTTTAGCTAACAAAGAGGAAGAAAACATCTAAGTCACTGGTAACAAATTGATTGGATAAAATAGTAGCCACATGTAAACTCTCAGTAAAATTATTTTAGAGAAAGTTCTGATTGGAAAAGATTCGAGTTTGATAGATTAACATTAATAAGAAACAGAAGATAAATTACTTTCAACTTTTCCAATACACGTGTGTGGTTATGATAAAATTAAATGAATGAGTTACCTTAATGGTAAATCAATTTGTAATATGAGAAAGTTACAATTTTATTTCAACTCATTGTATTTAAATAAATGTAAATGGAGACTTAATTAACCGTTTAGGTTTTATTATTTATTTAATTGCTTTCGGCTATAACGGGCTGCATTAAAATATAGCTGATGCTCTTCCACTTTTATTTATAAACAAAATTAATAAATAAATTATTCGATATCTCAGCAGGGAAACCTGGCAGTAGACTCAGTTCCTTAAGCTCTCTTTCACTGAGCTCAACTCATGCGCCAAAACTAATATACATAATTCCCCTAAGACAAAACGGCCTTTATTGAATTTGCACTAACTCACAGGCGATAGAAGAATAATATTAAATAAAAAAGGTGTCGGTAAATTGTGTGTGTTGTTAAAGTCCCACGTGTGGATGGCAACGTAAATTAAGTATGCCGCCAGAGAGATCAACGGAAGACCGGAAGTAGAAAAAGAAGTGTGTGTTGCAGATGAGAAAGCGTTACCACATGGCCACACAAGTTGGCAACTCTGGTGGCATTTTGCCAAGGCACATAAACGTGGCTCTTACAGCATTTATCTAACAACAATGAGGCGCAGGAGACAACGCCAATGAGACAGCCGCAACGATCTATAATCAATTGCGCCAGAATGGAAAGAAAAAGGACAAGCATCCTTGTCGTTGTCCTTGTCGTTGTCTTTGTGCTAGGCCTGAGCACTTTCTAATCTCCATAATTTCATTATTTATGTGCACGGCAAGGATTTATTTGAGCGACGTGCCGCAACGACTAGCGGGCAATGTTTCTCACACATCTGACGTATGAAAAATATAATTTTCCAAGTCACTGAATTATATTGACAGGATTAGGCATGCCGCAAACTATGAACCAGCCGACGCTTCTCTGCTCTGCTCTGTCTCTGTCTCTTTATTCGGTCCAATAGCCCGAGACCAAAACACAAGTCATCATCACCGTCATTATCATCATCATCATCATTGAGTAGCCCGACACTGCCAACAATCCCGATAGAGTTAATTAATTTGTATTTAAGTGCAGCTGCCAAACTGTGGGCGGTATCAATGTAGTATGTGTGTGTGTGTGTATGTGTGTGTTGGGCGTGGCATCCACATTATAACAATAAACCATAATGCTTCTTTCAAGCTGTGTTTGTGTATATTGTAGTTTGTTTGAATTAAATGAAGGAATGTTTCATTTAATTGCATTTAATTTACTACAAATACTGCAAATTCTTCTGTAAAACATCTAAAAAATATCCTTTAAAAACTTAGATTAATATCTACAGCTAATAAAACGAACACAAATCAAACCAATTATAACACATTAAAAAGTATAATTCTCTAATTAAATCAAACTATACAAAATCTATAACACTTTAAAATGTGTTTTATGCTTTTTTAATGGAGATTAGTTTAAAGCCAGGTGTGTAATTCATATTCATGTTTTATTTCATATTTTTTTCATATTTTTCTATTGATGTAAATAAATAATTGCACGGGAAGCAATAAAATCTCACGAATGGTTAGGTAAAAAGCATGCAACATAAAAAATTATCATAAATTGTAGCAAAATAAGCAGAAAACTGTTGTAATTGTATTTTTGTTTTTATGTTCTTGGCAAATTCAACGAGGCAAAAACTTCAACACAAATAAAATTGAATAAAGAGTAATTATAATTATCAAAGAGAAACGAGAAACGAGAAAAGTGTTGGGGTGGAACGCTTACCTAGAAGTAAAGTTGTGACCCCCTCAATGACCCCTCGGAACTACTTAATGCATTTGAGCGCAAAAAAAACAGCAAGCAGCGTTATAAAGTTTTATAATTAAAATAAAAACAGAAAACAAAACTTTCCAAACATCAACAGAACACAAATATGCAAATGAACAGAGAACCGAGAACAGTCGGTGCGTCGCATTTCTACAATAATAATAAACAAAAAAATGAGAGCTACATATAAAATGACCAACTATTCTGGACTAGATTTTGCAAAGCTTGCTATTTTGTTTTTCCAATTTGAGTAGCCTCAAGGTTTTAACTCTGTTTTTAGCTGGTGCTGACAAAGTTCGGACTATTCATTTATAATTTGTTTAGTGCAGATGCGGTCAAAGAATTTATTAGTTTATGATAATGACAGTGCCTTAAAAAGTTAATCCATGCTGGATGAATAAACAAAAAGTTACCACAACTATCGAATGGTCTTCCGTAAGTAAAGAGAAGTGGCTTAATTGGTTATGGAGCCTAAAGACCTATACAAGATAATCATTAATATATCTTCGAATTAATATATCTTTACTAACATTTTACTAAAATATGCTTTCTTTACTAACATTTTACTAAAATATGCTTTCAGAATTTTACAGACATACATTTATGTTCTTCTTTAATGAATTAAATTCTTGCGATTAATCAAGTTTTATCATTTTTCGTTACAGGTTCAATTAGCAACATAGACGATGCCGAATATCATTGCAACAAAACCCAAGTGCGTAAGGTCATATCTGGTGTGGTTGGAGCTGCCTCCTCGGTGACATCTATACAGGTGGCCAATTTGCTGAGGTTGTTTCGCATACCACAGGTAGGACCCACATGTTTCATATCGCATACGTATACGTATACGTAACTTTTCCGTTACACAATATTTGAACGGTTTTTGTTTCGCCCATTTTGGTAAACTTTTTGTGCAGCTGAGCCCAGTAAAATATTTTCTGGTTAAGAGTGCCAACTTTTTGCGGTTGTAATTAAAAAGCACATACAATTTGTCGCATGACGGTCAACGGAAAATAAGTTTTTAGAAACAGAATGTGACCTTAAATTAGTTGGCCCTTAAGAGGCAACAAATCAGGCAAAGTGCAGCAGCTGCACAAAAGAAATGCCAACAAATGATGGCCAAGGCACTTGTAAGTGGACATTTCCACTACCAGTTATACTTCCATTTTGGCATGTTTATTTTTTTTGCCTCGCATGATAGCCCAAAAGTCACGTTACTGCAAAAGATTGAGTAGCCGCAGCGTTGTCGCTACGTGTGCAACAGCTAAAGTCAATATACGACAATATGTTGAAACAACGCAGCAGGCCAGTGCCTGCAACCATGTCATAAAACACACACACACACTCGCACACACACACACACACACTCATCATTCAGTGGAACTCAAAAGAGAGCCGCATCCAAATGGTCATAAATCAAATGTGAGCATTTGATTGCAATTTCAGCTGAACTCCTGATGGTTTGTGGCGGACACAAAAACATAGCAACCACATTTATACAGAAAACCAACTAAATAAAATACGAGATTCGGTTGCAAAATACAAACAGAAACTAAAGGTAGCATTAACTTTTGACTGCTGTTTCATTTGTTTCTCTAATGTGTTTTAAAGCCAAAGGCTATCAACGTGAATGAAGCAGTTGAATTTAATGTTGATCATAAAAATAAAAAGTTTAAGTAATTAAAGTTTAAAGTTTCGCATTTCTAAAGTAGATCTATAAGAAGTTTCTTATCCTAGTGGCAAATGAGATTCACCAGTTTTGATTTTCCACTAATACAAATATACACAACACACAGACACAACATCGCATTTGCACACCTCATTTAAATGCTTCAACAACTTTTCACAAAGCGGCGACAGTTTGCACAGCATTCTGAGAATTTCGTTATCTTTCTCTAAGACTGCACAAACACTTCTCCGCAAAACTGTTGACAGAGTCACCCAAGACAACAGGAGGAGGAAGGGAAATTAGGAAAATAAAGTAGGAGGAGGAGGAGCAGGAGTACAGTGTGCCCAGATGATGATGACACTTAATTAGAAATCAAGTACTTAGTTAACTAACTAAACACTTGTAACTGCCAAGGCATCGCATCAAAGTACCAAAGGACACCCTCTCTTCAAGGATACCAATGACTGCATTTTCCTCCTACGACTGCAATTGCAAATCGTTTAATTGCCACAGCCCACATCCTCAGATCCATCCATATACTATATATAGTAGTTCCGTCAGCAACTTGGCAAAAACCCACGGCGTTAATTTGTGCGTGAAATTGGATTTTAGTGGAATTGGAATTGGCACTGACTTTTCTTTTCGCACCGGAAAAACTTTCAAAGCGGTGCCAACAAACAGGTGACAGGCGGAAGAGAAATGCAAAAGGGAAAAGAGGAGAGGGAAATGGTATCGGGCTTTGACTTTGACTTGGCTGCATTGTTTGTTTGGATTGTGTGGCTTCTGCGGTTCGTTGCTCCTGCAGCTTTGCAAAATCGCCCCATAACTATGTATATCGAAGATGACAGCAGAATTATGTTTTCAAAAGATGTTGGAAAAATTGAATGCTATTCAAAACGATAAGCTGCACAACTATAGAATAAGCAACCTAAAAGAAAACAATATGTGAAATGTGTGCACACAAGCATACAATAATTAAAGCCCGGATTTAGTTAGATAATAATATATGTAAATGGCGTTGCTTTTAAAAAACCTCAATTGAAATTCCGAATTTAAAATTTAATATTTTGTATTTCCCATTTAGTTAAGTAAATAGTCAATGTGGGGTTATCCCCTATTTTCTCTAGCTTTTATGTGAACGGCAAATGCAATTCATTTTTTGCAATCTTTGCATTACGTTGTGAAATGAAATATTTTTCATCAGAGGATTTTTTTTATTTTTTTGCTTTTCCAACTATACCTTTCAGGTCTCCTATTTCTCCACCAGCCCCGAGTTGAGCAACAAGCAGCGTTTTGAGTATTTCTCACGGACCATACCCTCTGACCACTATCAGGTGAAGGCCATGGTTGAAATTGTCAAGAGCATGGGTTGGACCTATGTTTCGATTATCTACGAGGAGAGCAACTATGGCATCAAGGTAAGTGCTCAGCATACAATTTCAGTTCAGCTTGTCAGCACATCAATTGTATTTAAATCCTTCTCCCAAAAACTTTGAATACTTGAGCTTAAAGTAGTAGAAGTCTTAGTAAAGTTTTGAAATAAGTCCCACTAGAAAGTTCTTAGATCAAAATAATAGTTCAAAGTAAACAATATTTGAAAATTCCAAAAAAAGAAAGTGATATTTTAAGGTGTTGGTATTTCAGTTGATTACACATACTTATATTGAATTTACTGAAATTATTTAGATCAGTATAGTAGCATGTTTTTAAACAATTCGAAATCGAACAACTTAAACAGATTTGTTTCCAGAGGCTTAAATGATTTCAAATAAATTCACTTAAGCTACGTTTTTGTACCCTGTCACATGTTTGTCGACAGTTACAGCTGTATAGCTTTTATTTTGCTTTAATTTTTTCGCTTCTCAGCAGGAGCTTGTGGCGCTGCATATTTGCTTTGTAGAGAGCTCTCTGCTCTGTTTTTATTGCATTACAGGGGGCTAGAATGTGAACGAAGTCTGCCTTCGGCTATCGCTGTTCCATAGTTGTTCGTTCTCATAGCAATTTTCCCTTACCTTGTGTGCGTTGTGTCTCGTTGCAGGCATTTGAGGAATTGGAGGAGCTGCTGGCACGTCATAACATTTGTATTGCCATTAAGGAGAAGCTCGTCAAGGACTCGGGAGTGGCTGAGGATATTGCATACGATAATATTGTGCAGAAGCTGCTGACGAAACCCCGTGCTCGAGGTAAGTGCCCCCAAATGCAACAATAACAACTCGACGCGATCAAAAAAAGCGATTTTTTCGAAATTAAATGTCAACGGAAATTGTCCAAAAGTTGTGCTTGATGCACCAGAGGCGCGACTCCGGATGCTACTCAAATTAAATGGAAAAAACTTAAAACAACACACTGCCAACATTTCATTCTGTTGTTTCCTCTTTTTCTGCACTTTATGCATTTTTTTATTGCTCCAGCTTCAGCTTCAGCTTCACAACGTTTACTTACACTTGCCCACGCAATTTTACTGCAGAGAAAATTAAAAAGTTACATCAGAAAACTATGCAAATGACAAAATAAACGACCAAGGGGCGTTTGCAAATTGTATAATTGGAGTTCTTTTTTCCTAGAACTCACAAATATATAGTACAACATAAAGTCAAAGTACATTTTCTTGTCAAATTGTGGCTCCTTTTGACTTATGGTTATCTTGTAAATTGCAAATTAATGAAAGTTTTGATCTTCAATATGTATCTTTAGAATATTTAATTCCTTTAATATACTTACAAATATTTCTTCGTTGTCGAATCGATATCAAAAGAAGTTAGAAATAATCAATATCACCATCGAAATAGGAACGATAATGCTATTGATAGCTTAACAAATCAAAAGCAAAACAGTGGTCCCCTATTTATTCTTATTACAAAAAGTATCGAGTAGCACAATACAATAGTAACTACTATAGTTACTATAACAACAGATAAGAAAATTAAGTTAAATATAGTCAAAATGCGATACATAAACTCGAAATTCATACAGTAAAACCTAAAACTGGTCATTTATCTTGTGCAATGAAGCGACTAAAAGTTTGTTACACATTTTCTATTTAAGAATATCACGTCACAATATAAAACAATAATCTTATTAATAATGCTACTTGCATTTGAGTAAAATTAGTGTCTGCTTCAGTTATTTTTATACGCTTGACAAATTTAATTAAGGCAATTAGTTAAGCTGGATTGAGGCTTTGGCAAAACACATTCAATGTGAATACACAAACAGAATTGGGTTAGTTATTTGCCGAGTCGAGCATTGTGTTTATAACAATTATGGTCAAGGACTGTGCTCTACTTTTGCTGCCAAATTAAAGAGAATCAATAATTAAAACGTCAATTAAATACAAAATGTAAAATAACAAACCGATTTATACAAAAGCTATGTCAAGTGCAAATTAAAGTACAAAGGACATTTAGAGAGAAAACAATAAAAAAAACTTAATGGAATCTCTTTCGATACTTAATTAAATAAGCACAGACAGACAGAGGAAGGGAAGAGGCTAAAGTAAATGCTGGACCCTTGAATGATACTTTGTGAGGTACTTGGCCAAGTTGTTGTCCTTCTGGCTGCAAAGTGTTGGCCACAACTTATCAAAATGCAAACAATAAGCAAGATATTCTCACTGTTAGCCCATCCAGCCACTTAACGGTCCACAGTCCAAAATGTGCTCTTCTTCTCGGACTCAGCTCTTATTTGAGTTGTTTCCATATTCTTTGACCCCACTGCTGCTAATGATGGACCAGACCAGAGGCCAGAGGCAGACAGAATACGTTTTATTGACGCCTGACTCTCGATGGTCAGCAAGGACACACTACTCAGGACATATAATATTGGAGACACTCTTGAGTCCTGAGTGAGCCTCTGAGTCTCTTGGTGATGTTACTTTTATTGTTATAACTTTCATTGTTATGGACGGACAAACTCTTGCCGACACCCTTCTTTCCCAACATATTCTCAGTATCCAGTATTCTGTATTCTGTGTCCTGTGTCCTGTATCCTGTGCCGACTGCAGTTGTCACATCTTATCAACAAAGACAGCTTTGCCTCTCTCTTCCTCATCTTTATCAACATCACATCCACATCCAAGTTCAATCTCCCACTCCATCTCTGCTTTTGTTTCGCGCTATAATTTTGCCTCACTTTCAGACTTCAGACTCTGGCTTCTTTGTCTTGCTCTTCTCTATTGCCTTTCTGCTGCTGCTTCTCCTATGCCAAACTTATCGATTTGCTTTTGTGTCCAGCTGAAAGTTAAGCGAAACTTAATCAGGCGCAGCAGCAACAGCTGCACAGAGCAATACTTGACGATGCCGTTGCCGATGCCGATGCCGATGCCTTTGTGCCTTCATGCTTCAATGTTTTCCATTGGATTTACACTCAAGCAGTTGCTTTGTTCTGAGTGACTGGCAAGTTGAAAACTCTCGATAGTGAAAAACTACTACAGACATATGCCAAAAGTACACATACAACCAGTACTTCTCCCTTTAGATGTACTTTAAGTTCTTCTAGTAAGCCCATTGCTTAACTTCCAGGCTTCGTGATTTACTGATGTAATACTGGGAGAGCCTCGTATATCTGCCATTTACCTGCTGGCACGTGCTTTGCATTTTTTACTGTTTTAACTTGCTTTTCATCGTGATCCGAATAAACGCAAATTAATCAAAATCACAATATGTCGTGCATAGCCTCGCTCTGAAGAAACTTAAGTAGCTTGAATAAAACTATTTGTAGTTGGAAGATAACGTTGTACTAAAGTGGCCTATTTAAAATGAATAAATCATAATGAATTTTTCATTATATATTTTTGAATAATAACTAATAATTTTTGATGACTATTCCTTAAAATAATTTCGATTAAAATGAGAATTTCATGTTTGCAAATTTATATTTTTAAAATGGAAAATAAGAGAGCAAATATGTGTGGGAATTCATAGAGTAAATGTGGATAGAGATTCTTCTTTATTTTTTACTCAATTTACCAAAGCAAAATCGCAACGATAAATTCAAGTGAAGAGTCAACTTGACGGAATGCGATAAAGAGCAAAAACATGTTACAAACCCAAGCACACACATTAACACATGGAGGGAGCACATTACAAGCCAAAGTTCACCCCCGTTGGCAGTTAGCAGTTACTGTTACAGTTACAGTTACAGTTAGGAGCATAATTTTTCAGTCAACGACATCACCCTCACATGTATGTAAAATTCGGGACGAAAATACTTTGTCAGTTTGATTAATCGTTGAGCGAAATGAGCGAAAAATCGGAGGATGGGGCCAGTTAAAGGGGGGGGGGGGAATAGTCGGTGGTAAATGGCGTCAAATCACAAATCACAATAAATAATGATTGCGTGGAAGAACCCTTTTTGTGAAAAAGGTTGGCGGCGGTTTTCGATGCTCGATACTCAGTGAATTTTTTTTATTTTGAACGACTCCTGATGGCGCTTTTATGTAAATCAATAGACGCTACACGGGAGTTAACTTTATTGGCCCGAATAGCTTCAGCAAATACTGTGTGCCATGTGCTTTTCATTGGCAGTCGATGCTGATTAATGACATGCATAAAAAGCCGAGACGGTAATTATTTTTAATATATTTCCAGGCAGTCTGTAACTGGCATTTGATTAATATTTGCAAATCAATTCATCTACATACATATTTTCAATACTGCTTGACTAAGAGATGCCCTGTACCTGTAAATAGCCGTATTTTAAAGTCTAGATTTGCTCTAAAGTTGCAGATAGAATGACAGAATTGCTTTTCAAATTCAAGTTCGTACTTCTCATCTTTTTTTTGAATCCATTCAGTGCTTCTGTTCCCTACAGGGCATGAAAGCGAATTGAATGCTTTTGAAATAGAATTGTGTACTACCGGGCGTATGATTGACGCAGTTTGCGTTCGCCGTCATTTAAATTTGGTTTGAAAAATGATTTAAATTGACTTTTATTTTTTTTTCAATCTTTGCTTTCTCTTTTTTGAAGACTTGTCCTGTTAAATGTCAAAAAGTTCTGGCAATAAACCATTTAATCGTTAGATGGGCTTGAAAATTCATTTTTCGAACTGTTAAGTGTTAGGTATGTCGAGGACTTCATAAAGCGTAGAAATCAAATAAAATTCATTCATTCAGGTTTGAACTGGCACTTAAAACTGAAACGAATCAATTGAGTCGAGTTAAGCTGTTGATCTAATTGTTTTTATTTATTTAATACTATAGCTTTCTCTAGAAAAAGAGAAAAATGTCAATACTTTAATAAAATGCAGATGTTGTTTGCCATCTTTATGATAAAGTTATGCAAATAAGAACACATTGCAACAGGCAGAGACATCGACATCGACATCAATACTGGCAGTGGCTGAAAATGAAATTGAAGTGAGCAAAGTCATCGAAAAATGAAATGAAATCTCCATATATTATTGCAAAGTGGCTCAGAAGCAATGGATTTATGGGTCAAAGGCTTATTGCATTTTTTAATATAATTATATTGCAGTTTTTCATTTTTTCTCTCTGTATTTCTCCTTCTCTCTTTTTCTGGCGACATTAATGCATATTAAAATTGGTAATGGAACAGGTGCCATCATTTTCGGTTCGGATCAGGAAGTGAGGCAAGTGATGCGTGCCGTGAGGCGATCAAATGCAACAGGAGCCTTCTCATGGATTGGCTCCGATGGTTGGAGTGCACGAAATCTCGTCTCGGATGACTATGAGCCAGAGGCAAGTACCAGAGATTACCAGATGGGCGAATGGTGCTGGTCGAAATTATGGGTTTTAAATGTGCGGGAAAGTGTGATTAATGTTTCGCGTGTCGAGCGAGTTGTTGATGTGCCACGCCCGTAAATGGGTGTCGTGGGGGGCGTGCGGTGACATGACACCAACTACAAATTTATAAATGATGTGCAACAGACAATAGAGCGGAGCCAAGCCGAGCCGAGCCGAGCAGACAAAACGTTACCCATGATGAATTATGGTTTAATTGAAATAAATTATGTGTGCCTGGCAAGGGCGTGGCAAATGGAAAATTAACTTAGCCCACAACTCAGTTAAAGGACGCACTTTGCTCACCCAGCACTCTAGTGGAAGGCAGCAGCGAATGAACTTAAATTAATTACGCATACGCAACGTGCGCCCACGTTATCATTCTTGAACTTTTCTAGGTGGAAGGCACCCTGTCCGTTCAACCGCAGGCAAATCCCGTGCACGGTTTTGAGGAATATTTTCTTAACCTAACCGTGGAGAATAATCAGCGCAATCCATGGTTTGTAGGTAAGCGTTAATGCCAATGATTTTCATTAGCCGTGGGGACATTTGTCTTAATTACGTATAACCGTTCCCAAAATTTCAGAGTTCTGGGAAGACCACTTTCAATGCCGCTATCCGGGCAGCACCAGCACACCCTATAACAACTACACCCGCAGCTGTACCACAAAGGAACGCCTATCCCGCCAGAATACCGACTTTGAGGATCAATTGCAGTTCGTTAGCGATGCGGTAATGGCATTTGCGTATGCCTTGAGGTAAACTAACCAAACACAACATTCTATCAACTATCCCTGTACCAACAATTCTCCACAATTGGGTCAATCTTCGCAGAGACATGCATCGTGATTTGTGCGGGGGTCGTCCTTCGCTCTGTGATGCCATGAAGCCAACCAAGGGAGCCGATTTGCTCAAATATTTGCGAAAAGTTGAATTTAAAGGTAAGTTGACTGATTGCTATTTTCAGTACTCAATATTTGTTCTTTACTTTATATTTATTGACAATGAGCACAAGCGATTACGTAATCGATTAAATACATTTCATTTGGCAATAGCAATCAATAAATATTAGTTTAAATGATGGATTAGTACATTTCTAAAGTTGTTAATAACATTAAATTTCCTTTAATGATAATTCAATAAATAAGCATATTCTCAAAAAAATATATAGTTTATAAATTAAACATTTCCAACACTTCAATTTGAATAGTAGATATATAAATCATATATTTAGATATTTGGAAGTTTTAAATGAACTTAATTAAAATAAATTAACTGAATGATAAGTTATTAAATTAAGTCTTCTTTTGTGTAAAATAATTGAAGAGAGGAAGTATATTAATAAATAATTTGAAGTTGTATAAAAACTAGATAAAATCATTTTTGTTAATTAAAAAAAATTTATTTTCATTCACTAAATTAATGTTATTCATATATATTAATATATATTAGTGTAAAACAATGTCGAACAATAAGTTAGGAAAACGAGTAAAGTGAGTGAAAAGTTACGAGCGTTTAAAAACTTGACTTGACTTGAGCGTTAATATTTCAAACTGGTCATTACACTTAAGAGTTAAGAGAAGTTTTATAGGTTACGTTGACTATCGGTTACTGTCGAGCCTGTCGAGCAGAATGTTTAAGTGTGAAAGTGTGTGTGTGTGTGTGTGTTGAAAGAATTGCGCAAGTAATTCAAGTGGTTATAACGGAAAGGACACAGAGCTCCTGTCGTCACAGTCTTAGACGCAGTCAGTGTCGGTAGTCATAGCTCTGCCCACAATGCGCATTGGCCATGCTTTCGAGCGGAAAATTGACTTGCTTGCCATCGTCATTGAACTCAATTTGAAATTCAATAAATTACACAAGAGAGCTCGGGCCAAACAGCCAACAGCCAAGCAGCCAAGCAGCTCAGGCTGCCTGACGCAAAACGCGCAAATTGTCAATTTTCTGATAAGCAGAAGCCTGTAGGATGTGTCTGTAGGAGCCTTGTAGGAGCCTTAGGACTTGGGGCCCAGTTCCTGGGCGTCAGGCCGTAAACGCATTTCAAACTAAAAAGCATTTATTTTACAGGGCTAAGCGGCGATGATTTTCGTTTCGATGGAAATGGCGATGGACCAGCTCGCTACAATATCATCCATTTCAAACAGTCGGCGGCGGGTCAATATCGTTGGGTCAAGGTGGGTGAATATTATGAAGGAGAGCTTCGCTTAAATATGTCCGGTAAGTACTCGACAAACACGTAAGACACTTCAAACACACACACAAGCACACAAACACACAGAAGACTGTGCAACAGGTGGAGCTGATACATTCACGTTATCAACATTCCAGAGGTAAAGTTCAAGCTGTTGCATCCAAAGCCACCGGAATCCGTTTGCAGTTTGCCCTGTGAACGCGGCCAGGCCAAGAGATACGTGGAGGGGGAGAGCTGTTGTTGGCACTGTTTCAATTGTACAACTTATCAAGTAAGTGAAAAACCCTTATACTATACTTTTGCACTATACGAGAATGAGCACAAGAAGTATAACAACTCGATTGCGATGCAATGCATTCAGCTGCTACGAATAAATGGAGACCAGAGCCAGAGGATAATGGATGGGATGGTATGGGATGGGATGGGGAAAAGAAAAAGGGAAAAGAAAAGTGAAGAAAGTGGCGCAAGTTTCGTAATTTATTTGCAAGGCTTTTGTCGTGATTGAAATGTAATGTAGTGAATTATTATGAGAGCTAGAGAACGAAAAGCTTCAATGCTCTCAGTGTCCAGAAGCATGGAAAAAAAAGAACGCCATACGAGAAATGTGTGTGAAATGTGTAGAATAACTGAAAGCGACAGCATTAAATGGAGAAAAGGAAAATGGAATTGATAAAACGAGCTGCATCATTCTTTTAAAGCAAACCAAATTAATGGCCATCCATGGATTTGACATGAAAGAAAACTCAAGCTATAATATTTCAAACAATTAAATAATTGAAAGCAGTAATAAATAATCTGATAACGAATCACAAAGTCTGGTATTAATTTGTCCTGTATGTGAAGTCTTTAACTGTGTAGCCTTAAGCGTAGTATTTTTCATATTTTTATTTCGACTTAATGACACACTTAAGCTCCTTATTGACTTATTGCGTGCTTCCTTTTTGTATTTAAGCAGATTCTCTGCTCTTGTCTGTCTTTAATTAACAGCAACGTGTCATTCAATATTTGTGTTAATTTGCAGATTCGCCATCCGGATGATGAAACCCATTGCCTGGTCTGTCAGCTGGGAACCCTTCCAGATGCACACAAGCAATACTGTCGTCCCATACCAGAGGTATACCTAAGACCCGAATCCGCTTGGGCAATCGGAGCCATGGCGTTCAGTGCAACAGGCATATTGATAACGCTCTTTGTTGTGGGCGTGTTTGTCAGGTAAATATATGTATACACGCCACTCTCTTTGTGACTGTGTGTGTGTGTGTGTGTGTGTATGTGTGTGGGAGGATGTAAAACCTTGGGCGTGTGTATTTGTGTGTGTGTGTGTGGCAATTAAAAGTTTCATGTCTTTGCACAAGTTGCAAGGCTGCTTTTGCAAGAGAAATTCCTTTAATTGGAGCTGCACAGTTATAGAATATATGTATATAAATAACGTGTAAGAAGCTCATATAACTATCATAACAATTATTTATTTTCCTCTTTTTTATATCTCTCTCTCTCTCTCTCTCTCTCTCTCTCTCTCCTCAGGCACAATAATACTCCCATTGTGCGTGCCTCTGGTCGAGAATTGAGCTACATTTTGTTGGCTGGCATTTTCATGTGCTATGGCGTGACCTTTGCCCTGGTGCTTAAGCCAACAAACATTGTCTGCGCCATTCAGCGGTAAGTGTTCTCTAAGGATTAGGGATGGAAGTCGGCATTCAAATTGTATAGAAAAATAATTGCATATAATATGGAAAAATCATATCGTAATGGAGATTTCCATATCACATTGTAATATATATATCTTTTATCGATGTCAAGTCTACAAATATATCGACATCCATCCCTAGTAAGAATACTCTAATATTTTACTGGTTTTCTCCTTGCAGCTTCAGCGTTGGTTTCTGCTTTACGGTCGTCTACGCCGCATTGTTAACCAAAACAAATCGCATCGCTCGCATCTTTAAGGCGGGCAAACAGTCGGCCAAACGACCCTCATTCATTAGCCCAAAATCGCAGTTAGTGATTTGCACGTGTCTGATCAGTGTACAGGTAAGCAACAATATAATAGACACAGCCCATGCCTTTTGATTTAACTACGATGCGGACTCTACTACTCCTTCTCTCTTTCTCTCTCTCTCTCTCTGTTTTCGTCTGTCTGTCTCCATCTTCGTCTTTCATTGCAGATACTCATTAACGGCGTTTGGATGGTGATTGCCCCATCACATGCGATGCATCATTATCCGACACGCGAGGATAATTTGCTGGTGTGCGACTCGTATATAGATGCCTCCTATATGATTGCGTTCTTTTATCCCATTGTCCTGATTGTGGTATGCACCGTTTATGCGGTCCTCACCCGAAAGATACCAGAAGCTTTTAATGAATCCAAGCATATCGGTAAGTATTTATTTTTATGCGATCTATTAAATGAAAATAAGATACGCAGTACAGTTTGGTAATTTCAACAGCTTAATTAATACAAATCTGTTTATATGTGGATTGTGGCTCTCTGAAAGTATAATAAAGAAGATTTTCAGAATTGTTGCTTATCAAAAGTTTGGTAGAAAATATGTCAAAATAATATGCAACAAATGTTTAACACAACACTATTTTAGATTGCATTCTTTCCTAAAAGTAAGTCATTTATCCAATTTTGTTAAGTGTTAATTATTTTCAGTTTATAAGGACGATTAAATTCAAAGTTTGTGAACACTTACTTACCACTGTGTATGTGGATTTGAGGTGAAATTTCAATTAAGAATTAGGAACCCTTGCCAAAATAGTAGTTAATTTTAATGCTGTATCAAAGTTGAATGAACTGAAAGTAGAATTCTAGACTTGGGGTTAAATTATTCTGAGGATTAATGTTTGCTCCATTAATTGAATCATTTCAGGCTTTACCATGTACACCACCTGCGTTATTTGGCTGGCCTTTGTCCCATTATATTTTGGAACGGCCAACCACGTGCCGTTGAGAATAACGAGCATGTCAGTGACCATTAGTCTGTCGGCCAGTGTGACGATTGCGTGTCTGTTCTCGCCAAAGGTAAGATATCATTATCATCATTAACAATTTATTTTATTCGAATTTCTGTAATGAGTTGGCAAATTGTCAGTTGCTGAATCGTTAATTACCTACTACCATTATAATTATTCAGTAATGTGATTTTCTTCTACCACACCACAATAACATTTGTCTGAAATGTTTGCTTAAAGAGCATCTTCTAGTTGAGAGAACTCAGAGTTCTCCGAACAATTTCCCATTGCATTCTTTGTTGCCATTTTAAGCGCACAATCGATGCGGCAATTAAGGAAACTTTACACAGTAAGCAGCGCTAAGACTCCCCTTCCTTGGTAAATAGACGCTGGAATGGAAAGAGGTCACGGCATTTGCCACAACATTTTTAATAATGCTTCATTATTGGTCATTAAGCTTGGGCAAACTGCAAGTCAAGCTTAATATCTGCAGTAATTTATGAGCACACAGTATGGTTCTTTGCCATCATGGTTGGGGATTACTGGCTGGGGGATTGGCTTGAGCTCACTCTTTGCAACTTCGCAGTGTGTGCATTAAAGTTCAGTAACAGTTTAGTTAGACAGTTTCAAGATTTACAACATGCTGTATCTGAAGACGTGCTTCGCTTTTTCTAGTTGACAATTTAAGCATACGAATATCTCTTCAACTGGGGACTAAAAAGTTTCCGGAAAACTATTTTAGTTTACCTATTCAATCTAATTGTTAGAAGATTCGCGGAACTTTTTTATACAATTATCTGTAGCTGTTTAATTTCCCGTGAATTCTCTTTAGTTAGCAACACAATGCATAACATTTTCCGTTGGCCTGTTTTCCTCGGAACTTTCACTGTAATGCTGTAACAAATCCCTTCTTGTTATCATGAATTGTACAATACAGTGGTAATAAATACTAAATGTAGTTGTCGTTATTAAGCAGGCGGTAAAACGTAACCTTTCTTTGTACCTAGCAATGCTCAAGGGGGCACACACTGCTATCAGATGTCACATATTATCCACTTTGTTCCAGATATACACACACCCAAATACCCAAACACACACACAAGCATACACCTGTCTAGCTGCCTGCCATAAACACCTCAAGCCATAAAAATGCAATTTAGTATTTGCTGTTTTACCAACTGCAAAACAGGCCAACAACAGGGATCACTGAGCCATGGTGGTAGGCAAAACTAGATCCAAACTAAATAACAAACTGGCTGCTTTTGCCACGCCCACTACTCCCCATTTTCCCCCCCAGAGGGTTGGGCCAACTAGAAAGCAACTTCCGAGCACTCTTTCTTGGCAAGTCCGTGCTGCCTTTTATGTATTTCTTTGCCTGTCTCGCTGAATGCCTGCCACCCTGTCCGTGTCCGTGTCCGTATCCGTATCCTTGTCGGTGTCGGTGTCCGGCTGTCCTGTTTCCTGTGCGGTGTTCCGTTGTTTGTTTGTATAAGAAAAACAATAATAAACGCCGGCAAATGGCAGCCAAACAATGTGACGCCAAGACGGAAATGGCAGCGCCTTACGTAACGTAAGAGTCTAAGCTTAAACGTTACGTCGAGTCTTGGGCAACGTAAGGAGCGCGTTGACAATTTAATGGCGCAGAATTGTTGGTGTCAGTGGCCTTTGATGATAATTACCGCAGCTAAAGGGAAATTACTAATGGCACGACAGTATTTTGAGGGCGTGTACTGAACGCAACATCAAAACCATAAATGAAATGCCACTGACTTTCCTACCAACGCGTACAATGGGGCGTATGATTAATGAATGGAAGAATTTGCTCAGATAATTTAAGCTGTTGGAACTGTTGAAATGTAAACTCGTAGACTCGTGCACTTCAACTCATTTTTCATCCATCCATCCTTCCATTTCTTTGCTCTGCAGCTCTACATAATCCTTGTCCGGCCGGAGCGTAATGTGCGTCAGAGCATGATGCCTCCACGTTATGGCAATATGCATCGTACGGCTGGAACAGGACCATCCTCGATGATGGCTGCAGCGGTTGTTACGGCCGCAACTTGTGCACAGGAAGAGAAATTACAAAAACATATCACGCCTACGGATACAGGTAGGTTTCCTATTTTTTTCTAATTTTCTTCAATTTTTTTTTGTGTTTTGGCTGCAATGACTAGCCACAAATTGATTTTCGGGCAAATCTCTTGCAGAACATTCGGTGAAGGCCAAAAAGCTATGCGAAATGGCCACACAGACAATTGCATTGTCGAGCATCTTCACGTCCTTAGATAGCAATGCCTATAATCAAATACCCTATGCCGATCAATTTGTGCCAAATAATACAACAACCGCCACGCCCACTGCCCTCAATGCCTCAATGGAGGCCAGTCAGGATGAGCAAGTGGTGTCCAATAACAACAAAATCAATCAGCAGCATCATGGACAACAGCAGTCTAATGCAACCGCTAGCAATCACATTGTCAGCAACAGTCCAACAGCAGCAGCAGCAACCGCAACAGCAACAACAACAACACCTGCAACAGCAACATTGGCTGCAATAAATGTTGCGGATGTGGCAGCTCCATCGGAAGTGACGATAAACGGCAGTAGAAGAGCGCCGGTGTTGCAGACAAATTTATAGCTAAACGCACAGCAATTGCACCAACAGCTGCTCAAGGAGCAGCAACGACAGCAGCAACAGCATGACTTGGGCATTCCCATGGATCCAACAGATCAACCAGACACAGCGTCAAGTGAAGGTGTCCTCAGCACCAATAATGGCAGTGATGTTGCAAGTAATGGCAGCGGAACCGGAAGTGCAACAACGATCGGCAACGGAAGCAGCAAGAAACGTTCTGCCATACCAGTTTAAGTCGAGAAAGTAACGAAAACTGAAGGTATCTGTAGATAGAAATATACAAATGCTTAAGTAAATTAAAAAACCTTATAAATGGCACAACCTAATGATGGGGTTGGCAGTTGTTATATCGAATAAAAAACGTAATTTAAATTCTGTGTGAAAAACAGACTTTAGTTTTATTTACACTGATGCTGGACAAATAAAAAATGTGTGTATATTTAACTGTGCTTCCTGCCTCCCCCCGTCAACCAATCGTGACATGCATATTGATTGTAAAATTGCCAAATGTGTCATTTTACAATAAACCCAACGAAAGAGTCGAAAATAAAATGGAAATGGAATTACAAAATGTCAGCCAGATGTAAATGAATCATTTCAAAATGCAAAACAACAAACTATTTTAAATGTTTTATCTAACGATTAAGCTTAACTAGTTATAGCTAGCATGTGGTTTATTTGCAATCGCAGCAAAAACGTTACCAAACAAAAAGAAAAAAGAAAATAAAAGGAAAAACAAGAAAAAATGTGATATAATTTCAAAAATGTGTGTTTTCTGAAACCAAAACTAATCTCGTACTTATACTAACTGTTAGAATAAGTTGCAGAGCATTTAGAATTAAGACACACTTACACACATACACATACACGTACTTGTACTCGCACTGTTACAAAGGGGTTGCACAACAAGAATGCTTGCAACCTGCAACCTCTTTGCAACGAAGCTGCAATGTCGGCGTCTTTTTACAATTGCATTTACTTTGTTGTTTGAGCCCAGCAACATGGTAGATTTAATTGTCAAGTGTGCATCCACAAGGCGTCAAAGGCTGGCATTATAATAATAATAAGTTGTATATACACCAGAAATACTTAGTTATATGGTCGGTTCTCTTTTTGTACTCTATAGAATATATATTACGTATACGTACAGCAGTTTGGCATTTCCACAGGTACGATCGAGAATCTTATCTACTTACGAGTATAAGTACAAGTATGAGAAATGTTGTAAGAAATTAAGGTGATAACATAAAAACACGCAAATAATATTTATTGATAGTATTTATATACTCTATATACATATTGAAGTCTAGCCAAATTATAAGAGTTTATGGTAATTGTAATTGTTAGCGAAATGCATGTGTATTCTCACTATCTGTGTGTGTATTTAATGTAAATAAGTTACGATTTGCATACGAAAATACAATGTGTATTCGAATAACTGAATGTCTCTATAATTACAATTTAAACACAATACAATATAAAGATAAACAAAAATACTAATTTAATTTCAATAAAGATCAAATAAAATCATGCTAAATGTTGTTAGGTGGCATATATTTACGAGAACAAAGAACTATCAATAAAAACACAATTTAATTCCAAATCATTTTGTTAATTAATCTGTGGTAAACACCAAGGCCTCGCCAGTCTCCACTTGAATCTCCTTTGTAGTATATTTCACTCTTTAAGAAAAGAAGAGTATTAATTGTGTGTACATACATTTCACTAGAGACTGTTGCTTACCCCTCAGTTTTCTTCGAGTCCACGCTGCGTATGAGCAATCGCAAGTTATCTGGCAAAGTTTTGTCAAACTCTGTCAAATTCACTTTGACAGTTGCCGAGCCAAAGTTGGAGACATAGACAATGCTGGCAAGTCCAGAGAGTGAGCTTGAAAAACCAATAAAAGTAAGTAATGATACAGAGAATAATTAATAACTATTTAACTCACCGCTTGACCACAAAGACATCTTCGTTCAAAACCTTATACTTAGTATTGCCATACTGTAAGGTCTTTGAGCCCTTTCTTAGTGTAGTTAGTGACTTGTAGATTGTGAGATGGGAATGACTTGCTGCAGATTCAGTTTCCACGTTAATTGTCTTGTAGTCTGCAGCCAGAGGCAACCAAGTGGTTGGTCCCTGTGAGAAACCTGCATTGGTGCCACTTGTCCAGTGAAAAGGAGTGCGCTCCGGATCTCTGGTGTATTGTTCGAATATGTCTGGATTGGAATTACAGCCCCAAGGATCAACAGTGTCTTCCCAGCTAATTTGGCCATCAGTCATGCCCAGCTCCTCGCCCTGGTAGGTTACACTGGCTCCTGGCAGTATCATTACCAGCATATTCATAGCATCAATGTGAATTGAACCATATCGACTTGCTGCCCTGCGCTTATCATGATTACCCAGCTGAGAGCAAAAGAAATTAGGTGTTTTCAGAGTCCAAGTAAAATTATTTCCTTTACTTACCACCCAATTGGCTGTGCGTCCTGCTGGCATATTCTTCAGCCACAGATCGATGGCTTCCTGTACACTGCTGGCACTCAGTCCGCTCTTCTCAATTACAGAAATGAAATTAAAGTTGAATGGCAAATGAGCTCCGTTTACCGATCGATTACCATAGAACTGCATAGTGAACCAAGGTGGGGAGTATGTCTCAATAAGCAGCACACTCGACTGACCTCCATAAATACGCTGATGATCATCGAGCACAGTGCGCCATTGATAAACCATGTCCACAGTCTCGGGTTGATTCTCAATGTACTTGGTAGTCAAGTAATCGCGATCATCTTTATCCTGTGTGATTCCACTCACTGCCTCATCGGGATACTGACCTTCTTTATCGGGCAGAACCTCAAATAGTGGAGGCAGTGCATCACATCGGAATCCAGAAACGCCCTCTTTTAACCAATATCGCAGAACTCGCTTCATCTGAGCCACAACATCAGGATTACGATAATTGAGATCGGGTTGCTGCACTGCAAATTGATGAAGATAATACTGTTGACGTTCCTCATTCCATTGCCAGGCACTGCCTCGAAAGTATTGTATCCAATTCGTGGGAGGATCCATTTTTCCTGTTGTGGCATTCAGCTTTCCATCGTGCCATACATAATAATTCTCGTATCCTTTTTCCCTCTTCACAGACTTTTTGAACCAATCGTTCTCATCACTCGAATGGTTGGGAACAAAATCCAGGATAATTTTTAGACCCAGCTCGTTTGCTTTCTTTATCAGATTGCGGAAATCATCCAGAGTTCCATACTCTGGCTGTATGTCGAAGAAGTCAGAGATGTCGTAGCCAAAATCCACCATCGGAGATTTGAAAATCGGCGACAACCAAGCAGCTGTTACTCCCAAATCCTTGAGATACTCTAGCTTGCTAGTGATGCCATTCAGATCTCCAATACCATCACCATCAGAGTCCATAAAGGAGCGTGGATATATCTGGTAGAACTGTGCTGTTTCCCACCAATCCTTAGTGGTGCTTGCCTTTGTGGTTGTGTCCTGAAAAGCCTGCCCGAGGACACTCAGCAAAAGTACACTTAGTAGCGCGCTAAGCGCTTTGATTTGAAGCAGAGTCACAGTCATTTTGTTTACCTGTGATGTTGTCCGCTGGCCTTTTATAGTTTTACAGAGGTGCGATAGATAAGATTTGATAAGCGATTGAGTGGAAATAAAAATTAACTATAAGTGCAATGCATCAGCAATTATATAAGGTAGATTGAAAGACAGTTAGTACTTTGAAGTACTTCTAGGGTATCTAACATTCACATAACTAAACAACCTCTTTTCCTTCAATATACACTCGATGGTTTGGCTTCTCAAGTGCTTGGCAAATTCCGTAGCTACTTGAACTACGCTTATCATTTAAGCTCAGTTAAGCTGACTAGTTTGTACCCAGTTGAATGTATAAAAGCCGAAGCAATGACCATCCACTGGATAAGTGATTAAAATGCAACCTTTGCAACTGTCAATTCTACTCTTCTGCCTGGTGGCTCTTGGCCAGGCTTGTCAGGACCCAACAACAACAGCAAGCACCTCTAAGGATTGGTGGGAAACAGCTCAGTTCTATCAGATATATCCACGCTCCTTTATGGACTCTGATGGTGATGGTATTGGGGATCTCAATGGCATCACTAGCAAGTTGGAGTATCTCAAGGACTTGGGAGTAACAGCTGCTTGGCTGTCTCCCATTTTCAAATCTCCGATGGTGGATTTTGGCTACGACATCTCTGACTTCTTCGACATACAGCCAGAGTATGGAACTCTAGATGATTTCCGCAATCTGATAAAGAAAGCAAACGAGTTGGAACTAAAGATTATCCTGGACTTTGTGCCCAACCATTCGAGTGATGAGAACGATTGGTTCAAAAAGTCCGTCAAGAGGGAAAAAGGATATGAGGACTATTATGTATGGCACGATGGAAAGCTGAATGCCACGACTGGGAAGAGAGAACCTCCATCCAACTGGTTGCAGGCATTTCGGGGAAGTGCCTGGGAGTGGGTCGAGGAACGTCAACAGTATTATCTACATCAGTTTGCGGTACAGCAGGCGGATCTGAACTATCGTAATCCTGATGTTGTGGCTCAGATGAAGCGAGTGTTGCGTTATTGGCTCAATGAGGGCGTGGCTGGATTCAGATGTGATGCGGTGCCTGTGCTTTTTGAGGTGGAACCTGATGAGAATGGACAGTATGCTGATGAGGAAGTGAGTGGTTTGACAGATGATGTAGACAGTAGGAACTATTTGAAGAGTGATTTGATTGAGAACAGACCTGAGACCATTGATATGGCTTATCAGTGGCGAACTGTGATGGATGATCATCAGCGTATATATGGCGGGGACACAAGAGTGTTGCTCATTGAGACATATGCTCCTCCGGCATACACAATGCAGTTCTATGGCAATCGATCTGTGCTGGGTGCCCATTTGCCATTCAACTTCAATTTGATTACAGTGCCTGCAAGCAGTGGCGTCTCGGCGAGCTCTATTAAGACAGCTGTGGACAACTGGCTTTTGAATATGCCAGCAGGTCGTACGGCCAACTGGGTTATTGGTAATCACGATCAGAGACGAGCTGCCAGTCGATATGGAGTGTCAAATACGGATGCAATGAATATGTTGGTAATGATACTGCCAGGAGCCAGTGTCACCTACCAGGGCGAGGAGCTGGGCATGACTGATGGATGGATTAGTTGGGCTGATACTCAGGATCCTGCGGCCTGTAATTCCAACCAAGATACCTATGAGCAGTTTACCCGGGATCCTTCTCGAACCCCCTTCCAGTGGACAAGTGGCAGCAATGCTGGATTCTCTACAGCCACCAAGACTTGGTTGCCCCTTGCCAGTGACTATCAGACCGTCAATGTTCAGGTGGAGTCAGCGGCATCTAATTCACATCTGAAGATTTATAAGGCGTTGGTGGAGCTCCGCAAAAGTTCCACAACACTTCAGAATGGTTCAACCAAATACGCAGTGCTCCAGAATGAGGCATTTGTGGTCAAGCGGTACATGTATAAAAAACTTATTCTTAGAAAACCCTTTTGACATTTCTTTAACATTTCTTTCGTTTTAGATCATTGTCTAATTTCCCCAGCATCATTTATGTAGCCAATCTGGGTAGCAACTCTTTGAACGTTGATCTTCGTGAATTCGACAAGACTTTAACAACTCCTTTGATCCTTGAACTATGCAGTCTAAACTCCAAAAAGGCTGTGGGGTAAGTCATTACTTTTTAATTGCCTTTCACCAACTTATCCTAACTTTATTTATTCTCGCAATGCAGTGCTTCGATTGAAACTCACAACCTTGAGTTGCTGGCTGGAGAATCTCTGATTTTCACAACAAATTAAATGCAAGAATGTTGTTGCACTTGTTTTATTTTAAGCCTAACCAATTAAGTTGCCTATCGCATACTTGAATAAACTTTACACAACTCAGGCATTTGGCATCTTCTTCTTTGGCTCAAAGCAAAGGCGTTGCCGCGTTGTATAAATAAATAAATAAACAAATAAACAAATCGACAAACAAACCACTTAGCCCATCACCACAGTACATACACAAATACATACATATAAAAATATACCCCTACTGTCTGCCTGGGTGTGTCGACATGTACTTAAGGAAGGTAAAAGTGTATCCGTATATGCTCTCAGATAGACTCGAGTGCCCGATATGCTCATGCAATGCCCTGTAGAACAGGGGAAGGAGGTTGTTTGAGGTGGACGGCGGGCGGCGGGAGTCGAAATTTAAAGTGTTTACACACAAATTAAAGTCAACCCTCCGTATTTTTATTTTTATTTCGCATTTTGTATTTTGGTACAGCAACCGAAAGGCAAAGCACTTGTGTGCTTAACACAAAGTAAATACAGATAAAAGTTTGAGCTCTAGATCCCTTAAAGAGCCTATCATACCAGATATCGTCCTTGCCTTTGAAGTCAAAAGATGCGAGGGCTGCTTAGAATGTTTTATTTGTAATTAAAATTTGTTTTCTCTATATTGCTTTCT
This sequence comes from Drosophila putrida, assembly GCA_037043535.1. Taxonomy (NCBI): domain Eukaryota; kingdom Metazoa; phylum Arthropoda; class Insecta; order Diptera; family Drosophilidae; genus Drosophila; species Drosophila putrida. The sequence goes on from JBAMBI010000065.1 coordinate 4,363,035, forward strand.
TTTATGTAGTATTAATTTGTCCATTAAGGTGAGCGGGGAAGTCAGTTCGTAAAGGAATAAGTTCTTAAGTATAAAATACGCTATTCTCCGCCACTGCCAATTAAAAATGTATTATTATTTTAAATTATCATCTTATTTTATTCTTCAAATATTTTTCTTATGAAGTAAGATTGGATCTATGCTAATTTTCAGCTAATTTTACAGCTGATCAATTAATTGATAATTAATAATATAACATAATATTAATATATCTTTATGAATTACTGTAATTTCCTCTTAAATCAAACAACTTGTCGAATATTAAACGTTCCTGCTGGAGAATAGCATCTGTTTAAAACTGGCAAAATTCAAATCCAAGCTAAAGTCAACATTTGCCTCGTTGAGGAGTCTCAAGGATAAGGTTCTCCGCTGCAATTTTCGTCTGATGACCTACTTGATTATTCTTGGTTCAATGGAAGAATCTACCAACTGTAAGTACAACATTGATTAAAATTATCATATCTGATATATAAAATATATTTTGATTAAATAAATTCACTTTTTCTTGCAGTTCTGCTCGAGGAATAACGGAATCTATTCTACGATGTTGGACTGACGGAACTGACGCCAATCAAAGCTGCCAAAACTAAAGAATAGCTTGTAACCTTCTTGATAAATAATTATAAAAATAAATGTAACATAAACTAGATCTTAATACATTTGTGTATCATTAATCTATCGAAACTATTAATATTATTATTTTATTATTATTAATTCTTTTTAAAATTACTGTATATTAGTATATTATTAGTTATCTCAATATTATTCGTAAGACTAGGATTTAAGAATAAAAGAAACTACAAATTTAAAATATAATTATACAATGTATTTATCTTACTTTTATAATAATAATTACTAAAATTAAGTTTAAAGTTAAACTGGTATTATAATTATAATTATATTATTATTATTATTATTATTATTATTATTATTATAATTATAATTATTATTATTATTAATATTATTATTATTATATATTATTTAATAAATATATTATAAATAAAATGTTAGTTCTTAAGGCTAGGATTCTAAGAATAAAAGAAACTGAATTTTTGAAATTAAAACGGGTTTTTTTAATTGGTTGGTTAACAAAATTCAAATTTAACGGTTCAGATTAAATTTTTAAATTTAACGGTCGCCATAGTAAAAATTTTAATTTTGCGATGACGTCATTAAAGGAAATTTTCTCGCGTGACGTCACTCACAAAAATTGGAAGGGAAATTTCCACCTGCTGCTGATTTCTGTTCGCCTGGTATTTCTGCGCTCATTTTGGTCTTCTGGGTGCTGTTGCAGGACCCAAGTTGACAGACACACAGGCACATGTACGCCTGAGCTGCAACAGCTGGCAAAAACCTAAAATGAGCGCAGAAATACCAGGCAAGAAATCACAGCAGGTGAAATTTCCCGTCGCAGATGTGACGCGAGAAAATTTCCCTTTTCCGGCTGTTCCAGCTCAGGCGTGCATGTGGCTCTGTGTCTGCCAACTTGCGACCTGCAACAGCACCCAAAAGACCGAAATGAGCTCAGAAATACCAGGCGAACAGAAATCAGCAGCAGGTCGAAATTTCCCTTTCATTTCTTTTGAGTGACGTCATAATTCCCAGAGGGAAAAAATTGAGCGACCGTTGAATTTAAAAATGAAAACTTGATCGTTGAATTTGAATTTTGTTAACCAACCAAATAAAAAGACGTTTTAATTTCAAAATGCAGAATCTTTTATTCTTAGAATCCTAGTCTTAAGGACTAACATTTTATTTATAATATATTTATTAAATAATATTATAATAATAATAATAATAATAATAATACCATTTATTTAACTTTAAGTTTAATTTTAATAATTATTTTTATAAAAGAAACTTAAATACATTCTATAATTATATTTTAAAATTTATAGTTTCATTTATTCTTAAATCCTAGTCTTACGAATAATATTAAGATAACTAATAATATACTAATATACAGTAATTTTAAACAGAATTAATATAACAATAATTAATAATATTAATAGTTTCGATAGATTAATGTTACACAAATGATTACGATCTAGTTTCTGTTATATTTATTTTTATAATTATTTATCAAGAGGTTACAAGCTATTCTCTAGTTTTGGCAGCTTTGATTGGCGTGGTCGGTCCAACATCGTTGAATATATTCCGATATTCCTCGAGCAGAACTGCAGAAAAAGTGAATTTATTTATTTAAGATATATTTTATATATCAGATATGATAATTTTAATCAATGAGTACTTACAGCTATTTACATTCTTCCATTGATCCAAGAATGATCAACTTGGTTATCAGACCACACTTGTAGCGGAGAACCTTATCCTTGAGACTCCTCAACGAGGCAAATGTTGACTTCAGCATGGGCTTGAGATCGGCCAATTGTAAATCCAAGTGCTATTCTTCGGCAGGAACGTGTCAAAGTATCTGTAAGAAATTAAAAACAATTTTTCATTAGAAAAGTAAAGTTTTTCTTTATGACTTCACTAAAATAGAAATTTTATTTATTATATTCTCTTTAGAATTAATGCTCTACGGATTCATTGAAAAACCCTCGGAGCAATACTCCTGGCTTTGATTCAACTTCTGAAATTGAAACTTCAATTATTTGAAAGCATCTACGTTGGCAATTAAATTGCGCTTATACCGTCCTGGCGCCAGCCATGGAAGGAATATTCCTCATACGCCACGTAGTGGGCAAAAAGCCAGCCGGATTTAATTTCACCTTATATACGAGTTGCCTTGACCAAATGTAGGTAGTTGGGGGATATTTTTCAAGTGCTTAGAGCTGTAACAGTTGGTACAGTTTACATTCGCACGTATGCGGGCAATATCTGCAATGCCTGACAGAAGTTGTTTGGGTTACTTTGCAAGCTTGTCGGATTGTCTAGCGAAGGAACACCTAAAATTAACACAAAAATAACAGTAAATCAAGTGATTATAAATTGACTAGTATATAACGGAATTATCAGCTAAACAACTGTCTCTTGATACTGTTGTTTCAAGATAAGTTCATAACCCTTTACAGTTTTGGTAGACAACTTTAGTTTGCTTGAAATGGTGCTTCTTACCAGTATACTTGCGATTAGCGCACTTTGTGTTAAAGTGCTTCTAAGTCTTTTAGGGGCTTTATATGGATTCTTAAAATTCATTTGGTTTGGATTCGTTCTGGAATATGCAAAAACTTACTTCCAGAAACAAGCTCAGAAGTCTCTAAACCAGCTTGTGCGAATGCCAGGAAATTTTTTGACTGGAATAAACAACAAATTACAAAATCGCCGGGCAACTGCAAAATAAAAGTCAGCACTTACATATGTTCAAAATTAAAGTATTGAAATAATAATAATAATATCAAATGATCAATGTATTACAAAATTTGTCTTAAATACAGAAATTAAAGCAGCTTCGATTTCTTGTGTTGTTATTTGCCACATTATGCAGACATTGGAAAATTTGCAATCTGTACAAAGTGCTGAGAACTGTAACAGTTTACAAGTTCTTGTGGCAAGCTTGTCGAATTGACTAGCAAAGAAACACCTTAACATTACACAGCACATAACAATTATATAAGTGATTAAATAAAAGGAGTAATTAACAAGAGGATTTAACACTTGATACTGCAGTAAGTATGTAACCAATTTTGTTACAGTTTATTTAACCTGGATTTTGTGTTCCGTATGTGTTCCGGTCTGTACCGATAACATAAACTTGGTCAGCGTCTATATTTATCGAATATAAATTGAAGTAATAAAGTAATACATTCCGCTTGAGTCATGCATATAGGTATTGTATGATTGTACGTGTGAATGCAGTCTATGAGAGCTTTATGATTTTCCAAGATAAGTACTATTTAAGAATCAAATGCGAAACCTTTTGCAGTTTAGTAGTCAAGTTTAGTCTGCTTAAAATGGTGCTTCTAAAGAGTCTTGCTCCGATCAGTACACTTTGTGTCAAAGGAATTCATAGTTTTATATGGATTTTATATGATTCCTTAAAAGTGAATTTCGTTAGTTTGTTTCTGGAATATGCAAAATCTTATTCCCAGGAAACAGCTAAGAAGGCCGTAATCCAGGTTGTGCATATGCCAGGAAATTTTATGACTGGAATAAACAACAAATTAAAAAATCGCCGGGCAACTGGAAAATAAAAGTCAACACTTACATATGTTCAAAATTAAGGTGTTGAAATAATATGCTTATCTAAATTAAAGTTGATCAATGTATTATAAAATTTGTCTTAAATACAGAAACTAAAGCAGCTTCGATTTTCTTGTGTTGTTATTTGCCACATTATGCAGACATTGGAAAATTAGCAATCTGTACAAAAGCGGCTTACAAAATATATAAAAATCGTGTAAATGGTGGCGTGACCTGCGAGCCCATTAAAAGGGTCGCAGACACAATCTGAAACCGAGTCTGGGGCACTTTACTCCAACGCACGTGACCTGAAACCCAACAAAAAAATAAACTGGTTATACTTTTACTTACACGAGGGAAACCGCAAGACTGAGCGCCACCTGGCGGTGGCGGTAAGAAGCACGAAGCTGCCGCCCTTTTGTGCATTTCATTTTGTGAAGATAATGAAGTTAATTTCCCGAAGAGCGGCTGCTTAAAAAATCAACGCATTACGCATTATATTTTGAGATGCTTTTCGAAGATTTACGGTAAAATGAGCCGAAGAAACTTTTACCTCGAACCCATGAGGAAAACTTTGAAATGCATTAAGTTTGTAATCTGTAGTAATTCAGGCAGCAGGTAGTAGGCAGCAGGAAGCAAGGAAGCATCAGCACATTTACTAAATGTATTCGAGCAATAACAACGTTTGCATATTAATTTTATTTGCACACGCAGCGTATGCGTTATATTTGAGTATGCCTTTACTTTATTTGGCTTTTCTAATTTTACGGATGTTTCTATACTCATCTTAAGCTCTTGTTGTTGCTGTTGTTGTTGTTGTTATTATTAAGTTGTTAACGAGCGTCGGCTTTTGCTTTTTGATCTGACCCTATGCCAGGCACGTACGGGTTGGTCAGGTGAGTTATAAAAGTATCTTTAACCTTTAAATGAATCGATCAACTGGATTTGGAAGTTATGCCATAAGTATCGCTTACAATCAACTCAAAATGAAAATGAAAGTTTACTATGAGAGTGTTGATTTCCTATGAAAGCCTGGTCAATTTAAAGCATCTTTTGTTAAGAAGCATTATCATTTTTTCAGCTATTTTAATCGAACGTTAAACAATTTTTTTACCTTTTTGACTGTTCTCATCTAAGGGTTAATCCCCATCCAGTCGAGCACATCAGTCACTCAACTCTAAACGTGCAGATAGCCTGGCTTTAATTGCACCACAAACATAGCTCATAACCGTCTGTCATCTGTAGTGAAGGGTTGAGCAGGACTCTCTGCTTCAGAGCTGCTAATTTAAACGCTTCTCACGTAGCTGTCACCAAAAGGACGTTAGTTAAAAGCCACGGCAAAAACGACTATGAACGAGCAATTGTCGCTGTTGACGTTGAAAGTGTGGGCATCGAGGTTGAGTCTGATTGTGGCCATTTAATGAGCATCAGGCAAAAGTAATTCAACTGCACCATCAACTGATTTAATGTGGTAGCAAATTATTGGGTTCCGTTACTCCAAGATTCTTTGACAAAAATTTCTACAGGATCGAGTAAATAATAGTAATTTATATAGACATTTTCTAGAACCTCAATAATATTAATAACTATTGAAATTTATACATTTTATATATAAAATTCACTTTTATTTATTAGAGTAACTTTTGTAACTCATTATTTATTGATAGCTTTTTAAACGCAGTTAATTTTATAAATTTATTTTATTGTGACTTGATAATATAATACTAATTTTGAGATCCACAATTTATTTTTGGTCGACTATTTATAGCTCCCGTGAAGCTAAATTTGTTAACTATGAGTAAAATACTTTTTTACTCACATTTCCCGCAATTTATTATGATGCCACAAAACCTGCATAATTTGTAGATATTCGTACACGGAACGAGTGCTTTTTGAGTTACAGGTCGCCGGGCATATTTCGGAGTGTTTTCTGGTAGAGAGGACTGCACATAAATTTGGAGCACATCATGAGAATCGCCTGGAGGTGAAAACTCATAATAATTTCACTTCATTTTTTATGAGTAAATTAAAAAGCTAACCCCAGTCGTTGCCTGCTGTCGTTTGCCATTCAAGTCGTGTCTGCCCACGTAGTGTGGATGAGGAGGGGAATTTGCCAGTTTCAGAATCTGGAAGATGGCAGTTAGAGGCGACGTCAACATCAGCGTTGTTTGGAGGGGAGAACTTTGGAGTCACCGAGACGGAGGTGTTTTGTGGTCTGATGCAACACTGCGTATGCGTGATTTGTGTGTCTTATCAATCACGTCTAATGGAATTTCTCTTTTTTTGTGGCCATACTCAAGGCAGACAAAGTTTCCTAATAATTTATAATAAGTTGCCATCCTTGTGACCTCAAATTGAAAAGTTTTCCAATGTCGTTTGGCAATGACTTTTATATAAACGCACACACACACACCCATACATATTAATACATATATTTTTTTCGATAACTTATGACAATGCGTATATAATTTTGAATGCCAACTAAGCAGATTCCAAAATCAGAGCCGCATATGGCTCCAAAGTAAGATTGTTCAACGCGACACTGGCTCTGTAAAAAGTAAAAAAATAGGTCATAAATGTAGCTATTGAATTGCCAAAGAACTTACCCCACACTAGCCTTGGCAGCTGGATTGGCCAACTTAATCTTATAGCTGCCAGTCGCATACAGCACACTGGCCACATTCACACCACTGACACTTGTGTCCAGCACATTAGAAACTAGGATGTAACTAGTCTGACCACTGAGTGATCTCTTGATGGCCACCACATTATCATTAACAGCGGAATACCTTGTGGTTCCATACTGCATCGTCCTTTCCTTACGCAACTCCACCAGCTGCTTATAGAATTTAAGGTGACTGGTTGTGGCAGCACTCTCTGTTTCCACATTGACAGTCACATAGTTGGGATTGATGGGCAACCAAGTGGTGCTGTTGGTGGAGAAACCAGCATTCGCACCGCTACTCCACTGGAAGGGTGTCCTACTGGGATCTCTGGTAAATTCCTCGTAAATATTCGCATTCGAATTGCAGGCAGATGGATCTCGGGTATCTTCCCAGCTGATCTTCAAATCAGTCATACCCAGCTCCTCACCTTGATAGGTAATGCTCACGCCGGGTAAAAACATCTGTAGCATATTCATCAAATCGATACGAGACTCTCCATATCGACTGCCCACACGTCGTTGATCATGGTTGCCCATCTGGAAAGGAAACAGCAGAATTATTTTAGAATCAAGTACCTAACAATCTTACAGAGAATAAAGCAGGAGTCAGAGCTTCAGAGCTTCGCCTCTGCTTACCACCCAATTGGCTGTCTGTCCAGAAGGCATCTGTCCCAACCAGCTATTGATTATCTTTACAAATCCCTTGGCGTTAAGTTGAGTATTATCCTTGTCTCCATTGCCTCCAACAATAAACTGAAAATTGAACGGTATCTGAGCGCCTTTTGTAGTACGATTTCCATAGAATTTCATCACATAATCAAGCTCTGAATAGGTCTCAACCATAAGGATACGTGTATCTCCGCCATGAACGCGTTTATAATCATCGAGCAACTGACGCCACTGATAAACCATGTCCACGGTCTCCGGCTGATCCTGTGTATAGATGTGCTTCAAGTAAGCGCTATTATCGGGATCATCTGTGTATCCGCTGAGCGGCTCGTCGGGATAACGACCCTCCGCATCGGGCAATACCTCAAAGCACCAGGGGACGGCATCAATTCGAAATCCGGCCACGCCACGATCTAACCAATAGGTGAGAACGCGTTTCATTTGAGCCACAACTGCGGGATTGCGATAGTTGAGATCGGGTTGTTGGACTGCAAACTGATGCAGATAATACTGTTGACGTTCATCGTTCCATTCCCAGGCACTTCCTCGAAAGGCTGCCAGCCAATTTGAAGGAGGTTGACGTTGTCCCGTTGTGGCATTTATGTATCCATCGTGCCACACATAGTAATCCTCGTAACCCTTCTCCCTCTTCACAGACTTCTGGAACCAAACGTTCTCATCACTCGAATGATTGGGAACAAAGTCCAGAATGATCTTGAGACCTCGTTCTTTCGCTGCTGCGATCAACTGATCAAAGTCAGAGAGTGTCCCATATTCTGGCTGTATGTCAAAGAAGTCGGCAATGTCATAGCCAAAGTCAACCATGGGTGAGGTAAATATCGGCGATAACCAAGTGGCTGTTACACCAATATCCTTAAGATAGTCCAGCTTGGAAATGATACCCTGTAAGTCGCCAATGCCATCACCGTCAGAGTCCTTGAAGGATCTCGGATAGATCTGATAAAACTGTGCCACCTGCCACCAATCTTTGGTGGCTTCACTGCTACTACTGGCCCTCTCCAGATCCACAGCAGCTGCCTGGCCAAGACAGCTCTGCAAAGCCAGAACCAATAAGGCTAATAATAATTTGTTCAAACGAGACATAACTGAATAGAAAAGGGAATTTACAGCACCTTTTATACTAAATTCGAGTGTTTTTATTGCGTTATTTACTTTGAATTGAGTACTTGTAAATATATATAATCATTTATAATTACTACCGACCACAGTTGAGTTAAGGAGCACAACGATAGCTCAAATAGAGAACCACTTGCGTCAGCAAAAGATAAACGCCCTCTATCGGCAACTGACGTAGTTCACCATTTGTAGGGTACGTATAATAGTTGGAAGTACTTCTCAGAATCAGAGACTCCTTAGGAAGCAATTGCAGGGACTCGACTTTGATTAAATCACTAACAAAAAGAGCAAAAAAATATTTATAAAAAATGCTGATAATGTCACCTTTATGTAACTCACCCCACTTTCCGTTGGGATTTGTCGGTTATCAAAACCACTTCCATGTCAGCTGGCAAATTGCTAAAGTTCTCCTTAAGATTGACAGTCTCAGTGCCATCGAAGAGGTTCAGCACAGTCAAATATGTAGAGTCATGTTGAAGATAGCTGCTTATAAAAAACAATGATTATATTAACAGTTCTTAATATTTGGAATCACTTCAGACTCACCGTTTAACTGCCAAGACTGAACCACTCAAAGCCTTGACCTCAGTTTCGCCTAACTGCAGTGTCCTTGTCTGTCTTCGGAGCTGAATTAACTGTTTATAGGTGTTGAGATGACTGAGAGGGTTCTTTTTCTCCTGGTCCACATTGACTAGCTTGTAATCCTCAGAAATAGGAAGCCAGGTTTTACTGGCATTACTAAAACCAGCATCAATATCGCCGTTCCACTGGAAAGGCGTTCGTTCCGGATCACGAGTGAAGTGTTCATAGATGCTGGGATTTGTATTACAGGCCGATGGATCAACTGTGTCCTTCCATGAGATCCACACATCTGTCATGCCCAGTTCTTCACCCTGAAAGGTCACACTGGCTCCAGGTAATGTGGTAATCAGCATATTTAACATATCAACTCGATCTTTGCCCAGACGAGATCCCACACGCGATACATCGTGATTACCCAACTACGGAGAGAAAGATATTTAAATATTTGGAGAAGAATCTGTAAGAATTGTATCTAAAACTTACCACCCAGTTGGCTGTGCGTCCCTTCGGCATGTGCTGCAGCCATTTCTGTATGCTCTGAGCGTAATTTTGCGCCATTGAACTGTTTGATATCTCGCTTATCAGCAGAAAGTTGAACGGCAGCTGAGCTCCCTCGGCAGTGGCATTACCGTAATACTGCATCACAATATCTATGGGTGAATAGGTCTCGGCCAGCAAGATTCGCTCATCACCATCATGGAATTCATCCAGCACCGCACGCCACTCGTAAACGAGGTTTATTGTCTCCGGCTGATCAACCGTATAGATGTGCTGTAGATAACCATAGTCATTGGGATCATTGTTCCCGTCGTTGCGAGGTTCATCGCGATATTGACCGGACTCATCGGGAGCTATCTCGAATACATGAGGTACGGCATCAATGCGAAAGCCGGACACGCCCTTGGCCAACCAAAAGCGCAGCACATTCTGCAAAGAAATAATAGATAAATAAATAAATAAATAAACAAGTATATATATCCATTTAAATAGAATAAAATTTAAGAAAGATATTACTATGTTAGTCTATAAACTCACCTTCATGGTCTCTCGTACTTTTGGATTGCGATAGTTAAGATCAGGTTGTTTTTTGACAAACTGATGGAGATAGTACTCCTGTCTGGTCTCATGCCATTCCCAGGCGGGTCCATGGAACACGCTCACCCAATTGCTTGGCGGCTGTCGTGATCCATTCACCATCTTGCCAGGATGCCATACATAGAAGTCTTTATACTCTGGATCTCCAGCTGCTGAGCGCTTGAACCAATCGCACTCATCACTCGAGTGGTTGGGCACAAAGTCCAAAATGATCTTTATATCCAGTTGTTTGGCAATCCCCAAGAGTCTATCAAAGACAGCCATTTTGCCAAAGATGGGCGCAATGTCGGTGAAGTTGGCAATATCATAGCCAAAGTCTGCCATGGGTGAGGTGAATATCGGCGATAGCCAAGTGGCTGTAATGCCCAGTTCCTTCAGATAAGGCAGTCTGTCCGCAATACCTGAGAAATCAATCATGTATTACAATTACTTGTCCTTATTTATCTTTTTCTTACCGTTTAAATCGCCTATTCCATCGCCGTTGCTGTCCTTAAACGACCTTGGATAGATTTGATAGAAGGCGCCAGTTTGCCACCACTTGAGTTCATTCTTCTGATGTTCGATATCCACAAAATCCGCATGATAGTTGGGAAATGGCTGACTCTGCACCGATCCAAACCACTGGACCAATAGTATTACTAGCAATCCCACCACGAGGTTTGCCATTCTCTCGAAAGATCCTCAGCCCAAAATTAGGGAAATCTGACAAATATTTGATGTCAGTTGTCGAAGCGAGCAAACAAAGACGACTGACGATCGAATGCAAAACACATTTGCTTATCAAATCCCTTACGATCCTCTCCCTTGCTCAGTCCTCACTCTGCAAATGAGAGTAAAAATATCATTTTATGCTTGCGCTTTATTTTTAGTATGCATGCTCAGCACTTTAGAGCATAACAGACCGAGAGAGAAGAAAGTAGAGAGCGAGATAGAGCGGGAGAATGACAGATTGCAAGAGATGTTGCTCTCGTTCAAAGCGATTGCGGTTGACAAGAGAAAATGGCTTAAAATAAACATAATAATTTTACTATTTCCACACACTCAGAGATTACTATTGATGCATTTTATATTTAAATTTTAAAATAAAAGACATTTTATTTTATTACTTTGTTAATAAAGGATTTGCTCTTAAAGATAAGTAGCTTAACATTATATTTTAATTTATTTAAAATACTATTTAATTTATCAACTCTTGAGACTATTTTTAGATAACAAAGTTGTGTCAATTTTTAATCTTTAATTAGTTGATCTATGATATGTAATAGTTTATAGTGTACTATCTTGTTTGTTTACTTGTTGTTTGTCACTTTAAATACAAATGCATTAATCATACTCAATTTTACCGCAAATCGTTCTTGTTTGCATTATTTGTTACTCTCTCTCTTTTTTTAATATCACTCTTTTTGCACTCTCTCTTTCTCATAGTGACACTATCAACAAAACAGCAGCAGCCGGTTATTCGTTTATCGTTCATGTGATTTTCTCTCTATTTGTTTTTTTTTGCCAATATTTATATCTAGCAAATTTGTTGTTTAACATAAAACACGTAGTAGATTATAAAAATTTTTACGATAGATAAAATCATATTATACAAATATTCTGTAAAATTTATTATCTTTTAAATACTTTCTCATTTTAAATAAATTTATTCAATATTTTGTTGCAAAAATTTCCCTTTAATCGCTAAGTTTTCATTCGTTCTGCAGTAATTGGAAAATTCTATAAATCTATGATATATTTCTATAGACACTTTCCCAATATTTTCCACTATCATCTAGTCTCTCTTTTAGTTACTGTAGTGAACAGAGTATATCTTAGTCGGGCTTTGTTAATTTTTATTTGTGAAACCTACCATGTGCTTGACTCAAAACAACTCATATTGCAGTTGTCTATAAACGAAAACAATTAAGGAATTCACCCACATTGTTATAATCAGCATTATATCTATTTATTTTTGCAATGGATTTCTGCATATTTATGCTTAAACTGTGGTGGTCGAACGGAGCACAATGGATTCATAGGGCATCAGGGTAACACTGCTGGCAGAGACCTTATCACCCAATTGTTTGATGGATTTGCCGGTCACTAGAGTATATTGGAAGTTGGCCGGGAGTCCACTGAACACATTACTCAAGTTAACATTCTCAATGTGTCCGAAAATGTTAAAGAGCGAAATGTAAACATAGTTGCCACTCAGAGAGCTGAAAAGAGGGAGTATATGTGATTAAAAAGTGGATTATCAATTGAAATCTATATGAATTACTAACCGCTTAACTGCCAAGACATAACTGCTGACGGCCTTGACCTCAGCAGATCCCTGGTTAATGGTTGGCTCCTGTCTAAGTTGCTGCAGACGCTTGAAGACATTCAAATGGCTCAGAGCAACTCCCCTTTCCGTTTGTACATTCCTCTGTGGATAATCCTCGGCAACGGGCAACCAGGTGGATTTACCTGTGGTGAATCCACTAAACTTTCCATTGGTCCAGTGCATGGGTGTCCTGGCAGGATCACGGGACATTGCCATGTAGTTCTCCTCATGACCATTGCAGGCCTGCGGATCAACAGTATCCTTCCACGAGATATAACCATCCAGCATGCCCAATTCCTCGCCCTGGTAGGTGATACTGCAACCCGGCAATGTGAGGAGCAATATATTGAAGAGATCAACACGATCGGCACCAAAACGGGAACCTACACGGTTCTTATCATGATTTCCAATCTAAATAGGAAAGTGGTAAGCGAATGATTATTCACGTGGCCAACACGAGGGCAAAACTAACATAAGTATATTGCTTACTTACCACCCAATTGGCACTCTTGCCACTTGGCATTAGCGATAGCCAATTGTTGATGAGGTACTCGTAGTGATAGGCATCGGAGTCGTAATGCAGATTGCTTATCAACTGGAAATTGAAGGGTATCTGTGCTCCCTCGGCCGTTTGATTGCCATAATAATGCATTACAATCTCAATTGGGGACCAGGTCTCCACCATAAGTATACTGAAAATAATAAATACCTTGTTCATTTCAAACCAATCAAGATCACGTTGCTTACTCACCGTTCATCGCCACCATTGTCCTTCTGGAATTTATCCAAGATCTCACGCCACTCGTAGACCAAATGCGGAGTTTCGGGCTGATCGACAGTGTAGATTTTGTGAGTGTATCCATACTCATCGGGATCGTTGGTCCAGTCGTTGCGTGGCTCATCTGGATAGTTACCATCCTTATCGGCCTCAACCTCAAAGGCATGATAGATGGCATCCACACGGAAGCCATCGACACCCTTTTCTAGCCAAAATCTCAGCACATTGTTCATTTCCTCCCTCACAACTGGATTGCGGAAGTTAAAGTCAGGCTGTTTCTTGTGGAACTGATGCAAATAGTACTCCTGACGTTCCTCATGCCATTCCCAGGCCGAACCACGGAATACGCTCACCCAATTGGTGGGAGGTCTGCGCACGCCATTCTCGACGAATCCTGGATGCCAGATATAGTAATCCTTGTACTTCTCCTCTTTAGCAGCCGAGCGTATAAACCAATCACATTCATCACTCGAGTGATTTGGCACAAAGTCGAGAATGATCTTCACATTCAACTGTTTGGCACGTGCCACCATATTCTCAAAGTCCTCCATGGTGCCAAAGATGGGATCGACATCTTTAAAGTCCGAAATATCGTATCCAAAGTCAGCCATAGGGGAACGCAGGAAAGGTGACAACCAAGTAGCTGTCACTCCGATTTCCTTAAGATATTCCAACTTTTCTGTAACGCCATTCAAATCCCCAATACCATCCCCATCGCTGTCCTTAAAGGATCGAGGATAGATCTGATAAAAGGATGCCGTTTGCCACCAAGGGGCAGCTGCATCCACGGCCAAAAGGCCTAAGCCAAGAAGTAGGACAATGTTAGACCAAGTGGTCATGATTAACTAATAGAGACCCGAGGTCCATCGACCTCTTATAAAGGCTTTTAGAAGCAATCGATAATGTTGGAATCTACATTATAAAACCTCTAGCTTTTCGCCTTATCTTTGTTTTTGCTATAAAAACTGATTCCAACTGCGTGCGCGTAATTTATGGACCAATTGAATTGATTGAATCATGTTAAGTATAGCAACAATATGTACACATACTTTGAGTACTTAAATAGCTCATTAAAATAATTTAGAAAGTAAAATAATATGGTTTTAATTGGGTATAAACTTTGAATAGTTAGAGTGTCTGGCATAAGATAGAAGATTCCTGACATCAATCAATGTGGTATGTAAATTGGGTGGGAGATAGCTTTCTAAATACTCAATTGTATAAATTTAATTTAGATCTGGCTAGAAATACTTTATTTAATTGGATGGCTGGGGCACTAAATATACCCGAGCTAACCCCAGCAGAAGTACGCTCATAAATAATCCATAACTGCTCATGCACCGATAAGATATCGATTGGGTCATAACTTTTATGCAACTACGAAATCCATTTGTTGCTAATCTGTCGCCTGATCTCCAAACGTAGTAACCGAATAACAATCTATACCTCTAGCTGATTTCAGCCGACGAACAATAGAGGTTCGGGTAATACTCGCTTGGATCATAAACATTTCAGACCCAAAGACCCAGATCTAATCAAAAACAGGTAATATTAGTTAGCAATATTGTTGGGTTTATCGCGACCTTAGCTTATCGTTTGTTCGAGTTGTTCGGCAATCGGCAATGGAGGGCATAAATAGAGGTTCCAACTAATCCATGCCCGCAATCGGTGCTGAGACAACATGTTGGCCAAAACTCTGACTGTCTGCTGCCTGCTGGCACTCACTGTGCCCACACTGGCCGAGGTCGGTTGGTGGAGAACAGCGCAATTCTATCAGATCTATCCACGATCCTATAAGGACAGCGATGGCGATGGCGTTGGTGATTTGAATGGTAAATGGGAAAACATAAAGATTTATTTATCAGATGTTTAATAAATTTAATTTTTTTTTAGGTATTACGCAACAATTGGCCTATTTGAAAGAGATTGGCATTACAGCCACTTGGCTATCGCCGATATTCACCTCACCCATGGCAGATTTCGGATATGATGTGGAGGACTTTTATAATATTGATCCACTCTTTGGTACCATGGAGGATTTCGACAATTTGTTGGCTCGTGCCAAGCAACTGGATATTAAGATCATATTGGACTTTGTGCCCAATCATTCGAGTGATGAATGTGATTGGTTCAAGCGCTCAGCAGCTGGAGAGGCAGAGTACAAGGACTTTTATGTTTGGCATACTGGAAAAGTGGTCAATGGCATTAGACAGCCACCTACAAATTGGATCAGCGTATTCCGAGGATCACAATGGACTTGGCATGAGGGTCGCCAGGCCTACTATCTCCACCAGTTCCACGCCAAGCAGCCGGATCTAAACTACCGCAATCCCAAGGTCGTTGAGGCTATGAAGGATGTGCTCCGATTCTGGCTTCGTAAAGGAGTCTATGGTTTCCGTATCGATGCTGTTCCACATGTGTTTGAAATTGCAGCCGATAAGGATGGCAACTGGCCTGATGAACCACGCAATGAACACGTCAATGATCCCGAGGATTATGGTTATTTGCAACACATTTACACTACAAATCAGCCAGAGACAATTGATCTTGTCTATCAATTCCGTACTGTCATCGATGACATTGATAAGGAGCTTGGAGGAGACGATCGTGTTCTCTTAACCGAGGCCTATGCTCCATTGGAAGTCCTCATGCAGTACTATGGCAACAGCACCCATAATGGATCTCAGATTCCATTCAACTTTGAGCTACTCGCAAATATTAACTTTAATTCAGATGCTTATCATTACTCGGAACTGCTACACAACTGGCTGGATAATATGCCCGCTGGTCAGGTAGCCAACTGGGTGTTGGGTAATCATGATTCTAGTCGCATTGGATCTCGCTTAGGTGCCGATCGCATCGATGCCACCAACATGTTGCTCCTGATGCTTCCTGGTATCAGCGTTAACTATCAGGGAGAAGAGATTGGCATGACAGACGTCTGGATCAGCTGGGAGGATACTGTCGATCCTCAGGCCTGTCAGTCTAATCAGCAAGAGTTTGAACGTCTTACGCGTGATCCTGTTCGCACTCCATTCCAATGGAGTGATGAGGATCAGGCTGGTTTCACCAATGCCAACACCACCTGGTTGCCCCTTGCCGACAACTACAAGCTGGTGAATGTGAAGAGGAGAGAGGTATTGCTCTCAGCCATCTTAATGTCTACAAGCAGCTCCGTGCTCTCCGTGATGAGCCTACTTTGAAGCAGGGCGATGTCACAATCAATGCTCTAGGACCCAATGTCCTCGCTTTCAAGCGGTTGGTTTTTTAATTAGTCTCTCTCTTCATTTCTATAAACCTTTCTTTTTCTTATTCACAGTTCTCTGAGTGGACACAAGTCGTACATAACCGTTCTGAATATCAATGATGATGTCGAATCTGTTAATCTAGACTCGGTTTTCACCGAGCTCTCTTCACAACTCCGATATGTTGTGGTCAATGACAAGAGTGTGCGTCGTAAGAAGTAAGCGAAATCTTAAATGAATACTATCTTCACCTTTAATAATAAAATTATAATCTTTTCAGTGATGTGACTTATGCCAATTCCGTGCTGTTGATGCCCAAAGAAGCCATAGTCTTGAGCACTTTTTAGTTTGTTTGTAAAATCAACTTACTTTAAAAATTAAATATGTCAACAGAAGTCTGTTCATTTATTTATTTCATAATATAAATGCATATTTCTGAACTTCAATTAATTACAACAGAAGTCTTTCCATTTATTTATTACTTAATATAAATGCATATTTCTGAACATCAATAATCTTTTATTATATTTAAAAGTCTTATGAGTTTGCCTTATCCATTTAGTGATTGTTCCCATTTAAAAAGTACACAAAACTTAGAATATATTCTTTATGACATCTTCCTGTGCTCAGAAAGTACTTAAGTTTACAATTCACTTAAATAATGAACTTTGCCTTGTGTCATGTGGAAGGTGGATGATTGATTAGTCAAGTAAAGCACATGGTTTTAGGCCCAAATTGAAGCTATATCTTTATGGGGATCATAACAGAATTCCAGTGAATCACGCCAGCCAACGCAGTACGATTGCTTCATAGGGCATTAGCACCAGAACTTCACTCAGATCAATAGTCTCCCTGCAAAGTAATATATTTTTATTTTAAGGATATGATATTTTAGAAATTTAATTTACCCCAGTTTGCGAGGAGAGTATGCAGTGGCCAGCATATATTCGTAGACCTTATTCGAGAGACCTTCAATCATTTCAATCTTGTTTCCCATGTTAACCAGAATGCGGTACTCCTCATTCCTTTGATTGGTGCTGCAGAGAGAGGAATTCTTAAATAGATGTATCAGTTTGTTAAAGATTTCTGCTTACCGTATAATCTGCAGGACCTGCTCCGTGACAGCCTCATAGGAGAATCCTCCATTCTGTTTGAAGGCCTTAAAGGCAGAACTTTTCTTCAGTTGCTGCAGACCCTTGAACACTTGCAGCGTGGAACGTGCCACGCCCCTTTCGGTACGCACATTGTAACGCTCAAAGTCGGGGCTAAGAGGCAGCCAAGTGCTTTCCCCTGTGGAAAAGTCACCGTTTTTTACTGGAGCCCATTGCATTGGAGTTCGTTCACCATCGCGATCATCACAGGACATCTCTGTGCACTCAGTCTCCACATTGGACATGGCAATCTCTTCTCCGTAATAGGTGACAGAAGCACCTGGCAAGGCGTTCACAATCACATTGAGTAGATCCACTTTGTGGGCACCCATGCGATTGGCAACGCGAGGAGTGTCATGGTTGCCAACCACCCAATTGGCAGTCTGGTGCTTCTCCCACATTGTGTTCATCCAGTAGTCAATGGAGCCGACCACATCTCTGGCAGTTGAAAAGCCATTCAGATACATCAGCTGGAAATTCATGGGCAGCTGTGTTCCCAACCTAGTTCCATTCCCAAAGTACGCACTCAGTGTCTCCACCGGACTGTAGGCTTCGGCGAGAAGAACTCTTGTCTCGCCTCCATGTTCTTCCTGATACTTTAAGAGATAATCTCGCCATTCATACATCAGTTCCACAGTATCTGGTTGATCCTTCGTGTAGATGTGATTGTGATAATCATAGGCATTGGGATCGCTACTCCAGCCACTGATTGGCTCATCCCGATAGCTGCCATCGGAATTACGATGCTCATATATGTGAGGAACGGCATCAATGCGAAATCCATCGACGCCAAGATCCAGCCAGAAGCCTAGGACATCCAACATATGCTCACGGACCATGGGATTACTAAAGTTCAGATCGGGTTGTTTTACTTGAAACTGGTGCAGGAAGTACTGTTGTCGGGTCTCGTGCCAGGTCCATTGCGAACCACCGAACACGCTTACCCAATTGCTCGGTGGTTCACGTTCACCCGTCTCCTTGTTCACCTTCCCATCGTGCCAGACATAGAAGTCATCGTAGCCATCTTGGCGATTCACGGACTTTTTGAACCAGTCACACTCATCGCTGGAATGATTGGGCACAAAGTCAAGTATTATCTTGAGGCCTAGCAGCTTCGCTTGCACCATCATGGTCTTAAAGTCATCCAGTGTGCCGAAGATCGGATCAATTTCGGTAAAGTTCGATATATCATAGCCAAAGTCGGACATAGGAGAGCTAAATATTGGCGACAGCCAAGTGGCCGTAATGCCAATCTCTTTCAGATAAGCCAGACGCCTTGTTATACCCTGTAAATCTCCAACACCATCGCCATTGCTGTCCTGAAAGGATCGCGGATATATCTGATAGAGGGCTGCATTCTCCCACCAATCGATGTCCGTTGCATCGACCGTAGAGTGAGTTGTGCTCAAGTAAAATACCGCGAGCAGACAGAGAAGTAATCGCCTCAACATGTCGTATACGTTTGAGAGTGTCGCAAAATCAATTTGCTAATAACAATTGCCTTTGCCATGTTTTCCGATAGGGATTCAATCGATAAGGGCAATTCAATGCCGCCATCAACACCGACGCCGACTTCTCCCATGACCGGGTAATCTGCTCACTTTTATGGCATTCTTGTTAGATTACACAAGTCGTACTCTATAAATACCCTGTGCTCATAAAATCCCAAAGACTATTTTTATCTAGAACAGAAAGAAATAAATAAATAACTAATTATTTCAAATAAAACTAGACTAATAGAAATCAAATTGTGCCTTAAGCAATAATCTTAAGCTTTAGTACTGGGAATCAATGAATAAATAAACATATCAATAAATAATTCAAATTAAAAATAAAGAAATGTATGAAAGTGAAATCACGCATAAAACATTACACTCTCACTTGTTATTGAGGGGTTCAATAGAATTTCAATAACACATTATTTCTCAAATTATATTTTATTTGTATGTAAATGTATTGCCAATTGTTTTAGAAGCTGATTTGGTTAAGAGGTGTGATAAAGCCATAAACTGGATAAACCACTCTAGTATCCACTGCAGTAGTATAAAAGCCACCGTCTGACCAGAGTACATCATCAGTCAAATTTGGTTCTTACCGTTCTTAACTGCAAAAAAATCGTATCAAAATGTTCAAGGCTGTAAGTAGATCACATAGATCCTTTAAGGATCCTTCACAATGATCTAATTCAATTGAACTTCTTCTAGCTGATGATCTGCGCTATCTTCGGTCTCGCCGTTGCGGCCGTCCACCGTCCACCAGCTCATCATGTTGACCATCATGTTGAGCACGTGGAACGTGTTGAGCATCATGGAGGTGGTGGACACGCTGATGATGTGCACGCTGAGGTTCTTTCCCGCAAGGATGATGTGCGTCCCGATGGCTTCGATGCATCTCTGGAGACCAGCAACCACATTTCACGAGTAGACAGCGGTGATGAGCACGGCAATATCCATGGATCCTATGGCTGGATCTCTCCCGAAGGCGAGCACATTCAGATCCAGTATGTGGCTGATGAGCATGGTTTCCATGCTACTGGAGATCATGTTCCCGCTGTGCCCGATCATGTTGCCCGCTCTCTTGCCTGGAATGCAGCACACTCCCACGAAGACAATTACCATTAAGGAGCTGCCCAGAACTAAGATTATGCGCAATAAACTTGGATGACACAAGTGACTAGATTTGAAGTAGATTTAGTCTTATTGCTTAAAGCAAACATAATAAATACCTATTTGCAATCAATGATATTTCGATGAACTACTTTTATATCTATAGCATTAAATATTTAAAGAAGCAAGATGGATTGATTGCATGACCCGATTAATATCATAGGATATTCTCCAGTCGGGAATTCTTATCTACGATTTGATGTGCATTAGTATCATTGTCAATAAAATAGTTAGATATGCGATGGGAACCGCGTCCAAATCACAAAAGCTGTCATAAAATGATTTTATATGACCAATACACAGAATTTATATACCTAGAGTTTTAGGTTTTGGCAGTTTACGAAGGTTGATCGATAAATATTTAAAACAAGAACTACTAACTAAGAACTCAGATCTGAAGTAAAAATGCACGATGTAACATTTATTTCTGACTTTTTTAAGTAATTTAAAAACCTAATTAATTTATTTGCCTTCAAAATGTTAAGCAGTTAGTAAAACATAGTAACTGAACCAAAATAAAGCTGTAATCAAAATAAGTAATACTTGTCCATTTAAATTGATTTTATGTAGAATTCTTAAATGGTTAATTTCTTGATAAAATTACTTCAAATTACCCTCGTAGGCTGCATGTCACCACACGGACATAAAAAACCTCAAAGACTTTATCCTCGACGCAATAAAAATCGGCGTCCTTAAGGTCATGTACGTGTCCTTCTGGCGATTTGACAGCTGTCAACTGTGACCAACCGCTCACTTGACATTTTTAAAAAAGTGCTCGAATTTATTTTGAACAATATTTTTCCAGCCCACGGCCATTAATAATTTTATGGGCTTTTAAATAAATTACATAGCATTCAGTTTACTTACACTTAGTTAATTAATGAAGGCATTGTGTTCTCAATAATGAAAGTGCTTACATTCCTTTATTAACAATTTAATATCAACCACAAAAGTATTTTATTCGCATTACATTCAACAATGCATTGGGAACCTGAAAAGGCTGAATTCTTTTGAAAATCTGCATTAAAGAGACCGAAGCTTTCGTGATTCCATTAGTTGTTATTAAAATATAAATGCAATGCATAAAAGATTAAATATGGTCTAATAAATGAATATGTATATGTGATCACAGTGCCGTGAGTTAATGTCATATTAAGATATTTGTGAACTTTGTTTACCAGCAACTTAAAAACAAGTCCATTTATTTTGAATACATATATATTTATTTTCGATACCCTCAGCATAAAGGGTTAAAATAGGGTATTATGGCTTGTGTAATTACACATTCACGCAGATAATTTATCAATCAATTAACTAACAATTATTGTACATTTTTAATTTTACGAAAGTTTGTTTTAAATTAAATTTAACTTATTTATGTATCATTATTAAAAATCTGTTAGCACCTTGTTACAGGGAATTTCCTTTGTACTGCATGCCGTTACTTTTAAATTATTTATCTGTTGAGTGTTTATGTCTTTTGTGTTAATGAAGTCGCAAATAAATAAGATAACTGTTAAAAATTTGTTTTCTCAAAATTATATTCAAATTACTTACATATAAATTGGATAACAGAGGGAATAACCAAATTGATACGAGATCCTTGAGTTATAATTAGAAACTAAAGTTCTTGAACTTCAAATATGTATTTGAATAATATATGATAATATAATATTAATTAACTGCGAAATCATATGGGATGCAGTGAGCATTTTGGTTAATAGCCAAATCAAGTGCGTATCGTCAACTTGATTGGCCGGATTGAAAGGGGCCTGTGACAACGAAGATGAGCTGTTGTTTTGAAATTGGAACAGGTTTGGGACAATTTAACTCGTTTGATCGGGCCGTTATTGATGCACTTCAGCATTAGCATTAATTTCGAAGATTATAGCCGTATCAAGATGTTGTCATTCTGTTTCTAAGCGAATGTTTTGGAAGTGGGCTCGCCTGCTAAACCCAAACCTATAACTCAGAGCAATAAATGCATGATCGGATCAAGTCATAAACAACATTTGCTGAAGTTGTATAAAAGACACCTTCTGGCCAGAGTAAAGTATCAGTCAACGTTCGTTCTTTCCGTTCTCAACTGCAAAACATTCTAATCAAAATGTTCAAGGCTGTAAGTAGATCACATTGATCCGTTAAGGATTCACAATGATCTCATTCAATTGAACTTCTTCTAGCTGATGATCTGCGCTATCTTCGGTCTCGCCGTTGCGGCCGTCCACCGTCCACCAGCTCATCATGTTGACCATCATGTTGAGCACGTGGAACGTGTTGAGCATCATGGAGGTGGTGGACACGCTGATGATGTGCACGCTGAGGTTCTTTCCCGCAAGGATGATGTGCGTCCCGATGGCTTCGATGCATCTCTGGAGACCAGCAACCACATTTCACGAGTAGACAGCGGTGATGAGCACGGCAATATCCACGGATCCTATGGCTGGATCTCTCCCGAAGGCGAGCACATCCAGATCCAGTATGTGGCTGATGAGCATGGTTTCCATGCCACAGGAGATCATGTTCCCGCTGTTCCCGATCATGTTGCCCGCTCTCTTGCCTGGAACGCAGCACACTCCCACGAAGATGTCCATCCCCATGGCCATAACCCTCATCATTAAGGAGTTGCCAGACGACGTCGTAGCAGACGACGACTCTTTATAATAGACCTGGATCGCACAATTGACTAGTCTCGGACAAATCTGTATAGTCTTTAAGCTCTTTACCTCCAAAATTAATTTTTTTGGGCAAGCATAATAAATACGTATTTGCAATAGAAGTCTGACTTTTAAATTCATTTTTAAAGTTTTACTTAAGGGAGCTACGTCCAAGGATTCGTCTTTAAATCTCATTTAAAGTTGAGCTCTACACGGTAAATTTCCATGTGGCGTATTTTTATTATTAATATTTATTTATTTACCAATTGAAACATTCATACTAACACTACAGGTACAAAATACTTGTTAATTATGGTGCTAGTCACAAGATATTATAATATATGTGTGTTAATTAATGGTGAAAATTAAGAAAGGCTATTGATAATCGGTTTAGTTTCTGCAAATCTATGGCTGTCTCAATTCGAAAATTTTGTTCCTCAAAGCGATGAATCAACGTTTATTTATTTGATATTTTAAAGACATAGTTAGTTAGCTTATCGCGATAAAATATATGGTGCTCTTTAATTATTTTGATAGACATATGTATGCTGATTTATTTAATTGTTTTGACTAGTTGAATATTATTATCTTATCATGTACTAATGTATATGTATGTAATTGGTATTCATTTTTTTGCTTTTGAGCACTTTAAATGCAACGGAGATAGTATTGATAACATTAAGCTATTCATTAGCTTAAATTGAAACATTGAAGTTATTATTTTACATCTTAAAATAGTCAGAAGATAAATTTATGAATGTTTATAATATTAAAATCATGTTAGCACTAAAGATATTTGAGAAACAGAATTTCCAATAATTAAATACGTAAGCAACGTACTAAAGGTTGTATCTGAAATGACATTTACAAGGTTACCCAAAAACAGAATAATAAAATAAAAGTATTTAATCGTAATAAAGAGTTGTTTACTAAATCTACTTCTGCTATCTCTTAATGAGGCTCTTACTGATATTTCGTCAGGGTATTGAGTGTAAGTATGTTGAGTATTCTTCGCTGCTCCTATCAGATGATTAATGCCAACTGAGTAATGCCGATGCACTTTAGTTGCACTAACATTAATAAACAATAAACCAGAAGTACAAATTTTCCACAATCGATTATCTCGCGGTTGGGTAACATACAAAATGTCTTTATCTGATTTCCCAGAGTTAAGTGCTGGGATGAACAATGACATTCGAGCCGGGTATTAGTTATAGAAGAGAACTAAATGTACGAGGTGTTTGTAAAGCAATTGAAATGCCCACTCCATGTATTCACTACCACGATAGGTACCGATCCGATAGAGGCTTATCGGTCTCCATAAAAGCCGGCTGTCAGCTGGGAGCTCAAGTAAATTCATTCAACATGCGATTGGTGACAGTCATTGCAATTTTGTCCGTGGTGCTAGGCATCGGTAGTGCCACCGAGTGGTGGGAGAGTGGAAACTATTATCAGATTTATCCTCGATCGTTTCGCGACTCAGACGGGGATGGAATTGGAGATCTCAATGGAGTCACCGAGAAGTTACAATATTTAAAGGACATTGGCTTTACGGCAGCCTGGCTATCACCGATTTTCAAATCTCCCATGGTGGACTTTGGCTACGATTGTTCTGACTTTTATCAAATCCATCCAGAGTACGGAACTATGGAGGATTTTGAACGCATGATTGCACGCGCCAAGGAGGTTGGCATAAGAATAATTCTGGACTTTGTGCCCAACCATTCAAGCGACCAGAACGAATGGTTCCTCAAGTCCGTCGACAGTGATCCCGTTTACAAGGACTTTTATGTGTGGCACGATGGAAAGATCAATGAGGAAACTGGTGAGCGTGAGCCTCCAAGCAATTGGAACTCAGTGTTCCGTGGTAGTGCCTGGGAATGGAACGATGTCAGACAACAATACTATTTACATCAGTTTGCCGTTGCTCAACCCGATCTCAACTATCGCAATCCTGCCGTGGTCACGGAGATGAAGAATGTCATCAAGTTTTGGCTGGGAAAAGGAGTTGCTGGATTCCGTATCGATGCAGTTCCTTACATGTTCGAGATTGACCTAGATCGCTATAATCAATACCCTGATGAGGCTCCCTCCAATGATCCCACTTGCCCGAATTCCGCTGATGCTTGCTACTTACAAAAGATTTACGTCCAGGATCAGCCCGAAACCTTCGACATGATCTATCAGTGGCGTGAATTAGTCGATGAGTTCCATACCGAACATGGAGGAGATCAGCGCATTCTAATGGCTGAAGCCTATACCAGCTTCGAGAATATGATGAGACTTTACGGAGATGGTATTCGCAATGGATCGCACATTCCATTTAACTTTGATTTTCTCACAAGCATTAACAACGCCTCGAAGGCAACGGAATATGTGGAGCATATTGAGAAGTGGTTAGACGCCATGCCAACGGGCGTCTATGCCAACTGGGTGCTGGGTAATCATGACAACAAGCGAGTGGCATCCCGTTTCGGAGTGCAGCGCACAGATTTGATCAACATTCTGCTGCAGACCTTGCCAGGACATGCTGTCACCTACAATGGAGAGGAGCTGGGCATGACTGATGTGTTCCTTAGCTGGGAGGATACTGTCGATCCTCAGGCATGTAACTCCGATCCGGACAGTTACGCTGATCGATCCCGCGATCCAGCACGTACTCCTTACCAATGGGATGCCTCTTCCATGGCGGGTAAGTAATCCTCTTACTATACTAATAGGATATTTATAAAACTCAAATTCGATCTCGATCAGGTTTCACCAGTGGAGATCACACCTGGCTGCCAGTATCTGATGAGTATAAGACGAACAATGCTCTGCAACAACTTCGTGCCCCACAGTCCCATTTGCAAATCTTTAAGACACTTGTTCGTGTGAGGCAGGAACCTTCGTTCCGTTCTGGAGCGCTCAAGATTCAGGCTCTGGATGATAATGTCATTGTCTACTCACGGTAAATATTTCACCTACCTATAAAAGACTTCTTGCTAATATATCTCGTTTTCTTGTGTAGCCAAAAGCAAGGCAGCGAACTCTATGTCGTTGTGTTAAATCTGGGAGAATCTGAACAAACTATTGACCTCACAAAGTACTTCCAGTTGGGCGCTGAGGCTGAGATCATTACCAGCTCATTGCAATCGCAGTACATTAATGGAGATACCGTCAAGACAACGGCTTTTGTTGCCAAGGGCAATGTGGGCACAGTTTTGGTGGGAATAAACTAAAATTCTAGTTAAGCACCTCATAAAAAGAACAAGATTTTTTATTAATAAACAGTGTATTCTAAATAAAATAATAATTCATTTCCTCTCACGTAAACGCAAATGCAGTCCATTTTCTGATTTCAATGTAAGAACTGTCGACAAAATTGGATCATATTTGTGTCCCTTCCTCTCCTTTTCCTTTTTCTCTGCGGTGGGTAGTCCGATGTATGTGTTTAGATATCCGTCCTTGGAAACCAGTTCATCCATTGCAGGAAGAACCTCAAAGCTGCGTACTATCTTAGAGATCACAGTCTTGAGCTCAAGTAAAGCAAACTTCTGTCCAATGCAGTTTCGTGGTCCAGCACTGAAAGGCACGTATTCAAAAGGTCCTGGAGTACTGCGTTCAAATCGCTCTGGGTCAAAACGAAGAGGATCTTCGAAGGTTCGTTCGTCATAACCAAGCATTACGAGTCCAAGATATAGAGTTGTACCCTTGGGGACTAAAGTACCATCTATAAAAATGAGATATTTTGATTAACATTAAAATTTTCTTTTTTTTACTCTCTCAGCTTACGTATATCATAATCCTTTTCAGCCTCCCGCATTATAAACGGCACACTAGGATAGACTCTCTGGGCTTCCTTGATGAATAAGTCCAAGTATTTCATTTCAGAAATCTCTTGGAAGGTCGCATCTCGATGTAGATCATTGCCCATAACCAGCTTCTGCTCCTCATATAACTTGCGCTTTATATAATGAAAAAATGTATACAGTCTTCAAGGCAGTTTATGTACATATGTTTTGTAAGTATAACCAACCTGTTCTTCTGGAAACCTGGATAATAAATATCCAGCAAAGGCTACACCCGATGTGGTTGTGTCGTGTCCCTCAAACATAAACGTGGAAACCTCCTCGTATATCTCCTGCTTATTCAAAGGACGTCCATCGACAGTAGAGGAAAGTAGGATATCCATAAAAACCATCTTTTTTCGCGAGAACTCATTACCCTCGAATGTCTTGGCAGTACCAGAGCGATGGGCCTCGATTCGCTTTTCTATAACCTCATTAGTAAAGTCCTGCAGGATCTTAAGAGTCCTTGCATTTTCAGAATAGTTGGATGCAAAACGATAGAGAAATTCTGTGCGGTGCAGAGGATTAAATGCTCTCATGTTTATATTGTAGCACATACTGTAATAAATATAATCTTTAGATAAATTATAAAAATGGGTAAAATATACTTACTCCTTGAAGGCCTTCACAATGCTCGAGTCATGCTGTCCCATGGCATTTATAGGGACACCCATTGCTGTCTCGCAAATCACATCCAGGGTCAAATAGTGTGTTTCATTCTGAAAATCTATAATATTGTCACCAGCTGATACTTTCTTTAGCTGAGCTATAAATTTTGTCGAGTTTTCATTCATCACTCGATGAAAATCTTGAAGAATATTGAAGTGAAATGATGGAGTTATCATCTTGCGATGCTTATGCCACTTGCTGCCCCAACTCGTGAGTAATCCAAGTCCCAGCCACGGATGAAGCAAATCATAAATATCAGATTTTTTAATCAAAGTATTGCTACTCAGTATGTACTGAAAAAAATAGTATCTCTGTGTTATTATAAGGTTAATATAAATTTTATTTTAGAACTTACCTCAAAATGCTTGGGATTGCAAATTAATATGTTGGAATAGTAGCCAACCCAAAAGCGAAAATTATCCTTATCATAAGTATGCCACCAGTCAAAAAATGTACTTAGAATTTCTGTAACAATTAAAAAGAATTTATAGGAAATATTTGTTTATTAACAACAGAATGCTAGCAAGTTCATTGAATTAGAATACACAGACATAAAATTTAGTTTGGTTGAAAATATAATTGTATACAATCAAAGTAATTTGTCAGATAGTAATGTTAATCTTTTCATAGTGCTCACACATACTTAGTAAATTTTACTTTTTCTATTATCACAAAGTCTGGAATAAAACACACGCGATCCCAAGGGTTATAACTTTTCACTAATCTATTGGTAAATAAAAATTTAATACAACTTTTCTGAGTCATTATTTTCCTGCAGCTCACAGAGAGCTAAAAATTAATTTTGAATCAATTTTATTCACATTTATAAAATCACGTCAAGTCTTTCAATTTATACATTGGGCAGATAGATAGGTTCCGTTGCACTAATAAATATCTTTGATACATACATATTAATGATTTAATATGAATAATACTTTAACACACTTCCCAATAATAAAAACAAAATTCAATAAATAGTTGTTTACCAGTTGGATTTTTGCCCACTTGATGAGCATTCCCGAGGATCGGTACCGTAGGAGGACCTTTTAGTTTATTTAACAAGCGTTTTTTTCGAGCGAATCTCAGTTCAAAGTAGATATATATTAAAACTGGCAATGCCAGTATGGCATACAAAATAAACCACATTCCAGACACGCTTCCCGAGCACTTTAAACCAAAAACTCGTTACGTCCGCTCAGAGCTAAGCGTTGTTCAACAATGTGATTAGTTGCAGCCGACGCACTATTTAAATAAGGCATCATCATGGTCAAGTCACTGATAGAGACTAGAGTTATTTTTGAGGGCTCTCATATTTCGACTTATCACAATGAGTCGACAGAAAAACAAGTAAGAGAACGTAGATTCTCTCTGTGTATAATACAATAATACAAAAAATGTTTCTGCACGTGAGAAACGTATATATATTAATTATAATAAATAAAACATTTATTTAATCTCAAATTAAAAAGTTACTAAATTAGCAAATAATAATGAAAACCTATCTTATAGTACAAAATACAGATTTACATGAAAGGCATTTAAACAGATATTTTTTCATATATTTTAACAAGTTTTAACATTAACAAACAGTCTCTTGCTATCTTCAGTTGCTAAATATAATAACAATAAAGTAATGAATTTCATTTCCTTTCACGTAATCGCAAATGCAGTCCATTTTCTGACTTCAGCGTTAGAACTGCTGACAAAATGGGATCATATTTGTGTCCCTTCCTCTCCTTTTCCGTTTTCTCTGTTGTGGGTAGTCCGATGTATGTGTTAAGATATCCATCCTCGGAAACGAGCTCATCCATTGCAGGAAGAACCTCAAAGCTGCGTACTATCTTAGAGATCACAGTCTTGAGCTCAAGTAAAGCAAACTTCTGTCCAATGCAGTTTCTTGGACCAGCGCTGAAGGGTAAGTACTCAAATGGTCCAGGTGTACTGTGTTCAAATCGTTCCGGGTCAAAACGAAGAGGGTCTTTAAATATACGCTCATCATAACCAAGCATTATGAGTCCCAAATCCAGAGTGGTACCCTTGGGAATTATAGTTCCTTCTATAAAAAGCCTTGTGGCTTAAATACTGTAATTATTTATGTTCTGCCTTAACTTACGGATGTCATAATCCTCTTCAGCCTCCCGCATTATAAACGGCACACTAGGATAGACCCTTTGCGTTTCCTTGATGAATAAGTCCAAGTATTTCATTTCAGAGATTTCTTGGAAGGTTGCATCTCGATGTAGATCATTGCCCATAACCAGCTTCTGTTCCTCATATAACTTGCGCTTTATAAAAAGAAAAAACGGATGTAGCCTTCAACACAGTTCATCTACATATGTAACTGAAACCAACCTGTTCTTCAGGAAATCTGGATAGTAAATATCCAGCAAAGGCGACACCCGATGTAGTTGTGTCGTGTCCCTCAAACATAAACGTGGAAACCTCCTCGTATATCTCCTGTTTATTCAAGGGACGCCCATCGACAGTAGAGGAGAGAAGCATATCCATAAAAACCATCTTCTTTCGGGAAAACTCATTACCCTCGAATGTCTTGGCAGTACCAGAGCGATGAGCCTCGATTCGCTTTTCTATAACCTCATTAGTAAAGTCCTGCAGGATCTTGAGAGTCCTTGCATTTTCAGAATAGTTGGATGCAAAACGATAGAGAAATTCTGAACGGTGTAGAGGGTTGAATGCTCTCATGTTTATGTTATATCCCATACTATATTAAAATAAATATGATTGTTACATTAAAGACAAGATTTATGTAAAATTTACTAAATGTACTTACTCCTTAAAGGCCTTTACAATGCTCAAGTCATGCTGTCCCATGGCATTTATAGGGACACCCATCGCTGTCTCGCAAATCACATCCAAGGTAAAATAATGTGATTCATTCTGGAAATCTATAATATTATCACCTGCTGATACCTTTTTCAGCTGATTTATGAATTTGGTGGAGTTCTCATTCATAACTAGGTGAAAATCTTGAAGAATATTGAAATGAAATGATGGAGTTATCATCTTGCGATGCTTATGCCATTTGCTGCCCGAACTCGTGAGTAATCCAAGTCCCAGCCAAGGATGTAGCAAGTCATAAGTATCTGATTTTTTTATTAAAGTATTGCTACTCAGTATGTACTGTAAAAGATTAGAATCTCTTTGTTATTATAAGGTTAACAGAAATTTTATTTTAGAACTCACCTCCAAATGCTTGGGATTACAAATAAATATGTTGGCATAGTAGCCAACCCAATAGCGAAAATTATCCTTATCATAAGTATGCCACCAGTCAAAGAATGTATTTAGAATTTCTGTATTAATAAACACGATATTATAATATTGGTTGAATAGCAATAGTTTGCTAAACAATTCTAAGAAAACTTCCCAGTATAACAGTTTCAAGATTTTTTTATTCTAACAAGTTTTTGTTACATTTGTAATTCAAAATATAGTTAAATTCCGCAAAGAAAAAATTAATTTAGTACTTAATTTATTTAGGAACTTATATACCTGTTGGATTTTTGCCCACTTGATGCGCGTTTCCGATGACCGGCACTGTTGGCGGGCCCTTTAGATTATTTAACAAGCGTTTCTTTCGAGCAGTTTTCACTTCAAAGTAAATAAAAAATAACACTGGCAATGCCAGTAAGGTATACAAAATAAACCACATTCCAGACACGTCTGACAAGCACTTAAAAAACAAAAACTCGTTACGTCCGCTAAGAGCTGAGCTCCATATGAGAATGCTACTAGATGCAGCAGAAGCACAACTAAAATACTGCCTCACCGTCAAACAAAACGCAAACAGATTATATATGTATATAATAAAATAACTCTCGGCTGTCGGCTAATCACAAAGAGTCGACAAAAAACAAATAAGAGCAAGAGTAAGAGAGACAAGCAGAAATACAATTAGATATTTAGATTCACCAGACGAACTATGTTCTCTACAATCAGTTCCATGGTTGGTAGACATAGATTAATTGAGAGTTTGATTGAGGAATATGCTTAAAATGTTGTTATTGGTTTTATATTGTGAATCTTTAAGAGAATATATATTATTGCTACACAAATAAGAGTCTATTCCAATTTGGAATTTTTAAATCTTAGCACTTTTAGAGTCTTAAAGTTTATTTCCTTTCACGTAATCGCAAATGTAGTCCATTTTCTGACTTCAGCGTTAGAACTGCTGACAAAATGGGATCATATTTGTGTCCCTTCCTCTCCTTTTCCGTTTTCTCTGTTGTGGGTAGTCCGATGTATGTGTTCAGGTATCCGTCCTTGGAAACGAGCTCATCCATTGCAGGAAGAACCTCAAAGCTGCGCACTATCTTAGAGATCACAGTCTTGAGCTCAAGTAGAGCAAACTTCTGTCCAATGCAGTTTCGTGGCCCAGCACTGAAAGGCACGTATTCGAAGGGTCCAGGTGTACTGTGTTCAAAGCGCTCTGGATCAAAACGAAGAGGGTCTTTGAATGTACGGTCATCATAGCCAAGCATTATGATACCGAGATCGAGAGTGGTTCCTTTGGGTATTATAGTTCCATCTATATTACAAATGTATGAGGTTAAAAATAACTTATTTCTCTCTTTACCGACTTAACTTACGTATATCATAATCCTTTTCAGTGTAGCGCCCAATGAAGGGCACACTAGGATAGACTCTCTGGGCTTCCTTGATGAATAAGTCCAAGTATTTCATTTCAGAAATCTCTTGGAAAGTTGCATCTCGATGTAGATCATTTCCCATAACCAACTTCTGCTCCTCATACAACTTGCGCTTTATATAAAGAATAAAAAACGTGAGTACTTTTCATGACAACTCATTAATGTAACTAACCTGTTGTTCTGGATGTCTGGATAGTAAATATCCAGCAAACGCGACACCCGAAGTGGTTGTGTCGTGTCCCTCAAACATAAACGTGGAAACCTCCTCGTATATCTCCTGCTTATTCAAGGGACGTCCATCGACAGTAGAGGAGAGAAGCATATCCATGAATACTACCTTCTTTCGAGAGAACTCATCATTTTCTATTGTCTTGGCAGTTCCAGTACGATGGGCCTCGATTCGCTTTTCGATAACTTCATTGGTAAAGTCCTGCAGAATCTTGAGAGTCTTTGCATTTTCAGAATATTCAGAAGCAAAACGATAGAAAAAGTCTGAACGCTTCAGAGGGTTGAATGCTCTCATATTAATGTTGTAACACATACTGTAATAAATATAATCTTTAGATAAATTATGAAAGTTATGTAAAATATACTTACTCCTTGAAGGCCTTTACAATACTCGAGTCATGCTGTCCCATGGCATTTATAGGGACACCCATTGCTGTCTCGCAAATCACATCCAGGGTCAAATAATGTGATTCATTCTGGAAATCTATAATATTATCACCTGCTGATATTTTCTTCAGTTTTTTTATGAATTTCGTCGAGTTCTCATTCATAACTACGTGAAAATCTTGAAGAATATTGTAATGAAATGATGGAGTTATCATCTTGCGATGCTTATGCCATTTGCTGCCCCAGCTCGTAAGTAGTCCTTGTCCAAGCCAGGGATGTGTCAAGTCATAAATATCCGACTTCCTAATCAAAGTATTGCTACTCAGTATGTACTGAAAAATGCATATATATTTGTATTATCAATGCTGAATTCATTTTACTTAAAAGCTTACCTCCATATGTTTTGGATTGCAAATTAAAATATTGGCATAGTATCCAACCCAAAAGCGATAATTGTCTTTGTCATACTGATACCACCAGTCAAAGAAAGAGTTTAGAATTTCTGTATGAATTATAAGATTGTAACTTCTTAATAATAATAGTTGTCTTTAAAGATTCACTAGAGTAAATTCTAAACTTTGAAATTTATAATTGTATGTTTTGAATAAACATAATTTCTGTTTCATTATTTTCGCGGTTTCAAGTAATCTTGTCAAAGTATTTCTTTCTTATAACTAAAAAACTCCGTGCTGAAGGCAGTTAATAGTATTATCACTTTCAAGTATTATCTTAACTCTAATCGATTGCATAAGAATGTAATCGGTCAGGTCTTTCTGTGTCAATTTGTAGCTGAGATTTTAGTATGTTTTAAATATAATATTTATTAGTTTACAAAGCAACCTCGACAATCAATTGATATTGGTACCATTGCAATTAAAATGTGCATTTATATTATTTGATGCCAATCAATTAATGCTTTAATCCGAATTGCATTACAGCTGATGTAATACTTCATTTCTCATCAGCTATAATACAATTCGAGAAAAGGCAAAACGATTCACATTCCTATTTATTTATAAAAAACTTTCGTTTGTTAATGTTAATGCCATTTACCGGTCGGATTCTTGCCCATTTGATGAGCATTCCCGAGGATGGGCACAGTTGGCGGCCCTTGTACTTTATTTAATAAGCGTTTCTTTCGACCGAATTTCAGTTCAAAGTAGATATATATTAAGACTGGCAATGCCAGTACGGCATACAAAATAAACCACATTCCAGACACGGTTTCCCAAAACGCACTAAAAATGTACAACTCTAAAACAAAAACTCGTTCCGTCTGCTCAGATCTGAGGACAGTCTGAGAATGCGAATAGTTTCAAGAGACGCACTTGTTAAATACGACAGCACGAGATTAGAGTTTCTTAAAAAAAACTGGCGAGTTTCAGCTAATCACAGTGAGTCGACAGAAAAACAGGTAAGAGAGCCAAGAAATTAACTCTACATTAAGAGAAACAATTTACTTTCAGGCACAGAATTAATTATACCTTTAGAACAAGCGTCAAAACATTGAAAGTAGTCTGACGTCGTGGGTGTACTTTGACTTGTTTATATGAACTTTAACTAAATATATACAATCATAAGCAAAAATCTCGCTGAAGATCTTTTCAAGTGAGAAGCCTTTGTATTAAGAATAATCGATTATAGATTTTTATGGCTTTTAATAATGAGTCGGCAAATATTAATATGGTATGCTATAACTTAAGCCTGAGTTCATCTCAGTATTTCAATGTTGACTCTGATTGCTCCAATTGCATACTATTTAATATTCATCATGTGTAGTGTATAAAAATAATAACAAACAAACTTAGGTCAATATCACTTCTATTTAAATGTAATGAACGGAAAACAAAACATCAATCAAACATCATATGTAAGTATTTATAAATATATAATTTAGTATAGTATATGTGGATTTGACATTTTGAGAGCCGACTAGGTCAATATAAAAACGAGAGCGTGATAATTTATAGAACAAACAAACAAAAACCAAAACAATGACAAACTGTTAATCAAACTTTTACAATCAGTCAGTCACTCTTAAGAGCTAATTTATCGCTCTTTACACATTGTTAAGAGAGCGTGCAGTTGTTCAAAATTATCTTTTATTTATATGAGAGTTCGAAATTCAAAACTAACATTCAGTATTCTAACAATAAATTATTCATAAGAAAAATGTAATTGAAAACTATGTTTGTAATACAATTTGAATGCGTTGAAAAACAACGAAGTTGGCTTAGAGTTACAATAACATGGAGCAAAAAAAATAAGAGATAATGAGTCGAGTTTTAATAAAAATCTCTCTTTCTTAAAACCCAAAGACAGCCAATACATTATTAGGTTGAAGACTCTCCTTACAGCATAAAGAGTATTTCTGACGACTGCCTAAAAGTATGCAATTATTAAATTATATTTGGATATGGTTCTGATCTCGGATAAGTTATTTTGTAGTTGCAGAAATCTAGTTTATTCGGAGTATAAATGTTTAAACTGTATCTAAGCAAAATTTAAATGTTGTTGGGCAACAAATTCCAATAATTTAAAAAATATTTATAACGACAATTTTTTTATTAATTGGTTTTCATTTACTGCTCGTTAGGCAGTGATAGTTTTTTGATGATTTTATATTTCTAATATATAAAGCTTAAATTACGTATACGCTATATTATAGAAGCCTCTTTATAACTTTTGACTCATATTATTGTCAAGTTTTGTTTTAAGCTGATTAGAATTATCAAACCAATTATTGAAGTGCGATTTCGTATTGCACTTTAAACTAACACGTCATAATCTCGATTCAAGTGTGAGTCAATTGAGTAGTTAATTAGGCAATTAGTATTGAGAACTATCTTTTTACTATTATAATTCTAGTGTCATAATTCAACTAGCAATTAAGTATTGCTGTAATTATAATTGACGATTTAAAGTGTTGCTGGTTTACAAGCTAAAATTATAACGACATGTTTATACTATCATTAGTTATGTATACATATTGTATTCTCATAGAGTAGCTAAGAAGCTATGGCCAATATAGATAAGTTATCGATTATGTTATCGCTGCATTGAGTAGCAAATTTGGCAAATACTGCAGACATTTCATATGAGTCGATCAGTTGCCAATTCATTCGCAAATTGAACGGAACGTCAAATAGTATAGAATCAATAAAAAAACTATCATAATTACGTAGTACTTCAAAGACATTTTATAACAATGTTTCTTCTGGCAGCGGGCATAATTTTGGCCACCCTTCTGGTGTTTAAGGGAGTAAAGATATTTAACTATCTGGATCACATGGCCGGGATTATGGAAATGATACCTGGTCCGACGCCATATCCCTTTGTGGGTAATCTTTTTCAGTTTGGACTCAAACCAGCTGGTAAGTAGATAACCGCCTGCCTATATTTATGAACTTTTTACGCAAAGAGTTTTAAAGCATAACCTTATAAGTCTCAAGTCAGAGCAAAGGGAAAAATATATGTTTACAATTCCACTTGTCTGATTAAGATACAAATATAAATCGTTTGTCTTAATGTATCTCAGATACAGACACAAATGGTAAGACACATTTCAGTGGTATTCAGCATCTTATTTTCATTTTGCAATATTTTCTTGCAATTTTCATCAAATTTCAGATTTTTCTTTTGAGGAACATTTCCCTCGTGCATTCGCTTGTCCCCAATCCCAATTTGTTGAATAATTTTAGTGTTGCTTTCCCTCCACGTGCCTGCCAAGTAATCATTCCAAATGCACAATAGTCGGAATACAAAACGAAGCACAACAATTGATAACTTTGTCATGCTTGGGATGGGATGGCATTGGCTGTCTCTCTATAGATGGCTTCAGATGAGAGCATGGATAGCTCTGAATAGCTGTTGTATTTTTACTGAATCTCTTTCTGTGATTTCCATCGCCCTTGTTTGATATCACTCCCATTGCGTTTTGATAGATACTTGAGGGAAGCATTGTGCATATTTTGCGCTTTTCATGCTGGTCTATATCAAAATCACATGAATAAATGCATGTTATAAATGTAATTCATAAAGCATTGTTTTTAAATCGAACTTAAAGCTTTAATGGGAGCTTTGGCTAAGGATTATTTGTATACAAAGGCTGACTTAAGATTCAATTTAACAAAAGTTTTTATTTAAGAAAATTTTATTTATATCAACTGTTCATGTCTCTTCCTGCAGAATACCCTAAGAAAATCTTACAGTATTGCCGAAAATATGACTTTCAAGGCTTCCGTTCGCTTGTGTTCCTTCAGTATCACATGATACTGAGCGATCCAGCTGAAATTCAGGTAAGTTAACTGATTGCATTCCTGATTGCAAGCTAAAATTTCGAAGTTAATCGAATGTTATTGCCGCACGAACAGAACATGTTGTCGAGCTCTTCACTGCTCTACAAGGAGCACTTGTATTCATTTCTCCGGCCCTGGCTAGGGGATGGACTACTCACTAGTTCCGGTGCCCGTTGGCTCAAGCACCAGAAGCTCTATATGCCTGCTTTCGAGAGGTCCGCCATTGAGGGTTATTTGCGTGTGGTGCATCGAACTGGCGAGAGGTTTGTACAGAAGCTCACCGAACAGGCAAATAAATTGCACCCCTTTGATGCCCAGGAACTGGTTGCCAAGTGTACCCTGGATATTGTATGTGGTAAGTGGGGTAGGGCCTGTGGAAAAACTTTCAACATTTGTCATGGGCAATTTGTTTTTTTTTTCCTACTTCTCTGTTCCATTTGGTTAGGTCTCTGTACGCGGTTTAGATGCCGTTGCACTCGTTTATTTTTGTAATTTATTATGGCCATTTTATAAATAAGATTTATGGCCTAGAATATTGCTACAAGTGCCAGAGATTGTGTGGTAACAAAGTTTTACAGTGCCTAAAATGTAAGCAGCTTTAAGAAAATGAGAACGAGTTTCAAAGAGCTACATTCAAATATGCCTAACAATTTTCTGACTTTGCAATGTAAAAAGAAACAAAACAAAAGAACGCAGAAGTAGCTGACTTACAAATTCAAATTTTGCACAGTTTACATTGGTGTTGATAGAAAGTTGTTTTCTATGTAATATGTAATAGAGGGTGAAAATTATGGAAGATAACTTTCAAAGGGACATTGAGTGGGTTGCAGAAGAAAAATATATTTTATTTATTATTTATTTTCTTAATATTTCCCAGAAAATGCAACGGGCATGGCCAGCAACTCACTCAATGATGAGCCCTCAGACTTACATAGCGCCATCAAGGAGTAAGTTATTTTGGGAACAGACTTTAACCAATGAATTCAACTATATTTTTTCCTATTGACAGCCTCTGTGATGTCGTCCAGGAGCGTACTTTCAGTATTGTGAAGCGTTTCGATGCCCTCTTTCGATTAACTCCATACTACATGAAGCAGCGAAGGGCCTTGAAATTACTCAGGAATGAGGTGAAGAGGGTAAGTGTTTGGTAGGTTAATACCATTGCTTAAATATTAACTTTACTATTTTGCAATAAGATTATTACGCAACGCAGTCAGCAACTGGATAAGATTAAAGAGAATCCAAGTGATGCAGAGTCCACTAATAAACCCTTTCTCGATGTTTTGCTAAATGCTAAACTCGATGGACGTGCGCTTAAACAGCGAGAGATTATCGAAGAATTGTCAACCTTTATATTTACAGTAAGTTTTTTTAATTATACCTGTTCAAAATATATATGATAAGAGTCCTAATTTCAATCTAGGGTCACGATACGGTAGCCTCTGCAATCTCCTTTACCATCTATACACTCTCCCGCCATCCACATATCCAGCAAAAGGTATTCGAGGAGCAAGTACGTATATTTGACAAGAATATCTCTGGAGAATCAGATATAGCTCGCCTGGAGAAAATGGACTATCTGGAACTAGTTATTCGTGAGACTCTGCGCCTGTTTCCATCAGTTCCGCTAATAGCGCGAACCAACCGCAAATCGATTGACATAAGTAAGTACTATAAATTATTTATCGAATATTTAACAATGAATGTTATTCATTTAGATGGCACAAAGGTGGCAAAGCGGACGACAGTTATCATGTGTCTTATGGCAATGGGCTACAATGAACGGTACTTTGAGGATCCCTGCGTTTTCCGACCAGAGCGCTTCGAGGGAGCCGATAAAAATAGCGGCATCGAAGCCTTTAAGAGTGTTCCTTTTAGTGCAGGACCCAGACGCTGTATTGGTATGTAAAAATGTTAATGACGGGTATAGATTGATTTCTAATTACATCTTTCTGGATCTTGTAGCTGAGAAATATGCTATGTACGAGCTGAAGGCGATCCTTTCCTTACTTGTACGTCATTTTGAAATACTTCCCCCCGTGGATGACCTACCTCCTGGAATCAATGATCACTCTCGTCTCGATTGTGTGCCGCAGAGCGAATATGATCCAGTGTTCAACATTCGTGTGACGCTCAAGTCCGAAAATGGCATTCAAATTAAGTTAAAACAACGTTAAAACAAAACAACGAAATGAGAGTTTTCCAAACACATCGATCAATTGTAATTCTTTTGAAAATTCACGAAATTCATTGCCTGGATTTTTATTGAAATACACCTACATTATGTTTAAAAATATGCCCCATGCCTCAATGATAATAGATACATCACAATCGTGTTTGTAGCCGCACTGAAACTCCACTCATAGACTTCAGTGTAATAGGAACATGAAGCCTCAATTCTTGGGGTCCAGGATTGAATTGATGTTGGAAAACTTGAGCGATGGTCTGTTTGGCCAAAGGAGAAGGCTGAATGTGGAAATTACGCAATATCTTTGATAACGTAACCTTCAGTTCAAGCAGAGCAAACTTTTGACCTAAAAAAGAGAATAAAATGTAGATATTATTCTTAAATGATGGTACTTTAAGTACAAGACGTACCTATGCAATTTCTGGGACCTGCGCTAAAGGGAACATTGTCAAAGGCATTGGCTTGGATTCGTTTATCAACTTCAAAGCGTTCGGGTCGAAATTCAAAAGGTGCCTCAAAACTATGTTGACTATGACCAATAGCCAAGATGGGCAACACAATGGTCGTGTTTTTCGGCAGAAACTTGTCCACTGTCGAGCAAACAGTGAGTTAATTAGTGACCGGAAAAGAAATTCAGTTTTAATATTCATTGACTTACAAATGACTGTAGGTTCGCGGGCAGTGCGAAAAATAAATGGAACACTGGGAAACAAACGTAATGTTTCTTTAATGACCAGATCCAAATACTTCATCTGTTGCAGTTCCTCGTATGTAGAATGTCGGCTCTTTGCATCTCCATAGATCAGCAGCTGCTCCTCATAGGCCCTTTGTTGCACCTCTGGAGTTAGTGCCATGCAGTAGATGGCAAAAGTTATAGCCGAGGCGGTAGTATCATGACCCTATAGAGTAAGAGTAAACATATAAGTAAGTGATATTTATGATACCCAAGCTTTATGTAAATTATTTTTAAATCTTTATGAAATGATTATTTAAACGTTTAGACTTTGCTTTCCTAAACAATTTATAACAGATAATATTTTCCCTTTAAATTTCAGCTAATTATGTAAAGTTTATGTTTTTTACTTTATTGGATTTAATTTAATAGTTCAGATGTTGCCCAAATTCAAATTATAACAGCTAAAGGAAATTCAAGTACAATTAAACACAAAACAGGGCTGATGGTGAAAAGTTGGTTAACATATAAAATTCATTTAATGAAACAGTGAAAAACTTTACCAAAACTTACCTCAAACATAAATGTAGAAACTTCTTCAAATATTTCCTCGAATGTCATGGGTTTCCCTTCCACCTCCGCTGTTAGCAGATTATCAAGAAAAGCCATTTTGGGCCGTTGAGAGTTCATGACCTCATCTTCATCCTGTGAAGCTTGATAGCTTTGAGTTTTGAGCAAGTGACGACGCTGTTCAATGATCTACAAAGGGTAGGGACATTTAAATGTATATCTCTTGCTACCTTATCTGACAGTTTACCTTTGCAAACTCGACCCGCAAGGTGTTCAGTGCCTGCTGCTGTTGTTTGTAGTACGAGGTCCATTTAAAGAAGATGTCCATACGTTTCAGTACGGAAAAGACTCGCTCCGGAATGACATGACAAAGGGTGTCAATTGCCTCAACAATCGGTGAAGGTTGACCCTCAATACTATTGACACGAGTGCCCATTGCAGTCTCTAAAATATATAGTACTTAAAGAAAAAACTATCTAGATAATTTTTGCACTGCTTACCGCAAATAACATCAATGGTATTCCTTGTGACCAGTCGCTGAATGTCAAGCACTTGACCTTGGGCCATTGCCGATTCCTGTTCCAGCAGTGTCATGAAACGATGGCTTGTCTCATTCATGACATGCAAAAAGTCCTTAAGAATTCGGAAGTGGAATGAGGGAGTTATTAGCTTACGACGCACTGCCCATTGATGGCCATTAGCAGTGAGGAGTCCATTGCCCAGCCAGGGATACAGCAAGTTATACGGATCGTATTTATAAGTCAGAGCTGTGCTGCTTAACACATGCTATATTCCAGTGTGATAATGTGAGTGAGAGGATTAAGTACACCAAAGACTTACCTCTACATATTTAGTCTCCATGAGGAGTACATACGGCAAAGGTCCCGCCCAGATTCGAATATTTTTGTGATCATATTTGTCAAACCACTTTAATAAATTCCTTAAATAAGCTGCAATTAAAGATTGAATATTAAAAATAGTTAATTTCAATAGTAAAGGTATAGAGATGTAAATTATTTATTAAAAGTGGGTGCTGCATATAAAGAAACAGCTCGCCTAATTATTCATTTGGGCTTAATTGGATTTTTATCTAAACCATTTCAAATGCACACTTTTAAAATATTTCATTGATTTAAAAAATGAAAGATACTAAATTATAATTTTGTGCTTTATGCTAATTGATTCTAAATATATAAATTTCTTATTAAATGAGATTTTATTCAACAATCTGCACTTAAATTTGTGGCATGGTTTAATACTTTAATATGTTATATTTATAATTCGATAGAAAAAAAAACGAGTGAACAATAATGCATTTAAATGACATGCTCCTAATTTATAATTCAGGTTTCGAGAT
This sequence comes from Drosophila putrida, assembly GCA_037043535.1. Classification (NCBI taxonomy): domain Eukaryota; kingdom Metazoa; phylum Arthropoda; class Insecta; order Diptera; family Drosophilidae; genus Drosophila; species Drosophila putrida. Next base: position 4,405,040 of record JBAMBI010000065.1, read on the forward strand.
CAAACTTTTTAAATAGCACTTTGCAAATGTAAATTATTTATGTCTAAAATTTAATATGACATCATTTCGTTTGTCACGTTTAAATCTTCATTTTATTGCCTAACATCTGTGGCTCTTATGTTATTTATTATTGACATTTCTCATTTGATTCTCAAATCATTTCAGAATTATATATACTATTTGAATGGTATTCTTCCATTGTATCAGAAAATGTCAATCTTTGTGACATTTGATAAAAAGAAATAAATAGAAATTGAAATAGAGTTGCAATTTATTTTTATTATGCTCGAAAAACTTAAAAACTATTGTTCATCAACAGGATTCCAAAGACAAGTCCATTGTACAGGCCATTCATTTAGATCATGGAAGACATTCCCTTAATGTCCGTAGTGCTCGGGTGCAGGTGGATGAGCTGCGATCCAGTCAAGAGCTCTTTGGATTTCCACTGGAATTGGGGGAGGAGTTGGCAGATGGGCTCCCTGGGGCTGGTAACCGTTCTCATCAGCCACATATGAGATCTGGATGTGCTCTCCTTCGGGAGAGATCCAGCCATAGCTGCCATGGATGTTGCCGTGCTCATCACCGTCTCTGTCTTCGGTGATGTGGTTGGTGGTTTCCAGACCAGTATGGAATCCATCAGCGCGAACATCGTCCAAACGGGAAACGGTATCGGCATGCACATCATCGCCACTCACATGAGCCACTGGATGGGATGGCACTGGATGTGGCACTGGATGTGGTGCTGGATGTGGCACGTGATGTGGCACGGGGCGAGCAGGACGACGCACTTGGGAAAGTGGTGAGCCGACAGCGATGCCAACAACGGCGCAGATCAACAACTATAATAAATCAGCATTATCCATTTTGAAATCTCTAAGCTTTAGCTAAAAAACTTACGGCTTTGAACATTTTGAACAGATTCTTTGTGCAGTTGGAGAACGTTGAGAACGAACAGTGACTGATGCCTAACTCTGGAAAGGCCGTGTCTTTTATACAATAACACCTCATGGTAGTGACAACAAATGGTGTCTACTGAAAGACCTGTTCAGGAGCCATGCACAATTATTATGGCTATGAGTTATGGGTTTAACGGTCGCGCCCACAAATTTGTCTCAAAATTATTGAATAACTGCCATAATCATAAAATGAATGCTAAAGTGCATAAATTTGAACTGGTTGCTAAAACAGCTCGCATCTTTCACAAAAGTTATTCGCTTAGCCAAATCAAGTTATTGAACTGCTAAAAATTAGTTCAAGATGCGGCAAAAATCGCACTTAATTAATGACGTCATAAGCCTGAATAAATTTTGCTCATTTGAGATCTCATTTCACTCAATCGATTGAGTTTATTTTATAAAATATAATGAGTACATATGTAGTCACTAATTTATTTATTTATTCTGAAAAGTATGCAACAATAAAATGCCTTGGTTTCAGATAATAAGCTGTATAATAATATAAATACATATAAAAATGATAAATAAACAGACTATACATCTTTTCGAGAGCATATATTATTGGAAAAATAATAAACTTACAACATTGGGGGTAAGGCAAAATATTTTATAATATTTATATATTTTGGTCCGATCAGATTAAGTTATTAAAAACAAAAAGCAGAAGCGCTGAGTATCTGAAAAAATGATTTGGTTTAAGGATTCTTCTTATATTTGAATGAAGATATCAACTAATTTTAGTTAAAGCATTTGTATAAGACATATGCTGATCATGTTTTAGATTAGGCAACTTACTTCTTTAATTAAATTGTTGTCAGGCTAATACAAGTATCCCAGTTTATTAGCAGTTATTCAAAATGCAAACCAGTTTGTGATAGCTAGAACATATTATACGTGTACTTTGTTATTTTCAATTCTCAATTTGCATGTGAGATGTATTCAAAAAGATCTCCAAACTTTTTTGTAGATAACTGAGAAAGCTGTATAAAAGGCAATGGCTCCCAAGGTGGATTATCAGTCAACGTTCGTTCTCCGTTCTACAACTGCACATAATCAAGATGTTCAAGACCGTAAGCGCTCAACATAAACTTGTTAAGTTGGAGGGACTAAATAGTAAATACCATTTCAGCTTATGATCTGCGCTCTTATTGGCCTGGCCGTAGCCCGTCCAGATGCCACCGAAATTCACCGCTCGGATGATGTGCGTCCTGATGGATTCAATACACTCGTTGAAATCGACAACAGCATCAAGGAAGAAAGGAGCGGTGATGAGCACGGCAACATTCACGGAGATTTTGGCTGGATCTCACCCGAGGGCGAGCACGTTGACATCACCTACGTCGCTGATGAGAACGGTTACCAGCCTTCCGGATCCGTCCTGCCAACCCCACCCCCAATTCCAGTAGAAATTGCACGAGCACTTGAGTGGATCGCAGCTCATCCCGATTCAAAGGATCACTAAATTACTTGTGATAATGGCGACTGACTCCAACTGGACTATATATTCTCCCTGAACCAATGCTCGATAATGATAACATTTAAGTTTCCAGTCTCTGAAGTATGATTCTCGTACGACTTTCAAAATATATGCTGCACATTGCTTAAAGCAAAGACTTTGTCGTTTCTTTAAAACTAGCTTGAAATTCAGGTGTCCCTGTATCTATTTTATTAAGTGTTCTTTTCGTTAACAAAAGCACAACTCTGCTGCCTAATCGTCATTACAAATGAGGACTATTATACTTATGAGTAGCAAAAAGCTTAAACAATACTTACGTAATGTCTTTATTTCTTAGATTCAAATGATAGAAGATCAAGACCGATGGAAGATGAAGTTTCGAAAAAGAATCTCTTATGTTCATCCAGATAGAATTGACTATAACTTGCTGATCAATAATAGAAGGTTGAAATAGAAAGTTGATAATTCGCACAACTCAAAAGCAAAGACACTTAAAAAAATGTAGTTTTCGCAAAGTAAGTTAAATATTCCGTGTACAAAGTACTCTACTATGCAGTGGGCATTATTTATTTTTTTTATTTTTTCGCATTTAATTATAAAAATCAATCCAAAATCTGTGTCTCTACATAAATTTGCAACTTAGTTTCAAATTTAATATAAATTTGATATGGATAAATTGAATTTATCCATCATTTCGGCATAGTTAATGAGTAATTCTATTGCATAAAGTAAAAATAAAAACGAGTTTCGTGAAAGCTTGACTAGAAGACATTAAACCAGTACTTTTTAATTTTAATCAAAAATTTGCATGTGTGCTTTCTTTTTTAGGTACCTAAGAAAGCTGTATAAAAATCATTGGCTGGTCAAGTTGGATCGTCAGTTGACAATCGTTCTTCGCTCTACAACTCTACACAACAATCAAAATGTTTAAAGTGGTAAGTGCTCAAAATGAAATAAAAAAGAATACACGCATTGACTAATTTCATTGAACGTTTTTCAGTTGATAATCTGCGCAATTATTTGCTTGGCCACAAGCCATCCAGACACTGAATTGGATAACACGGCGCGTGAATTGATTAATGATTTAAAACAAATTAATGGCACTGAGCATGAAAAATTCAGTTTTATCACACCCGATGGCGAGTTTGTCAAGGTCGAAGTGGAAGCTAACCAGACCGCTTTTCAGTTTTCGGGCTCCTTTCATACAACTAAATCACCAGTTCCTGTCGACAAGCACTAAAATAAATAATTAATGTAAATATATGACACTTTTCAAAGAAAAGCATAAAGAAATAAATATATATTTGTAAAACACATTTAATGACAAGGATTCTTGTGTTTGCATTAGCAAGTGGGAAAGCTATCAATTAAGAAACAGCACAGAGTCAGCCAGAATTAATCCGACCTGTTGGCGAACTTATCGAATTGTTTTTAATGGATCTTTAGCCATCTTTTACGATGTATTATTATTATTTCAAGACGAAAAACATACGAACCATGGAATCATTTTAAACTGTTCATTCTACTGTTAACGCTAAGGTTATTCAAATAAAACAATCACTTGATTTTCGATAAGATTTTAGACGTTCGCTGCATTTATTTTTATAGTCATATTAAAATGATGCTGCGAGCACAATGAAATTTAAATAATTGTATTTCAGAGAGATTATCCAGGGAAGAGTCCATTATACGATCCATTCAACATTTTCGAAGCTAATTTAATGTTCGTTGCTGGGATGACTAGCGATCCAGTCAAGGGCTTTGGCAATAGCTGCTGGGATTGGGGGTGGTGTGGGGAGCCACTCACTCTTGGGTTGATAACCATTCTCATCAGCCACATAGCTCACTTGAATATGTTCACCTTCGGGGGAAACCCATGCGAAGTCGCCGACGATATCGCCATGCTCATTACCGGATTCCTTGCGGTCGTTGCCGTCGCTCTGTGAAAGTCCAGACTCAAATCCATCTGGGCGAACATCTGCGTGTTGGGATTTAATTTCAACAACGTCAGCGGCGACGTAGCAGATGACTGCACAGATCAACAGCTAAAAGAATTATAAGTTATATTGATTGTTTTCTCGTAGTCAATCCTGCACATCCTTTTAAGTACTCACAACTTTGAACATTTTGAGACAGTTGTATGAGGTTGAAACCAAATGTTTACTGATGCTTCTCTATAGCTAGGCGCCGTCTTTTATACAAAAATTATTTTCCAAATGCTTAATACCTGTTTCTGTGCACCATATGTATATGCAAATATTATCCAAAAATATCAAATGTATATCAAGTTTTGATTAGGCCAAACTTTGACGTACTTTAATTTTTTTTTTTGCGTATTAATAGTTCTGATGTATGACATCAATTAATGTACTTTAGGTAGTAGTATGAAATTAATAACTTTTTCTTAATTAATATATTCATTTATGCATCAAAATATGTCAATAAGACAATTATTAGCAATGATACAGTTATTTCATTAAGTATTCAAATGTTATAAATACTGATCGAAATATCCGAATATCTCACTTGAAGAAGTATGATGCAAGATGTCGTTGATATTGCACAGTAGTCGATATGACAGATATTTGGTAATTAAAATATTCCAGATAATTGAGTTTTCAAAGAAGGATTGTGCAAATCATTGTTATAATTTTATTTATATAGCAAAGTTGATTGCTTTTAATAATAGACTTAGCATTCTGCATAGATTACAAAGTTTGGAACAGTTCGATAATATCAATATCAAGTTTTCGGGAGGATGGACCCGTTTTTCTGACTAGATTGATTCGCTCTTGCAAAGTTAACCGAATTAGTTTCAATAACTGTTTAATATTTGCATAAATGATGCACAGAAACAGGTATACTGTATCTGAAAAAAGTCGATAAAAGACGGCGCCTAGCTATAGAGGAGCATCAGTAAACATTTGGTTTCAACCTCAAAAAACTGTCTCAAAATGTTCAAAGTTGTGAGTACTTAAAAGGATGTTCAGGATTGACTATAAAAAAACCAACTATATAACTTATAATTCTTTCAGCTGTTGATCTGTGCAGTCATCTGCTACGTCGCCGCTGACGTTGTTGAAATTAAATCCCAACACGCAGATGTTCGCCCAGATGGATTTGAGTCTGGACTTTCACAGAGCGACGGCAATGACCGCAAGGAATCCGGTAATGAGCATGGCGATATCGTCGGCGATTTCGGATGGATTTCCCCCGAGGGAGAACATATTCAAGTGAGCTATGTGGCTGATGAGAATGGTTATCAACCCAAGAGTGAGTGGCTCCCCACACCACCCCCAATCCCAGCAGCTATTGCCAAAGCCCTTGACTGGATCGCTAGTCATCCCAGCAACGAACATTAAATTAGCTTTGAAAATGTTGAATGGATCGTATAATGGACTCTTCCCTGGATAATCTCTCTGAAATACAATTATTTAAATTTCATTGTGCTCGCAGCATCATTTTAATATGACTATAAAAATAAATGCAGCGATCTGCTAAAATCTTATCGAAAATCATGTGTTCGTCTTATTAGGAGTATCTTATCAGTGTTTCTCAGAACAAACAGTTATTTGTCTGCCTGTCATCGTGTCTGACTATATGGAACATGTATATTAAACAGATATAAAACGCATAAAAGTTAAAGCTTTGAGACTAACTGTAATTCGAAGCTGCCTGGCCGGTTTCGAGTTAAGAATATTAACTTCGCTTTCAATTCACATATGATTTGCTAATTTAAAAACAAATAAATTGAATTCAGATGCTGGAAGTAAAACATGACGGTGAAAACAAGTTTAAATAGAAATGGATGACCCTGATTTTGAGATCGTATTTCGACGATTCGATCAATGTTTGCTTTATGATTGCAGTTGATTGTGAGATGACAAGAAAATAATTGTTATTTTGTCTACTAGCTTGTTCTTATTAAATCTTCCCTAGAGGAAATTGAAAAGTTTATGAAATCCTCACTGACTAAGGTATAATTTTATTTTTATATTATTTTAATTTTGTATTTAATTTATAGAAATGATCTCTACTTTGCGATAAGTAATGGTTGAGTTTTTCAATTTCCATATATTTTTGATAGTATAGCAAAATAAGAACTAGTCTGTCAGAATCTGAAAGACTGCATGGACACACAAAAAAATAAAATTTAACAAGTTGCAGCTTTAAAACAAAGCTAACTTGGAGCTTCCACTTTAATATTTTACAATTAAGATCAAGTCTTATTTAATTGAATTATAATCGATTTTTGCCACCGAAAAACAGGAAAAAGTAATATGCAATACGTCCAATACTTAAATAGCATATTTATTATGGATTAAAAATATTAAAATCACTTAACATTTTGTCAATTTTTAGGAGAAACTGGATTTGATTTGGCAAGCAACTGCTTCATGATGCTTGCATAATCTGGCAAAAATATAACAGCATCCAGATCCCAAATTGAATGCCAAAAGGCGTTAGAAACTTCATAGTTGAATATATTAATAATTTCACTCTACGGTTACCAACCAGAAAACCAGACTTCAATTAACAGAAAAACCCGTCGGAACACATATATATTTTTTCAAAAAATAATCATAAAATCATATATCTCATTAAATTTTGAAAGTCGTTTATGATAACCATTCACATTTGACATTTTGACTTACCGTCTGGCGTCAAGCCCAACTGCAACAGATTCCCGAAAATCGGCCAGGATTTGGGACCCGGAAATTGCCCATCGATGTGCCTGATGACTCGTTCATAACGAAGCCCATATAAAGCACAACAAATCAACACAATTAAAACAATTCCGATCAGAAACATATTCTCTCGACGAACGATTCAAAATAACTAAATGCATTCATTCCCAAGCTTCATTTATTTTCTAAAACTATCAATCTAAAACTTGGAAAAAAACATAAGAGCCAATGAAGCGTTCAAGTAAAACAAGTTCGATTTGCTTACAACTATGTATGAGTACATAGAGTTACATATTGAGGGGAAGGCAATTAGTTATAAATAGAGCTTTACAGATTAAAAACAACTAAGTACTTGCACGTAAGCTATACTGATATAAGGAGAGACGATGATTAATCCACAATGAGAATATTTCGCAGTTAATCTTTGCATGCTTTATTTTTCGAGCGATCTTCTTGTATAATTAGTTTAAAGAATTATCTATGAAGTAGTAAGAGAATCGAGTAATACATGCAATTGTATTTTCAAACAATTAACTTTAGATCGCGTGTAAATATACTTGATATTTGGCTCTTTAAATTGGTCTGACATTAAAGCCAAGTCTAACAATGTTTAATATGTCTCTAATTAAACATGGGCTAGTCACACGAAGCTCCTACTGATCAATTTCCCTTCTTTATTGGTTTGATAAATCTCTTAGCTTCTTTTAGTGTTCCGTTTAAGATGAGTCTGATGCAAATGTTGAATTTAGTGCCACTGCTGTTGAGTTTTTCAATACAGACAGTCTGTTATCTCCATTGAAAAATTCAATTAAGTAATTGCCCATTCGGGTATGGCATACATTCTCCTCTTACCACTAAATACACACAATGCTCTATTGTGTGTAAGAATTTGTGTGTGAGTGTAGCTCTGATTTGAGGATATGAACAACCCATTTGCTTCGAATTGGATTAAAATTAAACCACATTCAACCCACAATTAACACCGTACACTAATGGAATATTTCAAAAATGAGTAGAACTTCGGGTACCAAAAACTGCAAAACAACTACACGCAAAATTCAAAAGAACAATTAAGAGCGACTTGTGTTAAAATTTGTACGATGGCCTATTTTCTGTGAATTTGTATTTTGCCATATTTTGAATTGTTTTATTTAGAAAATCTCATGTGGGAGCTGTATGTATGAATATGTACACATGTACATGAATTGGGAAAAAGGAAATTAGCAATTTTATAACTACATATTCCCAAAGGCTGGCATAATTTAATTTTCTTCACTATAAGCGAATGAAAGATTAATTTCAATTCCAAATCCATATTTGCCATCGACAAATTAAAGCAGTGTAGTTTGTATTTATTCAAAGTGATTAAAATAAAATCGACTATTCCCAGTGTATGTTCAAGTAGTCTTGAGTAGACTTTATATTCTGTATATTATAATCTATAGATACGAATAATTAATATAAGTTAAATTGAATAAAGCTCCAGGTTATTCAATATTTAATTGAAGAATATATTTTACCAACTTACCATCAAATATTCAATCTGGACTTATTAACTAAACAGTAGATCCTTTGTGTTATTAATTAAAAGTCTTTGTTGCTGGCATTGATATGAATAAAGAACAATTTTCAGTTCATTCTGTTTTAAGCGTTTTGTTATCTGCTAAACGCACTTGCCACAAATCATAGATCCATGCCACATTATGGGGTCCGCACTAACATTTGTCATTTTATTGATTACAACTTATGGTTACTGCCATGTTACAGGCATAGGCACGAAGGCAAATAATAGAATTAGACACACGTATTTATCAAAATGAAATGATGCACATTGTTTCCGGATATATGATGAACTTTTCTTTTATATTTATTGATAGTTTTAATGACTAATGAGTGCTACAGCTGTGATAAGAATGCCATTTTGGTTAGCTGTGCCTGCCGCATGTGCCAATCCGATTCTCAGCTGGACCGAGGGGTTGCATTGTTTGGTTTGGATAGACTGCTTGGCACTCGGCCAGCCTGCACTCACTTGCTGAACTTAAGGCCAACTTAAATAAGAAGTTAGTTACAAATTATTGCTCGTTATTAAGTAGTTTGTTATGTATCAGAATTACCTGCACCGCTGCGTGGATTCTTCATCTTTGTTGGCTTCTTACGCACCTCTGGTTGATTCATGCCACCGCTGCCACTGGGTCCCGGTCCATGAGTATCAATTTGCATGCTCTCATCACTGTCCGATGCCTGACTCTTCAGCACCTTCTTCAGATTAATCAGCTAGACAAAAGTGACGAGAATGGGAAAGGGGTTTCTTTCAAAGGACTCGCACTTCGTCTAACTTTTCACTTACCTCTTGTTCGATGCGTTCCTTATTATACAGACGTTTTGCCTTTTCGGTGTTCGCGTACTTAATCTGCATATCAATGCAGTTGGAAACGCCATCACATGAATTGACCCAGGCCTGCAGTGTCTCCACAATCTTGCCCGTGTAGCCAGGTGGTATATCACGTCCCTGAGCATAGTCAACCTCCAGAATGCGAGTGTTCTGAAACAGTTTGCCATGTATAATGTCTGTAGACAAGAAACAGAAATGAAACGGGTTTTAGAAATTTATGCATTGCCAGTCTAACTGCTGTCTGACACAAACCGTTTGCTGTCAAAATATTAAATACCAAGTGAGTGCGCTGCTCGAGATATTCAAATCGATTTTTTTTTTTTGAATATTCAAAGTGGATTATCTTCTTCGAATACCATTGTTAATGTTTAAAGAGTATCAGTCATTAAAATTACTTATTCAGTTAACGAATATCAATGCTTTAAAAAGCATCCAAAAAGGCAGAAACAATCCGAAATTTATAAATAAATAAAATAATTTTATGGTATTACAATTTTTGTTTGTAGTTTATTTGTAGTTCTTTTTTTATTGAAAAAATGTGCATAATTAAAATATTAATAAAAACGGCCATTTAAATTCTAATGGCAACTACAAAAAGTAGTTGGTAATAGGAATAATTTGTCTTTAAAAATCAAGTGTAGTCATACGAAAAAAGTGTGTCACATTTTTGAAGTGAAATGCATATTTAATTCAGAAATATATGTATATACTTTAAAATTGGGACTGGTCGCAACTAGAGAATCATTAGAAGTTCCTTTGACTATCATATTGGAAATTCTGTTGCCTCTCCAACTAAAAACTGTCAACTGGTCTTAGTACATTTCATTTGACCATAATTCGAGGTTTCGCCGGTTCATTAGATGCCAGCTGCCAGAGTTCTCTGCGTGAACACAAAAAGTTTTCTGTGCGTTTAGCCTTGAAATTTTGTTCGACTCTCCGGAGTAAACACTTTGTAAAAAGAATTAAAAATTGCTCAACAATAAAATGGCACCGTGCCACAATTGAAATAGAAAAGTTCTATGAACTTTTGAAAGTGTGTGGCCAAAAGTTAAAGTTCTTTTTCTTAAATGTCTAAAGCAATGTTTAAGGAGGTTATGTTTGTGTTATGCATACAGATAAAACTGCTAAAGAAAACATGCAAAAAGACTGAAGTTCTTTATTTCCCATTAAATTACACAAGTTGTAAACATTTTAAAACTATAAAATTTAATGTTCTGCTTTAAATAAATTGTAAAATATTGCAGTGAAAACCGAAACCAATATCCGTTTGCCCATTTACCCATGTATGTTAAATACAAACAACTAAAACAAATCCAGCTCAACTGTTAAAAATAATGAAAAGTACTCGCTAGTTGTATATTTCGATTTTGTTTTAGATATTTCACAACCAGGACGAGCATAGCCAGAAGCTTATGCGATTAGCTTTGTATGTCAATTACCCAAAGCCAGTTGAAAGTTTAAGCCAACAGATGCATTGCACATCAGAGTAATAAATGGGATAAGGCTCGAAAAAGTTGCCATTGGTAGTAATTAGTTTAAGGTCGTTAGAGAAGTGATTGTGCTTAAAATGGATAACGATGGATTAGTTGTAATTTTCAATTGGACATTTTGTTACGGGTTTGATAAAGTGTTGCTAAAGCCAGGCTGACAGTTAAGCAGTTATCTAGTTCAAAAATGATGGGACAGTGTCAAGTTCAGACATCAAATCATAACGAATGTTCCACAATGATAGCCAAATAGTAGAAACTTTTGCCCATTAAACGTCAAGGGCATTTGCCCCTTTTCTGCCATGCCTAAGTACAAGTTAAGACCTTAAGCGCATTTTGGCATTGACTTAACGGCCACTTGGCCTTGAACGTGCCACATAGTCCAGGACCAATTTTAGCCATAAATACAACTCCCCTAACTCACTCACACACACACACTCACACACACACACACACTCACATACACACACATGTGAAAGATAGTCTGTTGAAGAGATTCAATTACCAATTACTGCTGAGTCTCTCTATCTACGGTGGCAGTTGAATGCGCATTGGGCATTTGCTTTAATTAGCTTAAGAGCAGGCATTTTGATTGAATTTGACGCCTAGAAGCATGCAACAAATAATTGAAAAGCATGCTGTAAAAAATAAATAAGCCAAACCACCATCAAGAAACGCCTCCATCAACGCCAGACTGTTTCAATATGTATGTGCATGTGTATATGTGGGCGTGCCACATGTAGCCACAAGTGTTGTACAATTTTGCGGCATTTTTGGCGTTGACATGTGTCTTGGTTTTCGCCCATAAAATGTCGGTGCCTGCTTGAAGATGAGAAGAAGAGCTGCAAACTCAACGGCAAAACAATCAATCATGCTTTTTTCTGCCAAACGCGCCCTGCCCCAGTGTATATGCCACAAATTGTGCCAAAAATGTTGCACAGCCCGGGTGGAAATGTCTGGGAGGCATCATGGGTATATAGTAGAACTCTTTCCACTGGATTGTGGTTGTTTATTTTGCTCTTGCAGCAATGTGTATTAAAATGCTTAAAGCATGCTATTGGGCGCTAGAAAAATCCAAAAATGTATTCATATTAATATTCCAAACACATATGTATACCTAAAAGCCAATTTGCATGTGCACTCTGGATGTGTACAAAAACAGACTGCGATATTTAGTGTGCGACCAAAGTGTTGAAAAATAAATAAAGATTTATGAAATGTCAAAAAAAATATACCAAAAATATTTTAAATTATGTATTTCAAAGGAGCACTTGAAAAACATCGAAAAGTCTTTTTAGCATCTATGCTAAAAGTTGATGTTGTGTTTTGGACTTTTTGGTTAATGCAACTTAAGTTTTAAAAACCTAGTAATTGTAAACTTATAAAGATGTCAAGGCTATATTAAAATGTCCGAGTCTAACTTAAAAGTTAATCCAAGAGCTAACAATTTCATTTAAATTATTAAGTATAAAAGAGAGACCTTCTATCTTTCTTTCTATCTCAACTCTATCTTTAAAGAATTCAATGTTGAAGTCACATTACCATTAAATTTGCCTTTTAAAAGTCTTTGTAATTTATGCATTTCATTAAATCATTCAATATTTAATATTCACTTTCTGCTCACAAAAGGACGAAATGAAGCTGCGCTTGTAAATAGCCAGCAGCCAGCGAAGTGTAAGACTGAACATTATGAAAACTTTACACACACCTGTCGCTGACAGCTTTAGGTAAAGCTGTCTACATTTTTTTGTTCAACGCAAAAATAAAATGAAAACTTATTAATTGAAAATTCGGAATACCGTCAGCAGGCGACAGGCGACAGATACGTAAATACAAGCGCCAAGGCAACTTGTGCCATCAATATGAAGTCTGTTTCCAGCAACTATTGGAAACTTTTCACCTAAAACTGACAAAGTGCCGGGGCAGGCACTTTTCTCGAAAACTTTCGCTGCCCCAGGCAATAACAATGACCTGCAGTCACCTTAAAGTATGCATTGTACGCACAAAGTTTGCCAAAAAGTGTTTGGAAGGTGGACGCCCTGTTCTTTTATAGTAGTTTACCACATCAACCACTGACTTCCAATTATTGCAGTTCCTAAAACGCAATAAAAAGAAACACAAAGGCTTAAAAGCGTTTTAAATTATGCGCCATTTTGCTTTGCCGAAAAAAACAAACACACCTTTTCAGCACTTTTCCCAATAGCATAGTCAAAAAGCAAAAAAGCGAGAAGAGTTCCCATAAAAAACCACTGCAAACCATTAAACAAAAAACTTATTTTGCTCGACGTGAGGATATCCCGTAGTATTGAATACATTGCGAGGTTCGGTATAGAAAGTTTACAATAAATGGTGAAAGTGTATGTAAAATGACAAACACCAAATACCTTTTACAGCTATAGTTACAGGGTAAACAAAACAAAATTGTGCACCATACATCGTGTCGCCGGGAGATTTACACCACAAATAGACTTTGCGAGCGTGTTAAGCTTGCCTTAAGCGCTCTTGCCTTGTCGCAATTGTTTCAATTGTTGTTGCTCTATTTGAATATGCAATTTTATTTTCGACAAGGTAAAAGTGAAAGCAACAAAAGGGATACACACAAATATAAATGGCGAGCCACAGGGAACTTGGCTAAAAAGTTGATGCAACTGACAACGGACACAAATACTTGAAATCTGTTGACGAGGGTTTTTAACCTGTAAACACAGAATGCCAACCGCAAGGATATGAAAGTTAGGGTTTTAATTTAAAGCAAACCACAGACTATTTCCTTATTGGGCAGATTAAGGTTGATTTAAGTAATTGCTCTTATAAGAAATGAGATAATATATATTCACGATATCTCGATTTTCAAGCTAATATAATTAACAATTAGGCTAAACAATGGCGGATTGAGTGAGAGATGCGCGCGAAATCAATCTCAGCACAAATATTGCCCTTACCGAACTCAGTTTGTTGCCACTCAACTTACCAAATTTCAATTATAGAACGCATTTAATTACTGTTAGCATCTTGCGACGCAGCCTAATTCACCGTCCCTTCGTCTCTCCGCCTTCCTTTGTCAAGACAAATGATGCTCTAATGGGCCCGTGAAACGTGAGGCAGACCAAGGAGCAAACATTAACGTCTAAAATGCCATGAGCAAACAACTGGAGTCGTGTCCTGTGGCGCCCTCAAGCTGCCTAATGGCAGCTTATGGCCCCAACACCGTGAACCGCCGCCCATCAAATTCTGATTCGAGATTATAGCGCCTAATAGTATGCAATGCTTTTTAGGTGCCGAGATTGTCCCGTCCTGTCCTGTCCTGTTGATGGCTCAATGATGCCTCCTATCATAACATAAATCTTGGACATTGCTTCAGGCTCCCTATATTTGCTTTAACTTTACTTGGATTTGAAAAGCAATTAAACAGGTAGTGTATGCTATTTAAGAGACAGTGAAGCCTCCAACCAACAGTTTTTTACTTCACACAGCTTAGACTTGTCACTTTATTTGCTCTGTTGATTACTTGGATAATGGATGCCAAGATTCCATTAAAAACTTTGAGTTTTATTTGTTGAAGGTCTTCTCATTGCTGCAATTTGGAATTGGATGCCACAAAAAAAAAGCAGGAGGAAAAGACAGGAGTAAAGTAATTTAAGAATGTTTGTGGTTCTTTTTCGAAGTCACATGGAACTCGAAGGAATTTTACTTCTGCATCATTCCATTCGTTCCATTTTCTATTTTGGAACTGCAGTTCTATGCAATTTTTTCTATCCTGCTTTTGGCTTCAGGCCTAAAATTCGCCAGAAGCGAACATTTCGTTCAAGTTTCGTAATCAATTCTTTTTTTTTGTGGACTGCGTTTGGTTGAGTTTAACTTGCAACATTTGCCAGCCGCACACAATCAGAATGTTGCAATGTTGCAGCATAGGGTCAAAATGGTTAGTTACAATGCTGCACAGACTAAGCAAAAATTAATTAAAAATGGTGTGAGATTACAAAAGGGGAGAGAAGAGAACGCCACCAACAACTTTTTTTACCAAAGTGTACAGTGTAAAGAGCCAAATATTCACAATGTGCAGCTGCTTTTCGGGTTCTGTTTGTGTTTTGTGTTTTACTTTTGCATTGCACTCATGCCAGCATATGAAACAAGCCACAAAACTCGTGAATTCCAACAAATGTGGCCTTTAAAAATTCTTTTGCAATTAAACAGAGAACAGTTTAGGTGGATATAATTGACAGTAAACTGTGTATCTACATACCTATGTGTAAATTAGACCAATTTAAAATGAATTAGATATGTATAGTTAGGTGGGAGGTAACAGAAAGAACAGCCGATTCCGTTAAAACGAGTTGCTCTATATACTACTTCTCTTTTCCTAAGGAAAGTTGCCAAGGGCCAACAAATTTAGAACTTGATTAACTCCGTCAAAACCTAAACGATTTTTATTCGGAATATTCGTTATCAAAAATATATTTCTTTTTAGATTTCTTAAGACTTTGTCTTATCTCGCAAATATACTTGAGATACATATTTTTCTTCTATTTTAAAAATAAATCATTAGGGTAAAGTGCTTAGGCAGCTGTCGACACAGCACTTTAAGGCTCAACTGGTGGGAATGGACGTCAAATTGACTGTTTGTCCGACAGCGACCCACGTCACTTAATGAATCCGACTAAACAGGCGCCACGGCTGGCCCATTGTTTTTAAGAAGAGGATCTTAAGGACTGTGGAATGCCTCGATGTTGTGGCTAATCAAGTGCACTGCCTTAGCAGAAGTTGAAAACATGACACGACTTTATTTGATATTCCTTCCAACTGTTACCAGATTACTATGTATCTGCTGGTTGGGAAATTCAGCTGTTGCTCTTGCTGCAGCTAACAAAATGCTAATGTGCTCAAAATGTAGAAAAATTAGCATTTTATTTAATTATGCGAATCTTGACTACATAAATTTATCTAGCACCGGGAGTTAACAACATTTATGCATAGCAAATTGCACGAAAATGTTCACCATGAAGAAACGATTTTTCAATAGTGGTTAAGCAATTTAAGTTAAAGTCGAAAGATTGTTAAAGTAAAATAGCAGGAAACGATAGTTGTAAAAATCTTATAGTAACTTGGAAATTATGTTAACTTTCACCCATGAACTTATCGTGACTTTAGCTACTCATAAATTCAACTAAACGCAAGCACGCGAATCGTTTTTATTTTTTTCTTAATTGAAATCAGTAGACAAAGGTCACGCTTAACTAGATTTTAAATGGGAACTTGTATCCGTGTGGGTGGCGTCTGGAAAGCTGTTTACTTAAACTTTTTCAATTAGAGCTTTAATTTGCATATTAATACCCTGTTCTCAATAAAGTTATCAAAAAGGCACAGCACAATTATCAGATAATTACGAAGATAGCTATACTTAAATATTTTTATGTCCATATTCCATTTACACAGAATAAACTAGCAATTGTAATTCAAAGTATACCCTTAATTTTCTAATTAACTCTATTTAGACGGTATAAACTAGCTGAGAATTCGTCATAAAAATTAATGTTTATCGCAAATTTGCAATTAAATCGCGAAGTTAACTCTTGTGGAAAGCGGATAAACCCACAACAATTAACTCAAAACATTGCCCACTGCAGGGAACAGATAGACTTACTTATACAGTAAAAACTCCCTTTGTTACCGTTGACGATGAGTGTTTTTCCAAGAGAGTTTTCACTATAATTATAAGAAACTCATAATAAGAAGGCTAATATACAGCATTTAGAATGTTTTACAATCGGAGATTAGCTTTGCTTTTATATAAAATACCTTCTTAGCATAATATTCTCACAGCACTATCGAATAAAATACATACGAATCCTCATAATTTCACAACAACCTTTCTTTCTGGTATTTATATGGCTCACCTGCATAGATAGCCTCAATGATTATATCCTCCAGGTGTCGCACATTATCGATTTCCAGTTCATTCAGTAATACCGCATAGGGAATACTTTTGGTCTTAATGGCCAGGGAGACAATTGTCAAATGCTGCAGCTTTTTCTGCATTGCCGGGGACAATTCAATATAATCCTGCTGCTGGGCACGAAACTGTTTGTACGTTCCATAGGCAAATAGATTCAGCGTGTTGTAGTACTTGGCATCGGGTCCGTCCTTTAGCTGCAGCGACAGAAACAACGTGTTAGGTTCTTCGTTTGACATAGTTTTAGATTTAACTTACTTCAGCTACATTTGGCTCTGCTAATAGCTCCCCAAAAACAAAAACATTCGGCGCGTCCAGCACTTGTTTGATGACATCCAATAAAGCTGCGCCGGTTGCGTTCTTGGCGAGCACGCAAAACTGTTGCAGAAATGTCTCTTTGTTACTGCTGGGCTCTTCATCACCAAGCAACATGTCCTGTGTCATTTTAATAACTCTTTTTGTGATAAATTGTTTTACTGAATTTAATTTCACAGCTGCAAAGCAATCGTTTGTTTTTCTTTGTACACTATCGATGATATGATTGCAAGCAATTTTCAAACTATCGATATTGCGTTAGCACGACGATATATCGATACTTACACATAAGCAGCTGTTTGCGTATTGTGCATGTCGCAAAGCTGACTGCTATGACAATCAGCAAAGAAATAAATAATTGATTTGGCGCGCTTTGAGTAATTTTAAACGCTGTGTGTTCTATATATTTAATGTTAAATTAAATACAGCCTTGAATATATGTTATTTTATTAACATTTTAAATAGTTTGTTTAAAATAAAATGAATATTTTGATAGCATAACTTCATACGAGTTACAAATGCGCATAACTTAACTGGAGTCAGCACATTGCTTCAATAAACAACTTGGAAGTCATTTTGGTTCTTGCTGAAAACCTTTCAAGCCAATAATTCTTAAATTGTAGTAACTTCCCTTTTAAAACACTTTGCACTTTCACACATTTCTTTTGCCCAACCTCACACACTCAAATGGAGTTAAATCTTTGGGGAGCGGTTGTAAAAATGCCGGTAGCAATATAAAAATTTGCCCCTTAGCGAAATGCAGGGGAAACTTTCTGTGCGTCTTTTTACTTTGGCCACACTTATTATTATTTGCCGAGTCTGCATAAAAGATATAAAAAAAGGTGCAGGTCAAAGTTAGAAACCCTTTATTATGTGGCGCCGTCTGTGAAGCTTTTGGAAGCAGGGCCGTTGGGGATTTGCCTGCTCATCGATTATGAAAAGTTAAACAGGCCGCATATAAAAGGTCAAAGGCCTTGGGGGACAAATACAAGACCCAACGCCTATAGATCAGCTTTAAACATTCAAAGGGCACACTTTGCTGTCAGCATACTTATTGGGTTTATCAAAATCTAAAAAGAGAGTGAAAAAAATGGAAGTCATTAAGTGTCCATCGGCTATTTTGATACTATTCTTGCCTCTGCATGCAACATGCCTGAAATACAAACCATTGCAGATTTGTTAACCACTTTTGTAGTAGGAGGGCATGGAGAGAACAGAGGCTAAATGACATTTGCATATTTGACACTAGCCACACCACTTTCGTATAGGCTGTCCAGTTCAGTATACATTCCAATTGGATTGGCACACCCGCTCCAATTGGCAGGCGGATATTTTATTGGATTTCTGGCATATGTTGCACGTCCCATGCATGCAACACTTGCTTGTGTTTCGCAATTTCACACTATTTCGGATATTGGCGGGTTTTGTGTAATGTATCGTAATTAGTTTGGCTCGATTTTCCCAAACATTATGTCATTTGAATTATACAGCGTTCTACTCTCTGATTGCTTTTTGCAGTCAGATAGATCCTTGCTGTATTTTTGGAACGCACAATTTCCGCTGTCACAGAGCTGAATAAATGTTTCGTCATCGTGGGCAAGTTTTTGTTTTGGTATTTAACTTTTTTACTGGCTAGTCATTAATTTGACACACAATGAGTTGGCACTTGCCACTTGGCAGTTGGCAGTCAGCAGTTGCTATCAGTTTGAGAATCACGAATTCCACGCATTCTCTTCAATTTCCAGCAACAGTCGAAATGATATCCCTTACCTAGAACTGTTCTTTTGTATTGCCATAAATACCATTTAATTCATCATTTCTTTTCTGACGGGAATGTTTTTGTATTACAAACAATTTCAAATATTGAATATTATTTATTTATAACCAGGAACTCAGTTTAAGCTAAACTTTAACTTTTCAAGTTTATATTTATTGCTTTAGTAAGGAAGTTAAGTATTCGACCCTTATGCCATATATACTTATATATCTGTTATCAACTTTTTAAATTGTATACTAAAACAGGCAAGCGCTGAAATTAATGGCACGTGTCTAAAAAATTTGTTTACTATGCAATATAAACAATAGCGAAAGTAGAATGAAAATCAAAGTTAAATTTTTATCAAAGCGCTTAAATGTCTATTAAAAGATTCGGAGCGGCATTAAATCGCGGACAGCGTGACAAACAGTTATACTCTGTTTGAGGAGAAGTCAACTGTTATACGAGACTAGTAGAACAGTGTACTAAATGTGATTTCCCTTTCCACATATTCACATTTCCCTGTGTGCAACGGGTGAAAGCGAAATGGCGGATGGCGGATGGCAGCTGCCTTTGGCTTATCATTTTTATCAGCAGGACAATGCCAGTGGAAATGTAGAGGGAGGTTTGGCTGGTCGTTTGACCTTGTCTTTGAGTCGCACGCTGCTCATTAGGGCTAAAATTGTTTTGTGTGCGTGTGCGTGTGCGTGTGTCTCTGTGTGTGTGTGTTTGGTTTATGTGGCTCACTTTGCGGTTTCTTATTGTTCTTGTTTTTAATGTAGTTGTTGCTGTTGTAGTGCTTATCGTCTCAACTGATCGAAATTGTATGATTGTATATCTAAGTATACATGTATTTCTTTGTATATAAATACTACTTATTAGCTTTGTTTAGCCTTCACTCGCTTAAATTATTTATAAAACTTTATGGCCACCGTCGATACTCCAACGTGGAATGTATGCTGAATCAAAAGTTCTGGCAGGACCTTTCTGAATCACAGTTAAAATGTTGCAAATGAAATATGCAACAATGCAGCGAAAGTTACCAAAGGGTTTGCTCTTGTCCAATATTTCAAAGTTACTTTTTGCTTGATTTAAGTTGCAATAAAATCCTTTGGAATGCTGCGAACTCTGAACACTGTTCAGTATCTTTAAATAAATTGTATTTAAATGCAGTTCGATTAAATGAATTAATTCTGATAAATAAAATCAAATTAAAAGATAATTCTCCGAAATTGATGTAATTACATATATTAGCAAATTACTTTTACAGCTTGAAATTTAATTAAAATTTAATTGAAATTTGACTGCTAATTAATAAAATCATAATATTTTGCAAGTGTAATTTGCGTTTTCTAAGAATAACATTTATTTAAAAATATTCTAATAAGGTAAGTTTCACAAGTTGATTTTTTAAGGCAACTTTCAACTTAAATAGTAAAAGTAAAGTAAAAGTTAAATCGAAAAATTCAAATCCAGACCAAAACTCAATTCCGAAAAAACAGATTCTCCATTTAACTGATAGTGTCTGTCAATGTTTTTGACAAGCACAATAGAAATCTCACAGCACAAATCACAAGTTGTTATGCAAAAGTCAAAATAAAGTGGACACAACCGCAACAAATACAGACACTTCCCCAAATCAAATACACACTCACACACACACACACACACACACACACACACACACACAAATGGTCATCTACATATGCAAATGGAATCCATATGGATACACATACATGTGGTCAGTGAGGCGGCACATATGATTATAATAAATTTGGTTATCGGGCAGACGTTGGGGGAAAATCATGTTCGAAAACATAAAATGACACGAAATTTGTTGAATTGCCCAAGGGAATATTCTCTGGTGAAATAATATAATTCTGTAATTAGTAACACTTCATCACTTTTGATTTAAAGTGAACATGGCTTTTAATAAATCAGGCCAGTAATTTGTTTTAAATTCGAACATTAACCTTTGGCTATTCACTAATTAGTTCTTTGATTATGATTGACCAGCTGTTGCACATTTACAATCAATTCTTCCAAAGCGGATTTGGTCTTTAATCAAAACTTAAACATTTTACAATATCTTAATAGGGCCAAAAATAGCTTAAGTTACCCCTAGTGATGAGTGGAGGGAGCTCGAAGCTAAGCAGAGGCCATCAATTTCAATCTGTATATTGGCTATTTTTAGGATGTGTAACATGTTGACTAAGCACCTGGAAATGTTTGCCAATGCCAGTCTAACAATCATGTTCGATGCCTAAGCCAAAGTCCTTACCTTTCAAAGGGGATAACAAAAATTGATGAATGTTTTGCATGATTTGTTCCAGTGCGGATTAGGCCTAACCCAAACCTGGCCAGAAACTTGGCTCACAAGTAAACACAACAAGCAAAAAGTTTAGACAAAAGCTACAAAGTAACACAACAAAAAGCAAACAACCTACACATAGACCAACCAACCAACCAAAAAAAAAAAGAAAGCTTAACTACAATCTCATTCTGTGATATAGCCAAAAGAAAAAACCTATCAAAACAAACGATAATGTTGCTGCTGATGATGTGGCTGCTGCTGTCATTGATGATGTGAACGATGGATAATAAGGATGTCGAAATGTGAATGGTATGTGTATGGTATATACCCCAATGCCACTTTAATGACACGTGAGGGTTTTATACTTCATCCTCATTCTCATGTTGAGTATGTGTTGATTGCCCCAGTATAAAGCTGTAGCAACACCAACAACCCAACAACCCAACAGCAGCAGCAATTGGAGATGGACAAGTCAATTGGTCAGCAAACAATAAAATCAAGCGGAAAATTGACCAAAATCGCGCCAGGCGATATACCCTTACATATAGAGAAAGCGTAAGAATGAGTGATTGAGAATGAAAATGGAACTGAAATTAAAGCACGTTTGAATAGGGTAGCACATGGGGAAATGACCCAATTGCTAAAGGGAAATGAATAACAATTGCTGTTGCTATTACCGATGTTGATGTTGCTATTGCTGTTGCTGTTGCTGTTGCCCTAGGGAAATTGACGTGCAATGATGATTAATGTAAGCAAATGTAAACAAGTAAAACACAAAAAAAAAGGCACATCAATTATTGCAATTGAACTGGCAAGTTAATTAAACAAACACAACATAAGATTGTTCATTCGTTTGTTCTATCACCATTCATGAGAGCTAATTAAAGAAAAATATTATTTAATAGCATTTGGCTTTCGGCATTTATTTCTCAATGAGTGATTGCTTTCCCAAATTTAAAGCTGTCATTTACTAATTATGCAAATCGCTTGTCAGATATCTATTTTCGCATTCGCATTCACATACTTAATGCCACAAACTGCAAATTAGCTTTCGGCCCGGCCATAAAACTCGAAGCTCATTAGGTCTCACCAAATGTCTTGCCTTCTTTGAGGCGCTGACAAATTAAAATGCCTGGAAAGATATGCGATTGGAATAGTAAATGTGATTCGTCTTCGTTTTATTATGTTATTCCTAATCCTCTCCCCAACGTTTTCCTCCCAAACTCAGAGAGGACATCGTCGCCATTTTGTTTACAGAGGCTGTTGTTGTTGTCACTTCAATTGACAAATTTATTTATTAACATTCGAGTTCATTAAACCTAAATATTTGGCCCGGCCACATCCCGGCTTTCACACGCTCTGCTGGCTGGCTGACCCCTCACACCCCCCCCTGTGCCGTTTCTTTCGCCACGCAAACGTGCACGGTGCATAAATCACTCTTCGCTCGATGTTGAGTGCCGCCATTTTGTATTATTTCGTCTTGTTCGCTGCCTTTGTCCTTTGCAGGACAAACAAATTGTTGTTGTACTCGTTCCAGGACTGTAAAAAGTTTTTTAATTAAATTTAAAGCGTTTTGTCTCGGTTTTTACATTTTTAACATATTCAGTTTAATTGAAGCAAATTGACAATATTTCAAAAATAATTTTTTCTTTTACATTCATTGACATTTAAAAAAAAAATGCAATATCCATGGCCATCATTTAATTTATTGTCAATTAATTATTGTGGTTTGTTATGAAATTATTCAAAATTAAGGAAAAAATGGGAAAAATCATTCAAACATTATTCATTGTATTCATTGCATTCAAATCACAAATGTCAATAGATTAAGTAAATATTAATGTGTATTGTTTAACATAATATTTATTTATCTGCTTATTATAAAAAACATCGATTATAATTACTCAATTTTTATACATTTGCTTTCTCTTGTTCTAGTATCTTTGAAACTTACTGTAATTAAAAATAAATATATAACATAGTTACTTAATCAAGTGTTTATTTAATGAAAACATACAAATATTGCCATTTAACAACACAATAACAAAGTTACAGTTTTTGGTCATCGGTAAATTTATCTTTACTTTATTAATTTGTATTGAATGCATAAAAAAATGGGATTGTGTTCATACAAAGAAATTCAGTGGTGATGTTTTTTTAAACTTTTTATGTTTACTTATTGTGTTTCCGCTGGAAACATTTTATCATTCTTCCTTTCTTTTTTTTGTTGTGTGTGTGTATTTTTACCCCGGGCAGGATCGCGGTTTCTTTTGTCAATATTTACGCATGTAAAAAGGCAGCTGCGACCCTCGGGGAAAAAATCTGTTGCTTAAAGTACAGAGACCGCAGTGGAAACACGCACCAAAATAGGCAATGAAATGATTCCTCTCTCTCTCTTGACACTGATTGATGACTCGATTCGATTTAAAGTTTTGCTTGTATGTGTTGAAGTGTAAAACTCTTGCGTTGCTTGATTATTTATGGAACTACACCCAGCGTTTTGGCCTAATGGAATTTGCAATTATACACGCCTGGCCGCAAATAATTGAGCCTAATTGCCAAAACACGTTTTGTGGTTATCAAAAATTGAAATTCAACGAATTTTCCGATTTTGTCACTTGCTCCCAAATCTGCAGTATAATGTTTCATAAGCTCAATTTAATTATATCCTATGCTAATTTCATCAAAAGTAATTGGTAGCCAATACACAAAATCACAAAATATTCCTTAAATACAAATTTAGAACACTTTTAGTATATCTGATATTAAATACATATATGTATGTACGTTGTGGATAGATACAACCACACACACACACACACACACACTTAATATTCTGACACTTGATTAATTGTACTTGGGTTAGAAGTGAACACCTGACAATAATTCAATTATAGCCCAAAATAATGTCGAGAATAATTATGTATTTATTGGCATGGCCTGAATATGGAAGTTGCTTTGAATTATTCTGATCTGAACGCGAGCTTATTTCAGTGAATTTGATGTCCTGAATATGTTTGTGGCAAGACAGATAAATGCCATTGTTTCTCTGACTAGATGCAATAGCAATTATCCTCTGAATACACAGTTATAATTACATAGGAACAAAGGATTGCTCCGCAAGGAGTTTTAAACTAAGTCGGGCCATAATTAGTTTTAAATCATGGATACTTTGAAAATCAGAAAGCTGCTATAAAATATCGAAATCCTCTTATAAACATGACTTGTTATAGTTATGATAATGAGCCGAAATAAAAGAATAATTGCGGTTCATTTAACAGCCATTCAAAAACTCAAACTAATCTCTTGAACTCAACCAATCGATAATGACTGAATTTCAAATTTCAATTACCAAAATTGATTTGAATTATTTTGCTATTCATTGGCGGCCATCGATTTGGCAGCCGTTTGCATAATTTTGATAAGCGCATTTCGTTGTTATTTATAAATATATATTTTTTGGTTTTATACAAATTTCACTACTACAATTTTTCGCTACTTTTGTAATGGTAATGGAATTTCTATGTCCTGATTATGCGATGCAATCTTAATTGACTTATTATCAATTCATTTGCTGCCGCCTACACAAACATTTTTGTTTTATGGTTATTTAATTTAGTCAAAATAAATTACCTATTTGTTGTAATTAAAATTGAATTTAAGCCCTTATTAAATTCGGAAGTTGATTAAATAGAATGCTATTAACTTAGCAAACATACTGTATTTCCTATATTCACTGACATTAAGGGGATAAACGAAAAGGGCTCAATTGTTAAAGCTGATCATTAATATTATTTATACCTATTTTTAATGAGATGATAAATAAATGTTCTTGATAATTTGAACAGCAAATTCAAGACTCAACGGATTCTATTAAAAAAATAACGTGAAATTAACACAACACAATAAAATTTAAAAAATGTTGTTTATTTCGGTTTAGGTGTTACAATTGAATAATTGAATTGAGTTCAATAATTTATCGGATTTTTTTTAACATTGTCCCAAACATTGGTTTGTGTCCGAACTGCGTGCAAGCTTTCAATAACAGTTGGCAAGTGGAACTTATGTTAAAACAGGTTTAATGAAATCTTTGCAAGCACATTGAACATAAATATTTAAATAGTCAGTAAATGGATAATTATGGTTATTAATCAATTAAAAAGGCACATGTTAAATTTCTTGCTTAATTACAGAGTTCATTTAATTGCTCTCACACAAGGAATATGCTGGTCTCTGGGCACAAGACATTGGCCACCTGTTTGTTGCCTCCTTGTGGCACGTTGCATAAACAAAGATGAACGAGAGGGGCTTGGGACGTATGCAACAGTGTTTAATGAGGCATAAAATCAACATTGGCAAATCATTTGCATTTGCATTTTCAAATAATTATAAATCGAATGAAAATAAGACTTTGTCAGGCATCTTATAAACTACTTTGCTTAAGCAAACATTTATCAGCTGCAACAACAAATAATACTAACACTAAATGGCAACAAAGATTAAATAAACGTTTTGCATCAATTTTATGGTAATTCAAATTGTTTCAAATTTGTTTCTTGAATTAATTCACACTTTGCTGCTCGCCATAAATTGATTGAGATTGACTGTGATTGCTTAATCTGTGAGAGAATTTAATTAGGGAATGCAAGACACATAATCAGTGACAATTTGAAGAGCTCATAAATCAACTGTGACAAACTGTGAATCAGAATCAATTTGGAAGTCACTGCACCAAAGTGTTGACTTGGCAATATTCCGAAATGTATCAATTAGATTAATTTGAATAACTTTGAATGGCTTAGTTTTCATTTAATGTACTCTAATTACAGACTATTCTATTTATTAGAAAATGGAAGTCTTTATTTTATAATCACATATCAGAAAAGCTGAGAGTAAGCTAAAATCATTTTTGTGTAATTGAATTATATCAACTATTTACACTTAAATTCAAAAGTAACTCACATGTCTCAATCATGAAATTGGTTACTCTAAATTGAAAGTGCCCACCAGTTGCGAATTGTCAAGCAGGCCACACAAAGATTTAAAAATGAAATAGACCTTCAACTAGATTTATGGCATCAAAGCCATGGTGCTCAAGCTGAATTGCACACTGTTTCAAGTGAAAGGCCTCTACCAGCCAGTTTGAGTAAAGCTACTTGACCAAATAGCCACAAGGGGCAGCCTAAGTTGACCAGTTGTTCAGTTGGCCAGTTCACTAGTTCGCTAGTTCAATGTTTGGCTTTTGGTTTTGCTCTTAGCTTATAATCGGATTATGCAAAAAGGGCAAACGTCATATTAAAGAGCTCAATGAATGCGTACTGAATATCAACACATATCGAGTTGGTCGAGTACCAAGTTAATACCAAGAGCAAAAGCAAATATCAAAGCAAACACAAAACACAAAACAAAAGCAATAAACAAGTTTGAAAAACTGACGCATCGGCAAATAAGTGGGGAAATACCTAGAGCTGAACTTAATGCATGAATAAAAACAAGTTCAAAAGTGTTCATCACTTTTCGATTCGCTTATTAAGCGAATTTCCAGAACTGTTGCCACTTCTCTGGGAGTCTGGGACTCTGGAAGTCAAATAAATTAAAGAGTTTAGTTTGTGATTTTTCTGCGGTTTAATTATTTTGATGTAATTAACATAAGTTAATGTAAACTACACCTTCTAATTAATAACAGTTATAAAAGTCTTGTTCGTATTCTGTATCTTTAAAATGGACTAATTTTTATCTACAAACGCAATGTTCATTTCATACTCTACTTTGTTAGTTTTTGTTATCTAAAAACATTTCATGTATTGAGCAGCTTGTTATCTTTTTGCTCTTGAAGTTTGTTTAAGAAGAAGTTTAAATATTATTTCTCTGTGCCTCAATTCAATTTGAAAGTCTCTTACTTTCTTTCAATCACTGCTGGAATTAAATGACGAATTGATTAATTAATTTCAACATGTTTTTCAGGTTACCGGCTTGACCTCGGCCTATCAATAAGTGCAAATAAAATACTTAATCGTTCAATACACTCGTTAATTTAAATGAAATTTGGCAGTTGAGAAAACAGGTTGGATTTGTTTTTAAATATCTCGTATCCAATGTGAGGTGAGCCTCAGAAGCCACAGGGCGAATGATTAATCAGGTGCAAATTTGATATGAACTTAGCCTCACATTCTTGAAACCTTTGACTAACCACAAATTGTGGTTACTTAGCTTAGTGCTCACTGTGTTCGTGTGTGTGTGTGTGTTTATTGGGTGTGTCGTTCTCTGGCCAAGCTCTGGAGCCAAGAGGCCAAAGGCGTCACGATGCAGCAGCTGACGACGAGGGGCAAACCAAAAAGCCGCAAAAAAAATACTATAAAAATCTATAAAAATATCTTAAAAATGGTAAACATTAGTCGCACTGCGACTTGTCTAGCTGTCTATCGCAGCAGCATGCAAATCAGAGGGAGCTCGACAACTGAGGCTCAGCAAAAGCAAAAGCAAACCTGTCTTAAACTGCTATCATTCCCGCCCTCTTGTTGTTGTTGTTGCCGCATTCATTTCCATGTCATTTCATATTTAGAAGTTTGCCGTTCGAGATTTTAGTTCAGTTTTAATTGCGCTTGTCAACGACACAGTTCGGTTCGGTTTGGTTCGGTTGCCCTTCATTTGAAAACACATATCTTATCGATACTCTAGTGAAGTAAAACTTCATTTCGAAGCTTGTGTGTGACACTCTTCAAAGGTGCGTTTTGTTTAACTAGAGTGAAATTAATATCTGAGTACTATTTACTAATGGACAATATTAAAATGTCACTAATTAAACGCTGTTAAAATGATCTATGCACTGCATAAATTTGTAATTACATAATATCACACATACGCCCAGTGTGTGTAAAGGAAGCTGCATTCATTACTCACACAATTTTCATTTATGAGAGTCCATTGAATTAATAATTGGACCAGCACGGAAGGAAATAAAGTGAAAGCAAGTGTAAAGTAAAGTGGAAAAATACGCAGAATTCTTCAGATTCTGCCCGGAAGTTAAAAAGTTATCAAACTAAGTGCGATTTTCAACATGAATATTAATTAATGGAATACAATATGAATCCAAGATGTTCGACTTGTAAGGGCACATCGATTGAGAACTCAACTCGATTTCCATATCTGTAAAGTGCTGAATTTCCAGTTTGTTTTCAATATTTGCTTTTGGTGATTGCGACGCCTTCAAGTCACATTTTTATTTGCATAAATCTTTATTAATTCAACAATAGAAAAGGTATCAATAATAATAGCATTTGTTGTGCGATGCAAAATATTCAAGATTACTTTCAAAAAGTGACTCGGCTTTAGGAATAAAGCTCGTATTATATTTTTTAATTGCCTGTGTTTATTTCTTTTGTTTACGCGTTTTTTCTTGATCGATCAACATTGCACTTAAATTCAGTATATTCTACCTTCGGCAACCAAGTAATAATAAATTTCCCATGTGATTTTCTTTATTTTAACATATGCATCTTCTGTTGAAGGACTCCTTTTCCATATAATATTTATTTTAATTGCTGAATTGAAAGCATACAATGTTCAGTTCGAATGTGCATTTCCCTTGGTTAAACATATTGGTTCCTCGTATGCTGAATAATTGTTGGCAAAAGAGATGAACAAAAGTTTAATGAGAGGACAGAAAATAATGCATGATAATTGAAATGCATGTTGGCAAAGCAACTTTCCATTGACGCCCTTTTCCGCATCAGATAGCGTGAAATTTATTTAGTTGGAAAAACCAACTTACATGTCAGAGCCATGGGCATCAAACACATTCTTTTTGGTGATGAAATGAAAAATAAATCTGAATTAATTTTAAGGTGGTAAAGTAACATTTTAATGACATGTTTTTTGTTGGATTATTTAATTTGAGCTATCAGCTATTTACTTAGCTGGTCGTTAATACAAATTTAAAGTAAAGCACGGCATTAAAGTCAGTTTGATGTTTAATCAAAACTGCTTTTTAACTAGACTGACCATTTTGAAAATGTGTTTGGATGATGTTTAAGCTACAACAGCTAATTTACAACTTATTATGTTGATTTTGAGGGAAAGCCTATCAGTCTTTAATTCTCTTTGGGTTCTACACGCACGAAAACTCATTAAAATTCACAACGGAAACGCGAAGTGTGCGGCGGCGGCAAGTTTTGTACGAGTAGCTTGAAAATCACGCACAGGTACGCATATTGTCACACACGTGATAGGTGGCAGGAAACGGTTGGCAACATTGGCCTCAACATTCATTATACTTACAAACACACACACGCACACACACGTAGACACTCACGCACTTAACGGTGCCTCGACCGAGGCCTTGTGGCAACACCATTTCATATAAAAATATATATGAAATAAATTAAGAGTATATCACACAACCATGACTATCTTTTCCTCTTTCTTCTTTCCGTTTATCCCTGCAACGTTTATTTTACTTATTTCACATAAATAAAATAAAAATTTGCGAAATATGCGAAAGCCCCTTTATTTGGTTATAGTTTCAGGTACTTTACCTTTCTTGATGTGATGGCCTTAATTTTCTTTACTTCCAATCAACCAAATTCCTCAGCAAATTGCATAAGCATTAACTCTCCTTCCACCTACTTATCGATACAAAAAGCACAATATTTTCTCATGCTTAGCTTACCTAGGTATTTGTATTTGTTGTTGTTGTTGTGAGTGCTGCATTTTTAATGCCAATTAAAAAATTGTTTGAGTTTTGCAGCTGCTCATTTGCAATTGAATTATTGAGCGCTTGTTCGAATTCAGCTAATGGAGCAACCCTTTTAAAAAGGGTTGCATTGGATTACTGTTAAAGATGAGAGCAAAATAAGCAAACAACAATTTACAATTTAATTGGATTCAATGTTAATTAATTTAAATATATATTTATTAGTATTATAAAGAGAACATAAATAGCAAAATAGATGTTTACTAATTATATGTGTGTACTATAAATATATTTATTATTATAGTAATACTTTAAACTAAATTATGAATATTAAGGTACAATTTATTAGTATTATCAAGAGAACATAAATAGCAAACTATATTCTTACTAATTATTATTACCATGTATGGCACTATAAATATATTTATTATTATAGTAATACTTTGAACAAAATTATAAATAGAACATAAATAGCAAACTATATTTTTACCTATTTATTATTACCATGTATGTACTATAAATATATATTTTATTCTAAAATGATGAATATTATGGTAATATAACCGTAACCGTGCTCATTCTATTGGATAAAACACAACACGTGTTTAACTATTGTTGGGGTCAGTGCACAATTACGTTGCCAGTTGCGATATATTTTTGAATAGTAGTTTAATAAAGTAGTTAAACAATGGGGGTTTGGTTTTTCATATACTCGTTGCTTGCTAATGGCATTCGGTGCAGGTGCAGCAATAAAGTTGGTTAGTTCATTTTAGAAATGCTGACAATGATGAGCAAATGAGTGTAGTTTCAAAATTCATTACAAATTAGCAAATTAAAATACTATAAAAGTTTTCGCCAGTCACTGCATTACATTACGGTAAATATTTCAAGTTTAATTAGACTAAAAAAATGCCCGTCTAACCATACTTTTTAACCCAAGTTCAGAATAGAATATCCTGCCACAAAATAGAAATTCATCTCAAATAACAAAGAACTGAATTCAAGTGTTTAGTTTATGGTATTCTCATTTGCTTTGTGTGTGTGCTCCTTAATAGTCATTTTCCGTTTGCTTTAGTTACATTATTTTTTCTTTAGAAAAGCATACCACAAACAGAGCTGAGGACATCCCCTTAATGTTTATTTTTACACAATACCCAAAAGAGTCAAATCAAAAGCTGACAACAAGGACATAAAGTGCAGTCTCAACAAAATAAAGCAAAAGGAACCGAAATGGGAGAAGCGAGGAAATATGCTAGAATTCACATATATACATATTTAGCACTGCGTCTTCACTTGAATATTCGTACACACTCACTCATTCACTCATTCATTCATTCACTCACTCAGTGAAAACGACAAGAAATTCGAGCAGAAAATAAGCAACATAAAGAGCAGTAAAGCGGAAGTACTCGACAAATAAAAAACAACTAGTTTTTTGTGTGTGTGCACTTCAACAAGTGCAAACACACGCACATGAGACAAACACACACACACTTCGCTCCCTCTCAATCCATCTACTATTCACAGCCTGTTTTCTTGCAAACTGAATCTGGAGAAAAAAGAATTCAAAAATCTACAAAGTGCTTGCAAGTAAATATTTTTGCAATAATTCAGTCGGTACATGGCAACTGCCAACTATTCCATTTCATTGGATGTAGAGATAGTCTGTTAAGGTATTTAAGCTCCGTTACACATTCTTTGATTTCTCACCAAAATTGTTTTGTTTAGCACATCAGTTATCCATATATGTACAAAAAAAACTCTCCAAGTCTGTTTTCTTTTCTAAATTCCAATCAGCTGTCAATTTCATTGTATCTTAACTATTTTACATAAGCTGCAAAATATCAATATTAAGTTCATCTTAAATACTTTACTGTAAATTTAGTTTTTCCATTATTTCGTTAGCTCAAGTGAACTTTCTTGACATTTCGATTTTGACATTTAGCAATCGAAGAGTATTTTCAATTTCACCGTTTGAGCTGCTCTCGAAGTGCATATAACGTCTTTCAATTTTATGTGCGTGAGAGCTGGCAGTTTAATTTCCGTTTCCGTTTTCGTTTTCCGTTTCCGGTAACCTTTTTGTTTAGCATGTGGCTTTTACTCACTTTTACTTTGCCAGCTTGGCAGTCATAACACTTTGTTGCCAACTGCAAGACGTGCAAATTAGTTGTGGGAGATGCACAGATGCACTTACTTCATTTCTTTACTGCAATACCTCCATAAATACTGATACTATGTTGCACCTGCTGCATTGCATTTTATGATTACGTGTGCCAGCCAGAGACTTCGCCGTGTGTATAGTACTATGTACTATTCATGTGGTTGTTTTTTGGCCAATAACCAATCAATATTTCAGCAGCTTTTTGATAAAGTTGATTGCATGTTGCTTCAGATTAATTACAGGGCAGCTGCCGGTGACATTTTGGCAGACTTCGACATTTAATTAGTTCTACAGACCTGTTCGACAATCCATATTCGATTATAACTACAAATAAATTGTATGATTTATTTGATTTTTATTTATTAATTTATTGAATTGTTAAACCCAATGCCAAAGATTTCTCACAGTCACAAGTAATTGTTAATTAATCAATAATACTTATTACAAACTAAGTCATTTTGAGTTGTGAGCTTTAAGCAATTTGAATTGTTATCTATCAATGCTTTAATTAAATTAAGTAAGTATTTAACTTATAATTCAAAAGTCATTAATGGTGGCTTGTCTTGTGTGAAAGTGCCATATCTCAGTTTAATTGTTGTCATAGAGTTCAATTGTTTTCCTCAATGAAAATAAAAAGCGAAACCTCATTAAAACGTTGTCCTTGTTTGGTCACAACTTTTTAAAGCTTCTTATCAGTTTGATGACGGAAATTGGCAAAGTTTCTCATGAAATGTTGAAACAGCATCTCAATATGTTAGACTCTCTTAAGCTGTTAAAACAGCTAACATAACATAAGAGAAGGGAAATTTTAACATCTTTCTGGTATTGTATAACAGAGCCACATTAACAGAGGCTCTTCGGCCTGAAAGCAGGCAACAATAATGTTGATATTAAAGTGAGCAAGCGTTGAATTTGTTTGATTGAAATTTCTTGTACATAATAAATGAGCGTGAATTCGTATTCGTATGTTGGCCAGGCTTAATTTGCCTTTGGCCTGCCCCGCCGCCGAAGTATTATTATTGTCATTTTTATTGGCCTTCAAATTCCGCGGGAGTAATGAAAAACGTTTATGTTTGCGTTACATTTGGTTTTGCTTTTGCTTTTGCCATTGCTGTGCTTATTTTGTTATGGCCAAGTTCCGCCAAAGTTTAACGCGCACGGCCTATAAAAATGCTTGGAGTCTCTTAAGTAACTGGGGTTCCTTTCTTTTGGGGGGTCCTTGCGATGATAAACATAAAAATGCTTATAGATTTTGATGACATTATAAATTTATGATTGACTGACAGAGACGACCAATGATAGCATTGATTTGTATTTTCTCTGATGCTTTAAGTGTTCCATAAACTGGTCACATGTCTTTCTAGCCCAGTTGCCACGCTCTTTGCCAATTTAGCAGCAGCACTTACTTATGGTCCTGGCTCATTAGGAAACGGTGAAACATAAGCTAAATTATGGTCTACTCTAAAGGAACAATAAAACTTTTTAGTCAGTCATCTAAAAAAAGCATGCAAAAGACTTAAGCTGTTACTTGTTATTCCGAGTGTTGATGTCATGTCAAAGCAAATTTAACTGCACAGTGGGGCAATTTGCGTTTTTTTACTGATTAAAAATACATTGCTGTAAACGGGAGTACAATTGTGTAATACATCTTCGTTTAACTTATTTGGAACTATTTTTTTGTGAGGCTAGAAATAAAAAACGCCACAACATAATTCATGTAGTCGCTGTGTTCCTTTGACTTTGGTCGAGAACAAAGTTGCCAGACCTACTCACTAAGCAATAAAACAGCTCTACTCAAAAGTATGCCGTTAAATATGTAGCATAAGGATATCCCGCGGCGGAACACAGAAAAAAAAAAAGAAATCACAGCTGCTAGCATTGAAGGAATTCCAGAGATTTATGCTCCTGCCATTAAAATTGTATATCATTTCTCTTTTGTTTTCTTTTTTTGGGTAAGGAGTTTCCAAAAGTTTCCCGTTTCTCGGTTCTCGGTTCTCGGCTCTCGGTTTCTCGTTTTATGTTTTTATTTTTGGGTTTAACTTTCTGGTTGAACTTTCTTCGTTGTGCCGTGCATGCTTATTGCCATTGTTACAATGTGCAGGGGGCGTGTCTTGGCCGCCTGCTTAGCACACAAAGTAAGTTTACGTTTTTATATTGTTGTTCTTGATATTGTTGTTCTCGATATTGTTGTTGTTGTTGTTGTTGCTGCTGCAATGCACACAAAAGTTTGCATTGTTTGCTTTGTTATGCGCTGCTTGCACCTGTCTTATAGATGGACACCTTTGACGACTCTTTGACATGAAAAACTCAAAAACTATTTTATGACAGCTGCATAATCAGAATGCCAGCTCATAAAACCCACAAATCAGCTATCAACATCAACCCAAACTGGTTGCAGCATCCCAAGCATCAAAGCATCACAGAAAATATCACCAATTCCAATTACATCACTTCCTCTCCATTTGCTGCAACTATGAGTGATGACAGTACTCCCACTTGGGTTACGCCCCTGCAATGATTTATTTATAACATCAACTACAATTTTGCTTAAACACAACTTTTCCTTTTTTCTTGGTATCATATATAACATAGTAGACTTGTCCTTTGAGCTACATTACAAATACCAAGAATCCATTTCTTTTTTGTATGCCAAAAGAAAGGAATTGTTCCTACTAAACTATATTCCCTAATGCATATTTGACAGTCATATAATCATAGAAAAGCATTTTCTAACTAAAGTTCTATTCTTCTAGGCAAAAACAGATATTTCTGGACCAAATAATTTAGCAATATAGAAATTTATTTCATTTAATGTGGTTTATCTCTGTTGCACATAAATAATATTTTATTGTTATGTTTTTACTTAGAGAAACTTAGTATCTGCAGTTATCTATTCTTTTCACATCGAACCTATAGGGTGTCAGCTAGTCTTATACTTTAAGCTACAATTTCCCAAAAGATTCTCACAGATTTTCATCGTCTGCTGTAATTGTCAGTTCTATCAAAATGTTTGCCGAGTTCCTTTGACACTGCAAATCGTTTGGCAAAAGCAAAATGAAAATTCTCTTGTGCTGCTTTTCCAATAAAGAGAGGGGGAGGGGAGGGGATGGTTGACAGCAAATGAATGAGCATTTAATGTGGCAAAGGTTAGAGAGTCGACGTCAAAAGTTAACCACAAATTGCACACAAGAAGGACACATGATGGACAATTTTGAGAATGCGTTTTTGGGGCTTTGTTTTGTTAATCAGTTGACCTTGAATATGATTCATATTTGTATGAATGATGATGTTGTATTTCAGCTTGTTTTCCTTCTGGATGATTGGCTGCAGATCTTTAAGTAAACTCAAACCGGACCCACATTAACTATGAGTGATCTATAGTTAATTACGAACATTATTGTTTCTCAACTAATGCTGAATTCAACATGTGCTTCTAAGTGCCAAGTTATACGCATAATTACCGACTTTTTGGGTTCTTTTTCTGTATTAACACGGCCTGTGCCACATAGTCGTAAGTCAAAGTATTTGTTTTTCTTTTACTTCCTTTCTCAATTTTTTCTGTTGTTCTCTTCTCTTTGACTTGGACGGTGATTGATTAGCTGATGCTCAACAGCCAGCTGTTGTTTTGTGTTGGGAGAAGGTGTTGTGACACAAGCCTACACTTAAGTGGCTAATCAAAACAAAACAAAACGAAACAAAAGCCAAAATTTCACTCCAGTAATAACTTAATATTTTAGTCAAAATTGCAGCTCTTCCAAATATATCTACTTGAATTTAACAACCAAAAGTATGTTCTCCTGCGAGCTGGCAATAATTTAATGAAATTACTAAGGACAACCACAGCATAAAAAGGCAAACCTAAAGCAAATATCAAAATTATTGTTATCAGACTACCACACAACCACTTTATGGCACAAATTTGGAAGCAATGCAGCCCTGAGGCTGAGGCTGGACCTTGCTTTCAGTTTTCATTGTTTTATGCGATGCGAGACTTTCGGAGACAAAATGGTTGCCATACTTGCTTCTCCATTTGGTGATTATGCTTGATTTTCATTTAGATGATGGACGAGACCCAAGCAGCTTGCTGACCCCTCCCCCTCGCCCCCTTTTTCCTTTACCACCAAATAGGCCGGACAATTGGCCAAGCGTGTGTTAAATTTTATGTTTGCGTCGCGTGAGCTGTCAACAAACCATAAAAAGTTTTATTTTTAATGGCGGCTCCTGGCGTCAATTTTGCCACACTGTTGCAGATGGCTGGTTGTGCGAGAATGTGTGTGTGTGAGTGTGTGTGTGTTGTTGAGTGATTTTATAATTTCATTTTATTTTATGTCTGGCTCTGTTGTGTCACTGATAAAGCCTTGGCTTCCCCTTATGTGCAAACAGTCTAGTTTTATGGACTTTTTCTCTGAAATTTCATATATTTCATATATGGTTCAAATATCCAGGGAATTAACTTTGAATTCTGGCAATTTAATTAAATTACACTCTTATTATATTGTCCACATTATTTTGAATAATGTGCAGCTGGACATTTCATTAGCATATATTATATTTAAACGCTTACAAGCAACTAGTTAATTTAGTTGAAGGAATAATTCTTATATAGTTGACTTCATTTTATTTAATTCATTGAATTGAATTGTAATTATTCAAGGTGAACAGTTACAACTTACATGCATAATATTTCCTTATTATGTGACTGCAATGAACAAGCAATATGTATATTAAATTATTCAATTTAGACATTAAAACTAAAACAGTAACTGTTATTGATTCACACATTTGTATTCAGCAAGCAAATTATATTCATTGCATTTCTAATATAAATGAATACATTTGTGTAGTCAAGGAGTTAATAACTCGTAATTCACATTAATTAAGCAGATGTCAACGATTACAAGTACTTAAAGCACTTCCTATAAGTGTGTACCAATCAATTGCATACGAGTAAACGAGTACAATGACCATTTATAGTCGATCAACACTGCGTATGATTAATGTGTGGCCTTGTTAGAGGAACAGTTTGAATGGAAGAAATGGGGGAAAAGGCTCATAAAACTGATTTACGACCAAAGTTCGAGTTCAGGTGAAGTTAATTGCCTATCAAAAGTTGGGGCAGCCTGGCGATGAGTCTGTTTGGACGAGTAATTCAACTTTGGCTCGTTTTAAATAGATGCAATTAATATTTGTTGCTGTCACGCCCCAGGCAAGTGCGAAATCAATTTCACTTTATTACTTAACCCTCTTATCAGTGTATCAAAAATCTCGAAAACAATTCAGAAAGTGTAAGCAACTTGTGGTAGGAGCGCAGTACCACATCGCATTGCCACGCCCCCCCCAAAACGGAAATTCAATTCAATCAAGTCGTCTACATCGAGCGAACCATGAGTACATTAAATCAGAATCATTTGCTATACTAAAGGCATCGGCATCCTTTGCCCAAAAGTGCTAACTGTGTGGGCAGAGTAAGCGGAGAAAGTCGAAATAGAGGAACAGGAAGGGAGGAGAAAGAGAAAGTGGTGTAGAAGAGGCCACTCAGCGGCTGGCAAACAAACCTTTAACTTTATCAAAGGTGCTAAATTTCACAAAGTGTCGTTGGCATCTCGCGAAATCAAATGCAAACAAGTCGAGCGACGTTCTCAACGTTAGCCAAACAGATTTCCTCCGTAAGCGACCCCCTGGGGGAGTGGGTGGGAGAGAGGAAGAGAGGAAGAGAGGCAGGTCCTTGTGCCTTATGCCTTCTATGTGTGGGCGTAGACAGGCATAAATTTACGCTCGAGTCGGAGCTACGTGCTGTGGCACTGCCTAAAGGATTATTGGCGGCAGGCGGCAGGCGGCACAGTGTTTGTCCTTGATACTAAAGCATTGGCAAACCCAAGGACCATGGAGCAAAGACCGGGTATCACATCACATAACATCACAGGACTCTTCGTTGAGGGGGCGTAACGCCAGCACAGTTATTGCCAAGCAAGTGAAAACGCTGCCGGCATCTGATTGACTTTGATATACACCTCCATCCTGTCGCATCCAATGTTCCAACTTGAAATGGAAATTCTGCACATTGCACCAAGGATGACAAGTATCCAGAACTATCTCTTTAAGCACTTTTTAAGAGCAGCCCATTCAACTCGGCTAACTTTTCAGCACGGGTGTAAGTAACGAATGCCGACAAGTGTATTGCGGTTGAGTGTCTGTAATTTCATTGAAAGTGCGTCTAGCTCTAAAGTTGTTGGTGCTTTTCACAGGAAAACGAAGACACAGCACATAATTTTGAGTGTAAGGGAGATACAAATAGCACCTACAATTGCCTGAAAGTATAAAGAGACATTAAAATGATTTAAGCTTAGTTTAAAAGACTTAAATTATGAATGTAGTATTATATAATAATTTATATATATTTATATTTATTGTATTGGCTAAAAGTATGAATTCGCGATAAAGATAAAATAAAATGATTTAAGCTTAATTTAAATGACTATAATTTAAGTGAATTATTGTATAATAATTTAATGTACTGTTTGCATTAATAGTCATTTATTCTTTAATATTTCAATTAGCATCGTGAATATGGTCAACCCCGATGACACATCCGACGCGCACAATGAAGAGCTTGCTCTGGACACGAGCATTTCACGTGGCAATGGCAACCCTGTCCCGCCGCCTGTGGTTGCCAACAGCTCGACAAATGATGGCAAACTGAATCAGCGACTCTACGAGCCTCGTGAACGTTTTATTATTACCAAAAATGTGATTGTCATTGGCCTCGCATTCATGATACATTTCACGGCTTTCCATGGTACATCCAATCTGCAGAGCTCGGTAAATGCAGACAAGGCACTCGGAACCACAACACTGGCCGTCATCTACGGCTCTCTCATACTGTCCAACATATTTTTACCCATGACTGTGATTGGGTGAGTAACTTCGAGTATGCCCAATAGTTTCCACTTGAATGCCTCTAAAAACTGAACTGAAAAAACTGAAAATGCGTAAATAATTAAAGAAAAATAGTGATAAAAATATCTCTATAATAATTATGCTAAAGAGAGCAATTAGTATTTTAGTCAAGTGAATAATTACAGAAATCTTATTTTTCTTTTTTATAATATAAAAATTTACGTAAATTAAAAACAAATTATTAGATACATTATTAAAAAGACAGTAAGAACTTGGTCCCTTTAAATCATCGTTAATTCAAACTTTAACATTCCATACAAATTTATATACAGGTGTATAAATTATAGAAATGTTGATTTATGAGTCACATTTGCCCTTTGATATTTTATTTAATGCTGCGAAAATGTGTGAAATGATGAAGTATCGTATAATGTTTCAGTATTCGATTTAATTATGTTTACTGATATACATTTACACGTGATTTATTACGTATACCACCTGTTGGCAAATAATTTATATATGCAAATGTAATTGTTTGTTATTACTTTTATTTGTCGATTTATATCAGAGAGCAAGTGTCTGATAATGTCAAACAGAATCATTTAAAGTGTATTTTAAAGATTTCCTCCACCGAAATCTGTTGTTCATCTGCTGCTCATCTCATTGCCATATAATTGCTTTCATTCTCATTGGGAGAGCGCATAAATTTTCGGGTTGCCATAAATGTTTGGCAATTGTGTGGCGTTTTTATGGCAATTTTATGCAGATGCGACAGTTAAAAGGCTGCCAAGAGTTGGGACTGAACAGCAACGTGTTCGACTGTTAAATGTCAACAGGAAAGTCCTTGGATTAGGACTCTACAATATTGCATTCCTCTACAACCTTTACCCATTCTATTCATCTTCTTCATTTCTTCCTATTTATTTTATTTTTTTTGGCTGGCAACCATTTTGTTTTCGCTGACATTTAAACAAATCGCTAATTTATAGGAAGCGTAAGCATCTGGCCCTGTCCCTGTCCCTGTCTCTTCCATGTCCCTATGATGCCAGACTCGGCAGCACGAGTTTCGACGCATTTTTTCCGATCCGTTTGACTTATTCCAGGCACGCACACAAGCCGTTGGCCCAGAAATGCTGACCGTGGCAACTTTAATCAGTTAACTCGATTTATTTAGATTTATGGTCGTCCTTGGGACTACTGCCCACTTGTCGTTTGCGTTTGTCGTTGTCGTTGTTTCCCTAATCCCCGCTCTGTCCATTGGACTAAAACAAACAGTTCATACTAAGCTCATGCCACTTACTCTAATCAACAGTTGGTTCGGCTGCCGATTGACCATGGCCCTGGCTTTGTTTGCATATATGCCCTACATAGCTGCCCAGTTCTATCCGCGATTTGAAACACTCATTCCGGCTGCTCTGATGGTGGGATTTGGAGGCGGGCCGCTTTGGTGCGCCAAGTGTACGTATTTGTCCACAGTCTCCGAGGCACTGACACAGGTGCGGGGTAGCAACTCACGCAAGGATGTCAACACAGTCAAGTTCTTTGGACTGTTCTTCATATTCTACCAAATGGCCCAGGTGTGGGGCAATCTGATATCCTCCTCGGTGCTGACACTGAGCGCAGCTCCATCGACATCACCGGCAAACGAGAGTCTGGAAATGGAGGACCTAGAGGCAACTATAAGTCGAGTCAGTGAACTATGTGGTGCTCAATTCTGTCCAGGTATTAGCGCTGAGGTTAATCCTAATCTAGTTCCTCCGGCTCCCGAGCAAATTCGACTGCTCAATTCCATATTCCTTGTGTGCATGGCGGCAGCGGTGGCTTTGATGATCTTTGGTGTAAGCTCTCTAAAGCGGTAAGATCTAAATAGAAAATATCTCACAGATACATTTGTATCTAATGCATAATTTGTAATTTTTAGCTATGGCGTTAAGCGCGGCGACACTGGCGATGGAATCTCTGGCCTCAGACTGCTCACGGTGACCATCAATTTGTTGCGCAAACGTCGCCAGATGCTCATGCTGCCCATTACAATGTTCATTGGATTGGAGGAGGCATTTCTCGCAGTGGATTTTACTCGCGTAAGTGAGCTTTTAAGTTTAGCGGTGACATCAACCATATAACTGCTTTTACACAGAGAAAAAAAATTAAGTATTTCGAACTTAAAACTGTGTCAAACTCGATTTCTTACCAAGAATCTTTAAATGGTTACGGTCATTTTAATTTAATTCGGCAACTTTCTTAATATCACAATGGTTTTTTCTTTACCGTGCATTTACAACAGTCCTTTGTTGCTTGCGGCTGGGGTATTTCCAAAATTGGATTTGCAATGATTTGCTTTGGCGTGGCAAATGCAATCGCTGCCGGCATCGCCGGAGCATTGGTGGAGCGCATTGGACGTGTCACCCTAGCGGCTATATGTGCGGTACTCAATTTGTGCCTGCTCACTTATATGTACACCTGGGAGGCACGTGAAGGGGATTACCTGAGCTACTGCGCTTTTGCGGCCATTTGGGGCATCTGCGATGGCGTCTGGCTGGTGGTTGTCAATGGTGAGCTTTAAGTTTTCAATAGTCAAGACAATTTAACTAATCTTTTGCCTTTTGCAGCGTTTTATGGCATCCTGTTTCCCAACCATCTGATTGCAGCTTATAGCAACTTTCGATTATGGGAGAGCACTGGTTCAGTTATTGGCTACATCATCAGCTCGCAGGTAAATGATTTTAAAATGATGTATTTAAAGTTTAATTAATAAAAGATCCCGTAATACTCGCTTTATCCACCCTACAACATTTTTTAAAGATATTGATTTGCTATTCATTTTTCAAATGCTTGCAGCTCTGCACATCAACCAAACTGATAATTCTGATGTGTGTGATGGTCGTGGGTTGCATTGGGTGAGTTCATTCAAACTACTTCTATAAAGATTTTTTTACACTATGTATATCTCTTACAGATATGGCCTAATTGAGTATCGTGTGTGGCAAAAGCAGAAAAACATGGAAGCCATGCTGAGTGATTGATAAAGTTAGACGGCGATATGATTTCCAGTTTAGTAATACATACTTGATGTGATAATGCCAGTCTTCAATAGGACCAATTAAGAACAATGCAAGTGAAGTATATAGAATAAGAAATCTAGAATTTAATTCATTTTTTATTGTTAATAAATAAGCTTAAAAAGGTTTGAAAATATACCTTTCTTCAATAAAACGCATATTTTGTTGTATTTTTAATTATATTGGTTTTTTTTATTACAATTATTTAAATATTTCTTCAGTTGTTCATTTGTTCTTCATTTTGTTTCTTTTTTGTGTACCATTTTAATTTTGTAATTGAAGTATTTTTGTTTTGTCTTTTTTTATGTTTTGTTGATGCTATTTTTTTCTCATTCCATCAATTAAATTGCTACATAAATTTTCTTATTCTAAATTTTTAGTGCGTTGCCATAGATTTATTTTTGAGGGTAGGAGGGACAG
This sequence comes from Drosophila putrida, assembly GCA_037043535.1. Lineage (NCBI taxonomy): Eukaryota > Metazoa > Arthropoda > Insecta > Diptera > Drosophilidae > Drosophila > Drosophila putrida. The sequence goes on from JBAMBI010000065.1 coordinate 4,447,583, forward strand.
GGGGGAATGTTTTGATGGCCAAATGAGAATTGTTAATTGCTAGAGTTAATAATTTGTTTATAAATTGTTTAAATAAAATACAGTTTAGTTTACATGTTATTTTAAATATAGCCAACGCATTAAATGCAAATATTTTTAATCATCGCTTAAAGTTTATAATGAATTTCTTAATTGTGTCATTTGTTTTGCCGTTTTGGTTTTCCGCTTAGCCATACAAATTGTTAAATGTTAATTTTTTTAGTTATGAATTTGTTATATATTTCTGTGTGTTAGTTAATGTTCTTTTTGTTGTTTTACTTTTTACTTTTTGGGAATGGCACATCGATATCATAAAATGGGCCCTAAAAACTGCACAAGTCTGCGCCTAGAGACATTCGACTTTAGACTACTTTTAGGCTATTTGGGATATGGTTAATTGTAATCATAATATTAGATGTAAATAGTACATATTACATATATATATTTATATTTATATTTCTATATATAATTAATGTTTTACTTAGGGGACATATGCTGATACTCTCAAACGTACTCAATGTAAATGCTATGACACACCTTTTACTTTACATGGCCTAGACTCTAAACGCTAAATGTTTAAAACTATCACATAATACACACACAAACTATATACAATATAATCCTGCCAAAGTGACACGCCTCTCTATGTACACGCCCTACTAGACCATGCCCTTGGACATCATTCTCACGGTATTCTTGAGAGCTTGTCGCTTGTTGCAGAACCAAATACGAATCACTTCCCGCTCGTAGCCGAGTTGATGTGCCAGTCCTGTGATTTCGGTGCCTATTTCAGATTAAAATAAATATTTACATTTTATTAATTATTTATTTAAAATTTAAGGGAATTTCTCGCTTGCAACTGAAAGTTACCACTCACCCGATGGATGCGTATTTCGCTCAAAGTGAGCATTCAGCAATTCCAGTGCCTGAGGTGTAAAGGATGTGCGACGTTTTCGCTTCTTCGACGGCTCAACGCCTATATAGTCAGTCAGATGGTTTTGTCCCGACTTGTAACGGTTCCAGTGACTATATTTCAAGTATAGGAATAAAGAAATGCAGTTTAGTTATGATGTTCAATGTGTGATATTGCGACGCGTGGAACTGCCTCCATACTCTCACCTCTCTTCGGCTTCCTTCATCCAACGTTCGAGGACGGGCTTGATTTTCTGTGCACTCTTTGGTGTGATGTCCAGTTTCTCGAACCTATAGATAGAGTGTGTCTTAGTATTAGGAATTTGCTCACTCGCTGTTTTGTATGCGCTAATTAAACGTAAACGTAAAAGAAATTTAACTAAAGTGCCAGGACATTGTCAAGTAGCATACTTTTCTCATTTTCTTTTGTCGTTTGTTTTGTTTGGTTTGTTTTGTTTTTGTTCATTGACCAAAACTCGTACAAAATTTCTTGTTCAAAGCTGCTATAAAAACTGCTCATTGGCAATGCCCTGGCCAATTTATTGTTGTTTGATTTGGTTTGGAAAAGCGCATACTTGAAAAATGAAAATGAGGAATTAAAAACGAACAAAAAAATGAGCTCTAGCACTTTAGTTAAGTTTCTTTCATGCACACAAACACACACACACACACAAACACACACACACGTAAGTAGAGTAATGCACACACACATACATGTTCTGTTGTTGCGTCGACAGTTGAGCGGCATACATCTGCGCAGCGAGTGCACTGCTTGCATTTGACATTCGATATTCGACATTCGACAATCGACAATCGACATTTGATATTCGATATTTGACAGATGGGTTTTGACATTCGACAGTCAAGTCACAGCGTTGTCAGCGAGTGGGGAGAGTGTGAGAAGGAGAGACAGTTGGCGATTTGGCGATTCAAAAGTAAACAAATAAAATAAATAAAATTAATTTTGCATTATTTTTCGATCACTTGATTAAACAATTAACTAATTTAGCATATATCAAATATAATATTGTTTATTTTATATATGGTATAATTTATATGTATTTATTTTTTCAAAAGCATGTTCGAAATGTCCTGGCACTCTACAAAATTGTTCCAGAAATATTATAAAACTAATTAAAATTATAGCGTTCGAAATTTGTGTCGACTCAATTCAAATTATAATCCTCTTGACTTTAAAATAATAATTAAAATCAACTTAATTTTACAGCTCGAAAAAATCATTATTTTAAACTGTTAACTTCTTCAAAAACTAATAAAATTCAAGTAAACATAAATAAATAGTAAGGAATTAAGACTCTTTTAAAAGGTTAGATATAATTTATAATTATTTTCTCTTTTATAAATATATTACTGCTATTAAATATATAAAAATTCCAGTAGCTAGCTTCGTTAATTTAATAGCTTAATTAAATGCCGCAATTTACAGTATAATAATAAGTAAATTATCGTGTTTACTTTCTAACGATAATAGTTTGGTGTAAATAGCCTAATCGAATAATCACTTTACATAGAGTAATTAGAAGAATCTCTTCTATTCTTAGCTCACCTGCATATGGCACTCTGACTGTAGGCGGGTCCTTCGGTCACTGATAGAGCCTGTCCCACCTGGGTTTGGGTGAGTCCCAGCGAGAGGCGTCGCAGCTTGAATGCCTTGGCAAACTCCTTAATCTCGTCCAGATCAATGCCATCGACCACATTTGTGGTCGCTTGATTAATGGTGGGTTCATCTGAAAGATACGATTAATTCAAGGGTTAAAGTCAACATTGCGTAAACATAGAGCTACTTAGCGAACGCTACTTAAGTGTTAAGCTACACAAAAAGAAAAACAAAAGAGTAGGATACAAAAAAGTCAGTTAGACAGTCGCTTAAAAGGGCTGGTTAAAGGTAATAAACGTCAATGCGGAATGACGACATAAATTGCTGCCGAGTCGAGTCGCAGCTCTTAATTACAGTTAATTGCGGTAATTGCGAAAATATTATTCGAGTGTCGTAGGTAAATTGATAAAACTCATTTGCCCTTGCCCAGGAAGACACTTAGAGGTAGTTGTAGTTGTTGTTTCTGTTTTTAGTGCTGCCACTTAGCTCTTGTTATGCTTGTCTATTAGGTAAGCGCGAAACTTATTGCCTTTATCTGCTTAATTTGTTAGCAGCTGCTGTTGTTTTAGACTCGACACTCCTCGACACTCCTCGCATTGTTGTCAACGGCAAACTATACGCACTGAAATTTGATTTATTTATTAATGATATGCAAGCGACAACAAGGAGACAACGTTGAGGACGACGATGACGAAGACACCAACCATCAGCAACAGCAACAACATCAGGGAGGCAAAGCCATTCACTTGACTGTAACTGCAGCCTGACGCTTTAGCGGTAATTAAGATGCGCCCCATAACCAAACTCAATCTCATACCCAATCCTCAAAACTCATCTGCATCCTTACCAGGCCATAACTTGGGTTGCTGCTGTTGGTGTTGCTGTTGCTGTTGATGTCGTCGCAGCTTTGTTGTTGTTTGTTTGGCTTCGAGAGTGAAATATGTCATTAAATACGAAAACATCTTAAGTTTTTGTATGCATCAATTAGTAGTAATTAAGCTGCATATTGTCTGCAATTTGTATGCCATGCGACACTAGAGAGCTACCCATCAAGTATGGTACATATAGTAGCCAAAGGCAAAGCAAACGATCCACCAATGCAATTGAGACCACGTTACATACTAAACGTGCCAGCTGATGGCTCATGTCTTTCCTCCTCTCTTCTCTTTCTCCCAGCTTCCCCCTTCTCGTTTCACTTCACGTCTTGTTGTGCTGATTGCATTTTTAATGCATCCAAAGTTTCAATTAAGGACTTTGAGAGGTGGCTGCCTGCATAGACTATGCGAAGATTCCCAGAAATTGTTGCAGAGCATCTCATAAATTGCGACTTATTAAAAGCCTGTGTTTCAAGCTGGTTTAATACTCTATACTGTATGTTATTTTGTGTTCACCTTAAGAATAGAACTAACACTTCTACTTGTATTGATAGAAAGTGATTTAATTCTAAGATATATAAGTCATGAAATAAATATTTTCAAAAATTTATTATGTTTCTAAATAGTTTCTTTATTTTCTACTAAAAGGAATCAATTCTCTTTCTCTTTAAATCTCCTAATTAAATACATAAATTGTCAACAAAAATGTATTATTTTCTAATTCATTTTCTATAATAAAATGTAATCGCATAGCCCACAAAAATGTTATTTAATATTTCTACAACAAATTATTTACGTTGTTTAAAAGAAATGGTTGCAATTAATTAATGTGTATTCATTTTAAAGAGGATTAAATTGAAGCTTGGCTAGACAAAATATTAATACTCGTAGAAATGAAAATATTTGCTTACACAATTAGTGTGAATATTCAAGTATTCAATACACACACACATACACACCCACACTTAAAGTAATGACCAAATGTGAATTCGTTCGAAAAAGGCTAAAATGAAACTCGAGTGGTTGGTGAAATACTGAATGGGATTTTTAGGATATGGATAATTTTGAATTGCAGTTTGACTTGATGATTTAATATTTTAAGAGCTAACCCCAAAAGCAAGTGTGGGCAACGTGGCGTATGAATGATATCATCTCTCGTATAAGCAGCAAGTCATTTTCGGTAACTTTTTGCAACATTAATTAACGCAATTCGAATGAAAGTTTTGGCTGCGTTTTAAATGAAAACAAGCACTAACAACTTGACTGGATTTTACGTAATTTCTAAAAGAAAATGCATGCCAAGTTCTTTGAACTAGGAGGAGGAGGAGGAGAGGAATATCTCTGAATATCTCTGGCCTGGCCCTTGTCATGTGTGTGTAAAAGTTTCGTTGTGCATTTACACGACTTCTCCGGGACATGGTTCATAATTGATGCAGCCGCGAGCTTCTCGAAGCTGCCAAGCAAAACTCCATCCAAAGATTTGGGCGGCAACAACAGCAACGTGTTGCCAAAAACTTGAAAGACGTCAGCCAAAAGTGTTAGGCAAATTAGCAGCAACGTTGAAGCTGTCACGCGTCAGTAACAAGTCCTGGCATAAGGATGAAATCTCAGCCAACACTTGAATATGCTCTTCTGATTAGCTGCAGATGCAATTAGAACTTATGCTTTTACCTACAGTAAAGCAAACTTAAGCTACTCTAACTTAACTCTAACAATTAGTCTATTGATTGAATTGAATAAAAGAGTCGATCTTTACTCACTCGGTGAATCCATGAGCAGGTCATTGTCATTCTCATTGCCATTAGGCGACAAATGAGACGGCTCGCTCCTCGACGAGGGACTCAGCTTGAGGGGCTGCATGAGAGAAGCAACTGATGTCGAAGGTCCTGGCACAGGTGAATCATCACGAGGCGATGCAGATGATGCACGAGTTGCAGTTGCTGTCGGCGGACCCAAAGATTTGGTAATCGTCAGCTCGCCATTGGAGGCATTGAGTCTAAATAGAAGGGGACAGTTAATTATAATAAATTGTTTAATAAGATATTAAATATATTTAAAATAATAAATGTTTTTTCTTTGGCTCACCTATTGATGCTGCTAAGTACATTGCCCGTGGAGCTGGACGCCGCTGCTGCTGCCGCTGCACAGCTGGAGGCAGCAACAGATGCTGCACTGGAGCTACAACTCAGACTTGGTCCATTGCCCAGATGATAGTCACGGTCCAGGCGTGGTGAGCTGCCCATGTTTAAAGCATGAACAGGCGGCGAATGTGAGCGGAAAAGTGGAGATGAGTAGCCTCTTTCACTGCCGGCAGCAGCTGTGGGTGCCGATGTTGTTGGCGTCACACTGCCAGCTCCTCGATCATGTGGCAAGTGATGCACTCCCGCTCCACTGGAAGTGACCAGACCGCTGCCCGCCCTCGTCGCAGTCGCAGTGGGCGTGTGGGAGCGTCTCTCGAGTCGCTCATGATGCTGGCTGAGATTCATGCCTGCCGAACCAGAGGAAGTGCGTCCAGGACTGTGTTTGGGTGAAGATCCTGCTGCACTGCGTAAACTGTGACCGAAATGATGGCGCGCCAATGCAGCCGAAGGTGGCAACGTTGGTGGCGACACGCTGCTGCTGCCACTACTCAATTCCAGAGGTTTCAAGTCCAACTGCGGCGCAGTCAATTCATCGGGATGCCGCAAACTGATCTGTGGATGTGCAGATCCAGACGTCACGGCTGACGATGTGCTATGCAGGTGATGATGCAAATGCGTCTGCGTCTCGGGCTTAATGTGCAACTGCTGCTGCAGCAAGAATGCTGCTCCTGGTGGAGGCGGAGGCTGTGGTTGTTTCACCGGCAGCGACGGACTGCCCACAGTGGGTGAACCGGCAGGTGGCGTGCGTTCCGCTGAGCGTCTCAAATCTGCAGCCAGGTGGGCTGCATGTGGCAAGTGACTCGCTGCGGCAGCGGCCGCTGCTGCTGCTGCCAGTTGTTGTTGCTGTTGCTGTTGTTCCCGTTCCCGCTCCCGTTCTCGCTCACGTTGCTGTTGTTGGTGATTGGCAGCAGCAGCTGCAAACAGCTCCGGATGTAGGGCTGTCAGCAACTGTTGCACGCCTGTCGAAAACAGATTGGGCTTCAATAAATTCGTGGGTGTCTGTGCCAATTGTGGCAAGGCTGGCGGAGCTAACAATTCCCGTTGTTGTTGCTGCTGTTGCTGTTGTTGTTGCTGCTGCTGTTGTTGTTGTTGCTGATAACTGGCAAAGGCGCCAAATGCATTGGGTAGAAACTGTTCGCTGGTGGGAATCTGTGGACTCACAGGAATTGTGAGAATCGTCTGCACAGCAATGCCTGGGAAAAGTGAGAAGTAAGTTAGAGAAATTTATATAATAAACAATTTGTCCCAAACTCGTTAAAACAAAAGTATCATGATTACAATTAATATATAAATTTAATATAAATTAAAGAGTTAGTAACTCTACAAAATGGTAAGGAAAACCGAATTGTTCTTTCTTAAAATAGAATATAAATTCAAATAAGATATGATATATTAACTTAGATTCCTTCAAACATATATAACTTATACAACTTAATAATTCTATAATAATTACCCAAAAGATGCTGCTTTCTATCCAATATATGAAGTATAAATAAAGCGTGTATTTTGATCGCGTCCTAAAGTCTTTTAAAAATGTTCAAACCGTCCTATTAAGGCTTAGGCTTTTTTAAAATCATTTAATTAATATATTTTACTTTCAAAAGTCATTGAGCTCAATCCATTTACAAAATTTATAAGAAACTGATTCTAAAGATAAGCTTGCTTAAGAGAAAAACTCATCAAGGTGATTTCAAATATAACAATCTTCCAAATGCTAGTAGGGTAGTATATAGAATAAATATTCTGATAACTGTTAATGACATTCAGGTAAGCATTTCACATTCTACAAGCACAAATTTGAATTATATAAGTAAAAATAGAAACGATTCATTACGTTCAATATTATCGCAGAAAAACTTAAGATAACGAATTCAAAATTGATTCTTTAGAAGAACTAACTACCTATGTAAAATACATGTATGAATTCTCCCATACTAACGTAAAGTACAAACATGACTTGTTTCTGTTTTTACGCGTTAATATGCCCAAGTATAACCCTCTGTGTTGTACGAAGGAATAGGAAATTAAAAGTTTCCCTAATCGCTTTAGCTGTAGCTCTAGCCTTGGCATTAATATCCGCGGACTGTGCACATACTATAAGCCGGAGTCAAGTGAAGTCAACTATGTTATTGATACCCACACAACTAAAACTAATCCTCTATGCACATCCACATAGACATACATGTGTACATATGTACTATATACGAGTATCTATGGATATTTGTGTACCCACCTTGAGCCGTGGGTATGAGCAGCTGGGCACCCTGGACACCCTGCACCAGTTGGCCTGAGGCAAGTATCAGTTGCGGCATCTGGGCGCTTGCCGGTGGCGCTTGGAGCGCTGGCGGTGGCGATGCGGTTGCCGCAGCGAGCACATTGGCGAGGGTGGTGGCATTGAGGGTGGCGTGGGAATGTGGTGAGCTGCTGCTGCTGGGATTATCCTGTGGCTGTTGTTGGCTGGAGGAGTTGCCAGCTGAGCTGCTGCTGCTGTTGCTGTTACCCTTTGACGTCTTCTGCTTGTTGTTGCCATTGTGGCAGTTGGTGTTGCTGCTCCCGCTGTTGTTGTTGTTATTGCTGTTGTTGTTGTTGGTGTTGTTGCTGGTGGGCGAGGCACTCGTTGACGTCGCTGCTGCTCCTGTTGTGGACGTTGAGGTGACTCCAGCTACTGTTGCTGCTGTTGCTGTCACAGCCTCGGCGCCAACGCTCAAATTCAATGGCGAGTTGAACACGGAGGCGGCTAAGCCCTGAAGACTTGCCAATGCAGCAGCCGTGGCGGGATGATGATGGGAATGATGTGAATGCGGATGTTGTTGCTGTTGCTGCTGCTGCTGTTGTTGCTGCTGATGTTGCTGCTGCTGTTGCAATGTGGCCAAATTTTGTAATTTTTGCAAATTTATCATGTCTTGCACTGTTGAGATGAGATGAGAGAGAGAGACAAAAGGCGCACACAAAATGTTGTCATTAGTTTAGCTGAAGCTCTTGTAAAATTGGTGGAAATGTCAAATGTTGTTAAAGGAGGGGAAAAGAGTTGAAAAGCAGCCCTAAAAGCTGCCAGCACTAATTGCTAGTTTACCCTTTTGCGGATGAAGAGTGTGTACTTATATTTTATACAAGGATGGAAACTAATTTTATTGAAGTAGGAACTATATCCCAGACTTGACATCAAATTAATAAAGAAATAAATTAATTTAAATGGGAAATTCATATTTAAAAATAAAATAATGTAAAATTAAATTTGATAATATTTGTTTTTATAGCTGTTTTCATCCTACTAAGACATTTCCCACAAATATAAAGGGAAGTTTGTACTTAAATTTGTTACAGGGATGGAAACTAATTTGATCTAAGAGGAAACTATATGTATATAAATAACATAGAGTAGACTCCAAACTAAAATATAAATAAATCAATTAAGAGATAAATTTATTTTTAAATAGTTATCAACCTATCTAGTCATTCCTTTAAGTATGTACATAAGGTTTTCATAAGGATGAAAACTACTAGCAAAAATGTATTTTACACTTCACTACAATAAATAAATTAAGATTAACGATTGCATTTTATAATGTCAAATAGTTTCCATCCCATTTAGGTATGAGCTTTGTTTTTTGGCTTTCGATATGTACTCACTAGTTCCATTTAGATGTGCCGCAAATGCCTTGGCCTGTGCCTGTTCCTCGTGTCGTATGCGTAACGCGTCGGCTGTCTGATCCTCCGCGTCATCCTCATCCGCATCGATTTGCATGGGCAGGGGGAGGCAGAGTTCGTATCATGCTGGTGGTTGGCCAAAGAAGCAGCCTTTGCGGCTAGATTCTTATAGAATTCCAACTCCTTGACGTGATCCTTTGTCTCGTAGGCTGAATGGTTGGAATGGGCGGGCGAGAGGAGTGTTGGCTCCATGTCTTCATCGTTATTATTAGTATGGTTACGATGAAGGTGGTGGTGGTGCTGTTGGTGGTGCTGGTGATGCTGCAGGGGATGATGAGAGTGGCTGTTGCTACTGGGCGAGTGAATCTTGTGACAGCTGATCTCCTTGTCGTAGTCCTGAAAAGAATTGTAGAAATAGGACTGATTAGTAAAAAGATAATAAACTCTTTTGATTTTAATGCTAAACAAAACTCATTCGAATCGTGAGCAACTGCTAGAGCGAACTATAGAATATAACACATACGCCACGTGAACCATAAATCAGAGTAGAGCCAATGAAATGAATGCTGTGATTGCATTTATTAAATTATATATTTGCGCATTTGGTAATTACATAATACACATGAGCACTGTCAATTGTTTGACCACGACCACGACCATGCCCACATCCCATCCAGCATGTAGGAGGCGCTCATTGTGCCACAGGGGTCCCAATGTTTGCTGATTGGATTATTATTTAAGCGACAGTCACAATGCATTGACTCGTATTACATTACATTTTGTCAGCTCAGTTGAGTTGTGTGTTAAGTGTTGTGTGTTGAGTGTTGTGTGTTGAGTGTGTTCATTTACATGTTTAAACATATCACGCGGGGGCTATGCCAGTTAATAAGTTAATTTAATTTTTGTTGTAATTGTCAACGCACTTTTATTGTTTGACACTTATTGTGTTCTCGCTCTCTCTCTCCCTCTCTCTCTCTCTCTCACTACTCTGCGGGGTTGTGTCACAATTTATGCAAATTTAATTGCTTTTAATGGCGAATGTGTGAGTGAGCAAATGAAGTTGGTGTTTAATTTAAAGAAACACCAATTATTTAGACTATTTTAATAGCACAATTGATAAAACTCTTAAACTGCCTTAATTTAAGAATTTTACTTAATTTTCATTTAATTAAAATGGAGCTAAAATTATTTATTTTAGCTCTTTACTATTTTGGATCTGATTGAAGTTTATTTATTATATATTAAATCTGAGCAAACATTTTACTACACCTTTTCAAGCTTTGGATATTTAAAGAAGGACTTGTCCCTGTGCCAACAGGATCCCATAGAAAAAATATTTATATAAAAAAAGAGAAAAATAAGAGAAAAAAGTAAAACGTAGAAAGGTAAACCAATATAATTATTGGCAATTAATGCTGGCGACGTTCTCTAAATGGAAGGACGACAGAAGAAGGCAGACCGTTCGGACAGGAAGAGTGGCAAGGAAAGTAAAGGAAAGAGGGAGTCTCCATATTAATGCCGGGGCGTTGAAGTTGCCTAAGTGCGGGTTGTTGCCATCTCCGGCGTCGTGGGCCGCGACGTGCCCCGGCCAGAGCTTCAATTAAATTTTATTTGCATAGGAAATTAACATAATTGTAGTGCAAAATAACAACAACAAAAATGTAGAAAAGCAAAAAAAAGGGCAATAAAAATAAGCAGCGAACGTGACAGTATTGAAAAAAGAAAGTGTTAAAAGTGTAAGAAACAAATGCAAATAGAAATGTGTGTGGCAAGAATGGTAATTAAATGAATTTTTATCGAAGTGTTAACTGTTCGCTGAACCAAAGCAAATAAAATTGAATGTTTGTTTAATGTGATTAAAGTAAGTTTAAAGTGAATATGAAATATTGTGCTCTAATCCTATCAACATCTAAGTGCCATAAGTATGCAACTTGTCGTATGGCAGGACATTAATTAAGAGCTTGATAAATTCCATTGGCGCGTTCTGAAACTACATTAAAAAAATTGACATTTATTGGCGCCGACAATGGCAAAAACAAACACCGACAACTACTTAAGCAGCTGCTGCTCGGTCGCAGGTCGGGACAAAATTCATTATAAACTAGGTGCAGGACTCTCGATAGTTTCTGCCCAGCTCACAGCTCCCAACTGGCCAGGTGAGGACGAGCACGTTAATGTCGTTGAACAGCAAATCGAACTAAATTTATGACACAGCAAAACGAAAGAAAAATCGAATGAAAAACTACAAAAAAAATGTGGATAGTGGGTAAAGTGGGAAAAATAATGAAAAGAAGGAAAGTAAATGTGCATGTCCTTTATGCAAACAGGCGGCAAACAGACGGCAACCGCTGACAGTCACTATATGCCACACATATATGTATATATATGTATGTGTATACTATACGTATACGTAATAGTAGTTGGACTGGGGCTGATGCACTGATGTGCAATGAATTAACTTTTCAACATATTTACACACGCTCAATTGAATGGCGGCCATCTACATGGAAGGCCACTATGCAAGAGGAGGGGGCGTGGCAGAAGCAGGAGCTGAGCCCGCGGCTCAGCAAAGTTGAGGAACAAAATGAAGCATACAGTATACTACTCGTAATGAGGCGCTTACGTCGCGTCGTTCTATTGTTACCATCGTCGCAGCAGTTTCGCAAATGAGCGGAAATTAAAAGCTGATTTAGTATGAAGTCTGTGCCTATAGCACATGGCGAGAAGTAGCGAGAAGTTTCTCCGGAAACAGACACTATCGATGGATATATGTTGGGCGTATGCAGCTGAGAAATAACAAGAGACTTCCTTAAGTAGCATTTTAAAATGTTCTAATTTTATATGAATTCCAGGGCATTAACTAAAGCGTACTTTAAATGAGGATGATATGCTGCTTACACTTTTAGTTATCAAGTAGACTATAAGACTAAGTACACTTTGATTTTAAATGCCTTAAAATATATTATAAAATTGTATGCTATCAAACTTATTAAGCTTTACAATTTGCATTTGCATTTTCCAATAATTTCGCAGGCATACATCTAGAATTTCCCTGCAAATGGCCTCAGGATATCTCTCTGCCTCTGTTAATATCTCAGTTGCGTAGCGCCCAAACGTATGCAATACAAAATTCTCACAAAAGGTAGCACACCAAATTTATAGCCACGCCACTTGTCCACTGCCTGGAATCTGGATCTGGACGTTAGCAGCAGCAGGAGAAGCACACACATACTCACAATTCATTCCCATTTTTTTATGCCCATCTCTTATGCTTCCCAACTCCCATTTCTCTCTAGGTTGGGCGCCCACTTGAAGCCAGCAAACGATGAATGTCCAACAACTTTTACTTTTTTGTTTTGTTTTTTGCGACGCCGCGCCGTCAAATAAAAATAAGTCAAAAAATAGAAAATGAATTGAATTATTGCAAAGAGCATGAGCTGCGTTCCAGCCGTAAGAGTAAGTGAGGTGGGGAAAGGTACTCAATTGGGTGGCTGGATGGGTGTAGGATGCTCGCCACTTGACAGCCCCAGTGATAAGCAAAAGCCCCGGCGCGAAATGGAAATGCGATGGCGGCGACGCCAACTGCGACTGCGACGGCGACGGCGATGGCGACTGCGATGGCATCGGCAGCATTTGGTTTTCTTCTTATTATGCGACTGGCACTTTTTCTCTGTGTTTGCACTGAGCTTGTTGTGTTTCTTGTTTTGTATACCCTGTAAGCACACACACCGAAGAGGCTATGAACAAATCACAAGAAATGTACAGCATTTGGTACAAAGTACTTCAAGAGTAATAGCAAATATATTGCTATACAAATCTATCCCCCACTTCAAGTTATGATAGTTGGTCAACTTGGAACTTAATAACATTATCCTTTTCAATACACTCAAGTCTTTACTGCCACTTTAGAGGTCAACTCTTAGTCTATCATTCAGTTTTAGCTTTAGCTCAGTTTTGTTTGTTTCGTTTTATGCTTTTGAGCGCGACGCCGAATGCGAAATTATAATTCACACATGTGACCAGAGCAAAAGACTTACAGCAGGGGGGAAGGTGGCTGCACAGGGTGTTGGGTGTTGTGGCATGCCTCTTTGGGTGTCGTGAGTCGTGAGTGTTCGGCCATTTGCAGGGTGCGCGTTGGACGCCTGTTAAAAAATGCAATTGCCAAAAAGTAGCCAGTAAAAGTAAAAGAGAAAGAAAGCACAAAATACAAAAAAATAAAAATGTAAAAGAAAACAAGAAAACAAGAAAACGGCAACTTCGACTGCGTTGCTTGTTTGCTTTAATTGCAAATGGCATTTTTTGGGGAGCGCGAGAGTTACAAGCTGGACAACAGCCACCCTGGGACCCTTTTGCCTACATACAGTGCAGCCCCAGTTGAGTGGACATGCATTTTGAAAGGGAGGCATGAACATGAACACTTTGCAAAGGGGGTGGAGAGGGGGAGAGAGGAACGAAGCGGTGTCAGGCTCATAAATTGTCGAAAAATATTTGACTTGTTCTATTTTTGGTCGCCTGCGCCTGCTGTGGCCAGCAATATGCTATATGCTTTCTGACCAGCTCCTTTTCCCTACCCCCACCCCTTTGTTCGTGTGCATGCAAACATATTTGGCAGCTGCAGCCCCTTGACACCCGCCTTCCCCCCCCCCCCCTTTGGCCCCATCATCGGTAGCTGCCTGCACTTTTGCATATTTAATGTTTTGTTTAATGCAAATGTACATAATTTCATCAGTGAGCATGCGTATGTGTGTATCAGTGTGTGTGTGTGTGTGTGTGTGCGTGTGTGTAGTTTTCTTTTATTTCTACTTTTGCGCCTGTTAAGTCGCAGAGAGATGTGAAAATATTTTTCAATTAATATTTATGTTGCTTTATATGCCTGAATTGTTAATGCCCAAGCTCAAATGGAACAAAATGGTAAATGGCTTTGGCCATGCCTAGCACTCGATATTGAACAATCATGGGCGTTATTCCTTAACCCTGGGCGTAGCCAGGACATCGCCATTGCCAATGGTTGTAGTTGCAGTTAGACAATAGGAACGAAAAGCTTCCTGCTTGAGGGCTCATATGAAAAACAGTTGCATAGCAAAATTAAAATTGAGTTTGAATGTAGATAGTGCATCTCACAAGATTTAACTTTGAATGCAAATAAGAGAATTGAATACATTTATTTGCTAATGACTATTTTCTTTACCTATCAATGAACTATTGTATCAATTACGTTTACGTTAGACAAACAGTTACTTGGTAGAATTATTCAATGGTTAAATGTGAGCTTTTTAAGTAATCTCTTTCCTTTAATTATTGCTATAACAATTCGCCTCTCAAATTGTAATCATTGCTCCCCTCTTCTATCAACTTTGATGTTTTAATCGCAGTTTGTCAACTAAGTTGCCAAGTTATCGAGACTCAGGCACCTCGTGCTGTGTATTGACCAGATCCAATGACCTGCAGCATCGCTTCAAAACAACAGACGATTGATAAAAAAAGTGTCACACAAAAAATAAAGGAAACAACAAAGAGAAACGAAAAAATAATAGGATAAAGCGGAGAAATAAAAAAGTGAGTCGCCATTTGCAATAGCCAAGCGATTTCTTGCACAATTTCCTCGGCATACAGTGTACAATAAAAATTTAAGCTTCACTTGCAGCCAGGCCAAATACAACAGATCCCCCTTTCCCCTCCCCCCTTTTTACAGACCCCTTTTGCTGTTCAATCAATCCACACAACAAACAAAAGCTGCAAGCTGCAGACATTGCAATTTTCACGAGCATTTGACCGGTTCTCTATATATATATAGTATAAAGATACAGACACTCACACAGTCACACTTAATGCCATATAGCGTGTATATAACGGTGCTTTTCGGTTGAGCAGAGGAAGAGGGAGAAGGGAGAAGTCGCAGCTGACAGACGCATGGCGAATGGCCAAATGAAAACAAAAAAGCGTGCAAAACAACAGCGAAACACAAAAACCAAAACAAAAATGTGTAAAAAATAATGGTGAAAAAGAGAACTGCGGAGAAGGAGAGACAGAGAGAGAGAGAGCGCATAAAAATGGAACAAAACAGTGCAAAGGCAAGTGACGAGAGAACTGAAGAGTGAGAGAGGGAGTGGAAGTGAAAGGGAGAGAGATTGTGGGAGTTTTGTGCTCCTGTTGCCTTGGTCCAGTCCATGGGCCCATCAAACAGCGACAGACACACAGCGACATCAATGGGCGCGCCACTCAATCAACCCCACGCAGTCTGAAATTTTTCTGTACGTATGGATGTGGTAAGTTCAGGGCGGGAAGGTACAGGAAGCAGTGAGGAGTGAGCTCTTCAGGCTGATGCTTGACAACAATGAAGGCCAAGTATTGTCCAGGCTGAATCCCCACCCAACACTGGCAGACCCAATTTTTTTTTCTTCCTACTATTTTGCTGAGTATTTTTTATGCGCCGCTTCATTTAATTTTCTTTCCTTTTTTTTTGGGTTTACTTTCTTTCTTTATTTCTTTTCCTCCCTCTTTTCTCTCTCTCTCTCTGTCGCTTTCAGTGCGTCCTGTCGTGGCCATTTTTTATGGCCTGAGCGCCCAGTTTGCCTGCTACAACTTTCTGACTGCTTGGTCGATGGTCAGCCGCAGTTATTCTTGGGACCCTCTGGACAGTTGCTGGTCAAATAAATGCATTTTGCCTCCCACTTCCCACTGCCCTATCTCACTCCCACTACCTGCTCATGATGATGAGGACAACGGCAACGCCCTCGTGCGTTGCATATGCAAAAAACTTTTGCTTGCTTTTCACTTTTGGCGCCACATTTCTTTTTTGCAGCCCAAAATAAAAGTAAAAGTTCAACAGCATATATGTATATTTATGTACAACTGGACCTCCCGCCCCCCTGTATCCTTCTTTGGCTAGTCAGCTTAACGGACTCTTTCTCTTCCTGCTGTGTTTCTTTCATTTTGGGCGCCTGTCGCGGCATTTATTGCCACGCTAAAGGCCCCCGGAGGCCGTTTCATTTGACTCTGCTGCTCATTTGCATCAAATTTTTAATTGGAATTGCTCCAGCCGAGATGCAAATAAAGGGGGAGTAAGGGAAGGAGACAATAAGCCAGAAGCGACTTAGAAACATTGATTGGCTTCGATGGCGCCTAGTAGATAGGCAACACTTTTTTCTATTACGCATCCGTCGCGTGGGACAACCTACAACTGTATTGTGAGAGAAGCTAAAGTTATCTCTTATATTTTAGTGCCTAATGTAAAAGATAAAGCTTTAAAATAATTGAGTTTGTTGCATTACAAGACAAGGATTAAAAATTGAGGCGGAAAAATAATTCCGTTAACTCATAACTAAATTTTAAATTCCCATCTCGAAATTATAGATAGATTTACACGTTTTTCCTTAAACTACTCAATTAGCCGCTTTGCTCAGTTATGGGCTTAAGCTATGGGCAAGTGTAGTTCAATACTATCCGATTTCTCATTTCATTGAAATCCTCTCTAAGTGCTGCCCTCCCCTTATGTCAGTTGCCTCCTCTTGGCTGCTGCTTTGTCACCTGAGTTTCCCCCTGACCTCTTGTACTTGCAACAATCCCTGATACCATATTCCTTCCCTTTCTGCCTACCTCTTCACATTTTGCCTGTTGCCTGGCTCTGTTATTTTTAACAATTTTTTCGTACGCAGTTTTGGTTTACTTTTTAGCAATGTCTCCTGTTCTTCTCTCTCTCTCTCTCTCTTTCCCTCTTGACTGATGCTTTACTACCGTTATGTTTGTTGTTTGTCTGACGTTTTCTTTTACTTCTTGTTGTTTGATGCCGTTTTATTATTGTTGCGTTATTTTTATTTTAGGCGCCCGTTGAGAAAACACAAAAGCTTTGCAATTTCATAAAATTTTTTTGAGCTCCCTCACATGTGACTACATGTGTGTGTGCGTGTGTGTGGGTGTGTGTGTCGGCGAGTGTGTGTGTTGGTCTACGCTCTTTTCTCTACACTTCTCATTCGCTACTGACTCTTCGTTCTTATCAAGAAAACGAAAAAGTAGCATTTGTGCGGCTGCCGCTGATTGGTCCTGTCCTGATACATCCCTCCCCCTTCGGAGTCCAGTCGATGCCCCTAACTACCCACATGTACCAACGGCAACGGCAACGACAACAGTAGCAACAGTTTTTGTTTTAGCCGTAGAGCAACACACCCGTTTTATTGTCCTGTCCATTGTCCCTGTCGCACGCGGAAAGCTGCTCAACTTTAGCTCCAACATCTGTTGTTATCCTGCGTATTCTGCGATTGGACATTTTCACGACATAGAGTGCTTCCAAAGACAGGTAAATGCAAAATAATAATTCAAAGAGGGAATTCCAAGAATGAGTTACGCAAATTGATCAAACAAAGCTTGATTTTCACATGAAAAGTTGAGGAAAACAAACAAAAAGATTTTCAACTGCATTAAAATACATTCCTTATCTGATTATTATTGAAGAAATATTTTTTTTTGCCATCACAAATCCTTGTTAAAGCAAGCAACTATTGCTTTTATGTGCCAAGAAGTTTGTACATATTTTTGACAAAACTAACAATTTATTCCAACAAATCAAATAATTTTGAAAATTTAATAAAAATATATAACATTGTGAATGATTTTATTTATTGTATAATATATTTTAATTTATAATAAATTACGACAAAAGATTTTTTAACTACAAAAATGTATTGTATGCTGGTTGTATGTATTTATATTTACTTATATTTATATAAATTTATTTATATTTATTTCTATTCATTTATAAATGGATTGCAAGGATTTGTTAAAAATATTTTGTTGTGTTTTTAAAAGTAAGATTCGAAATCAAATAAGGAGAGTTGCAAAAAAGATTATAGTTTCTTATCTCTAAGGTATTTCTATATCTGCTTCTGTCTGCAACTCTTCTAAATACTTATTTATGATTTTGTTGCTACGACCAATCCTTAATCGCCTTTAGCCAACAAAATGTAATTACTTTGCATTGCATATTTGCAGCGTGTCTCATGCTACTCGAACATGTAACCCAAAGCAGCCCCAACCCCAACCCCATCGCGGCAGCCACATGAAGCTACAACACTTTAAAATTAATATTCCTATTTTTCAATTACAACTGACACTTGTCTATGGCAGCCGGGCCCAAGTCCCTACTTCCCGCCTTCCCTTCTTCCCTCCCTTCCCCTCGCATACTCATAGAGCCTACCAAGAGGCGTTCACAAGAGTTGCAATTGTTGTTCGTTGGACGTCGTCATCACTGTCGTGTATGTGGATGTGAATATATGTATATGTATATGTATGTGGACGGCACACACCCAATGTAAAATGTCATTACTGTTGACATAAATGAATAGCTGCATTCATTGCATTTGGCAGTAGTGTGTAGTGTACTGTACAAGATTACAACCACCATAAGAGTGTGGAGCTCCACATTAGTTTGTTGTAATTTTTGCATTAGTGATTAGTTGATTAAAGACAAGTACAACTCGTAGTTCCAATTCTTGACTGTGTCGAGCATTTTTATTGACACAAGGGAAATGCGAGAATTTATGTAAGCAAATGGGCCATTCAATGATACTGTCAGATAAGAGTTAATGAAAGTATTAAATAAACAACTACAACTGTTACCTAAGCTAGTAAATTGCTCTGGATTAATGTACAAAATAAACAAGATAAAGCACATTTCATAACTAGCGCAAAGTACAATTCAATTGCATGAATTGCTTATTATTAGTAATAATTATAAATATCGAATATAAAACGGAAAGTACACTTTGAATTAAATGCTATAATTATAGATTATTAGAAACATATAAAGATTAACATTAATTCTTTAAAAATGCAAATGTAATTGAAGTATCAGACTTTAATTAGTGTGTCCTTGTTTAGCAACTGCTGGTCAACATTGTCTGCCTTCATTTGCTCTTTTCCTGAATCTATCTCTCTCTCTCTCTTACTTTTCACACATTTAACCCGAATGTTGTCTAAGCATCGTCAGATTTGTCCAGCATATGGAGAGGCAAAAACGTGCGCCTCATATAACATTTCTAATTAAAATTTTGTACAGCCCCCCACCCCTCGAAAAAAGGTTATTAACATATTTGCCATAACGGGGCCCATTTGGCTGAAACCCAATGCATTCTCAGTTGTCCCCTTTGATCACAGTCTTGGGTCTCTGTCCGTGCTATTTGCCAGCACATTTGTCCCAAACTGTTGGCCATTAGTTGCCATGCAATCGAGCAACTTGTCCGAAAACCATGAGCTGCCCAACGCAGCGCAACTAAGTAGCAAAGTTCTATAACCAGATTTTTAAAGCAAACATTGCAAGTAGCAGAAAGACAGAGAGAGAGAGAGAGTGAGTGAGAGAGTGGAACAAGGAGTCCAGTAGGTGGCAATATGCATGCATGCATGGGCGCCTAAGTAGCTCCGCTGTCTTCATTAAAAATCGCCCTCCTTCCAACCTGAACCAGACTCTGAACTAGAACCAGAATGAGAACCAGAACCAGAACCAAAACCAGACCCATGTAACGTTACAAGCAACAATAACAACAACAACAACAGCCACAAATCGAGCTTCATTCCTAATTTAAATGCAAATGAGATTCATTTGCCGACGTTAGGGAGGCGACAACAACTGCAACATTGGGCAGCCCTGTTGGCCCTGGGCTCGGTCAAAGCCATCGGACGGAGAGTAGGAGGAGGAGGAGGGAAGGAGATCGCACTCATTATACCCCTAAAGCTCATACCGTGCTTAGCATTTGGAGTCGCCTACCTTGGGTAGCTCAGCTCAGTTGGTCTCTGTTTTCTTTTTGAGAAAAAAAAACTCTTTGCCAAGCAAAGGTCTAGTGCCGAAAGCAAGGTCAACTAATACTGATATCAATGAAACGGATTTCATACAATATATTAACTATTCTTAAATATTAAACCAAAAAATATAAAATAATACCCTTCATTTGCTATTGTGGCAAATTATCGTATAGTTCTGTATGCCTTCGCTTTGCTCCGTCACTAGCGTGGCCTACGCTCGGCGTAATGGGGTACTGTCTAAAGGGGCCGTTGGTCGGTTGCAGCTACATTTATGCAAGTGGCTTAAATGGCTACAAAATGCGTTGCTTTGGCGAGATTTGTTGCATACATTAGGGCTAGCCGACTGTTGGCAACGCTTAGGCGCAACTTAAGCCCAACAATGTGAGTAGACCCAGACACCAGTCACCAGTCACCAGACCCCAGAACTCACAATCAGTTACCCTGGTGGTGGTGGTGGCAATCATGTCTGTTGGTTTCCCTCCAGTCTAGTCCAGGTGTGACGACGCCTACTGGCAACTGCGCCTACCGCTTTTCGACTGCAAATATAATCAGGCTGAAAATATGCTATGCTTTTTGGATTTCTTGATTAGTGCCTCTGCTGCTGCTACTGCTGGTTTTAGCCATGCTCTTAGGTATCTCTGAGTAGCAGAGATGACCATGTCTGGATTTGACTTCACGAGACATTAAGACTTTCATTTCGAGGGTGCCTGTAATTAGCACTTGCATTTCAGATTCATTCTACAATTAAGGCTTAAGCATGAATACAATTAATGCTTACGGATTAAGTTAAAAAATTACTTATACTTAAGACAGAATTTGTATTCTGCAAAAGATACACAATTTGAGATTTATATACAAAGAATGCCTATAATGTCTGTAAATATATAAGCATTTGCATTTATTACTCATGCGCCACGTTGCACTGAGCACCAATCAATATGCAAGGCATCAAATATTTAAACTAAAAGTACAAAATAACAAAAATGGCTGCGAAAATTTAACACAAAATACAAAACCATGCTTGTATGTGTGTGTGTGTATGAGTGAGTAAAAGAGATGGATAAATTGTGATAGTATATGTGGACACAATGACAAAAGTCTTCTAATTGAGTGCAATGGCATTGTGAAAGACAGAGAGACAGAGCTTGATGAGATAGAGATAGAGGCTTAAGAGCGAGTGAAAGAGAGAGAGGGATTATGTGACTATGTGAGTGGATAAAGACAGGCTCAAGGCTGGGGGAAGGGGGAAGGAGACAGAGACAGAGACGGAGGCAGTTGTAAAGTATGCAGCAAAACCTAAAAAGCCTCAACCCCTTGCGCTTGTGGTCAAAATGCATTTGCAGTTATGAATATACAAAAGTACTCTTCTATACATGTATGCGAATGTCTATGTGTGTTTGTGTGTGTGTATTTGTATCTTGTTGATTTTTGAAATTATCAAGCTTTTGAGAGGCGGCAGGTTTGAGTTTTTTGTGGGTCTGCCACTTGCTAGCCATGTGCTTGTGGCCATTTTTTGAATGAATTATTAAATGCTTTGTAATTTATTTGATTGTGATTGTGTTTACGGGCAACGTGTACATACATAGTCCTCTTTCTTTCAACATTTCTCTCTCTCTCTCTCTCTCTCTCTCTCTCTGACTTGCACTCTTTGTATGTGTGAGTCATGTATTTATTGCACTTAACTGTTTAGGGTTACATGCTATTTACCGCCTCCCTCTCCCTCTTTCTTAGCCACATTCATTTCTATTGTTGAAATCTTATGCATTTGTCATGCATTTGAAATATTTTCGGTTGGTTGAATGGTTCGGTTCTTCAGCTCTCTGAGATCCAATGACAAGGCGTTCAACTGTATTTGTATATGTGTGTCTGTGTGTGTGAGTGTGTGTGTATATATATATACTAACTGCATTTGTTGATAGCTTGACTGTGCTTCTGTTTCGTTGTGTTTGTTTTTTGGATTCCAGCAATTTATTGATCAATATTTCAACTTAGGCGTTGGCGTCATTAGTTAGCAAGGATAAGACACTATGTTTAGTATAGTATAGCTTTATCGTGGTGTGAGGTGAAACGAAATGCGTAGAATGCAAATAACTGAGCAACTGAGTAGAAACTTGTTAGCTGATTGCAGTTTAGAACAGTTGCCATTTAGACCATTTATTCGTATTATCGATCCATAATAATTGATGCCACCAACACGTATATGGCTTTAACTATCTAATTAATACCAACTACTATATGTTGATTATGAAGAATAGTTTCAACTTAGCAATTAATATGTATATTGTACTTATGTAGAATAACTAACTAGAGAGAATTAGTTTTAAATAACCAATTTTTATATTATTTTAATATATAATAGTATACTTTCTACAACTATATTATATTAAAGTAGTTTATTTTTTCCCTTTCCCCAATAGATTATCTAGCACTTGTAGCAATGTTGAATATCTTTTACTATTCAATTAATATCTGTTGCTAAATTACATTATATGTTACATACAACTTGTCCTACAGCTTCATTTAGGATCCAAGTCGCCATTTTGTCTTAAATGACAGACACTATGGTTACTACACACACTTACGGCCTGACAAACATAATTAGATTGCATTATGTAAGTGGCAAGTTCCTCCCCCTTCCTTCCCCTGGAAACAGTCCTAACCCTTACCCAAGGCAATTTCAATAAAACTCAGTTCAAGTCTGGGCGAACTAAACCCAAAAAGCAGTCAAATGTCTCAGACACAAACCACAGCGATGTCTCGTTCTGGCATTATGCCTTGTCCAACACTAACATACACACCCACACACACTCACATACATACACAAACTAACATAAACACACATAGACAGTGAAGAAAAGCTCCATCCATGGATTTGGCCAAGGCAATGGCCTTTCAAAATTTTCGAATTTACGTAAATTTAACTTTCTTGAAATACACTTAACTGTAAAATTAATTATAAAAGGCAATTGTGAGCTCGTGTGTGTGCATGTGTGTGTGTGTGTGTTTCTATGTTATACACGCATATACACATTGCCACACACCCACTTAAGTTTGTCTTGGTCTTTGGCCGAAAAGGTGTTGGCATGGAATTTGCATAACCAACTGAACGTCAATGTCTTCTGCATGCGACCAGCACACATATGAGTGTGTGTAGAGTGTATGTGTGTGTGTGTGTATAAGCATGTACAGTTGTGCGCGTCGGCATTTGCATAGAGAGCAAGACCACGTTGTATACATGACCAACCAGTTTCTATGTATGCGAAAACACACTAATTAAATGTTGAAGGCAGTTTATATTGATGCCCCCGCATGGCCAACGGACAGACATCCAAGGTAGGGGTAAGGAAAGGGCCATGTGGGCAAGTGTAGTACAGGTAAATATATATATTTACTTATATATATATATGTACACATATGTAAATTACGTATATAATAGAAACTCAGTGTGTGTGCGAGAGAGAGAAAGGGTGTATTCTTGGCTGGCCTAAGAAAATCTATAGCCGACGGGGCTCAAACTCAAACCGCAACCGAAATGTCTTCATTTTGCACATCAAACCAAATGCAGCCGCAACTACACACACTCACACACACACTCACATACACACTCACATACACATACACCCACTCAAAGAGTATGGGTATATTTGCTGAGGATTTGTAATTACATTCGGCATCATTCGGACTTGTCTTTGTTGTCCAGGTCCGCATACCGTTGCAGGGTTAACAGGAAGCATATTCAAGGCTTATATACTTACTATGACTATTTCATTTGTCGATAAATTATAATGTCTCTTTTATAAGTTTTCACTTGAATTTAGCAAACGAGAAGTCCTGACTGTGATAGTTATCAGTATGTGCAACATTAAGAAGAGCAAATCTTTAGAAAAGAATGGAAAAAGTATTGAGTTTTTAATTTAAGTACAAAAATTAAAAAACTACTACAAATTTATGTTAATGACTTACTTTATTCTTTTAACCAATTTCGCAATTAATTGACTTTACAAATAATTGATTTATTTATAAGAAACACATTTAAAACTTACCAAAAGCTTTAATCTTTTTTTTAATTCATTAGAGGTTTTTTGCCGTCTCTCCCACTTTGCTATCGCATAATATAATATTTATTTAAATTAATCTAAGAATTCTTATTGATTTTTAAGCATTTGTTACTGAGGTAAAAACCTAGAGTTAGAGAAAGACCCTAACACTATTTCCAGCTTAACTCTTGGTGTTTATTCTGAGTGAATGTCTGCGGCTTTGTTTTTACTCAAACTCTTGGCCATAATTATACATTATGCAATGCAATTATCAGTCTGACAGTTCGGTTAATGCCACAACTTCTCTATGGCTAACTAGCTCCCGACTTAGACATTCCGACTACTTGGCATTTTGCATACTCATAGACAGTAGACGTAGACTTTATACATAGGCATCAAGAAAACGCTCCTCACAATAGAAGGCTGTCTTATATAGTAAGGTGCCTGCCATCTGCCCGGTTTACACACGCAGACATTTTTAATTAAAGCTAAAATTTTGTTGTATTGATTAGTTTCCAAAGGATCCCCAAACAGAGGGGAAGCGGACAGAGGAAGAGCATGCAAAATTGTGCAGTCATAGTTATTGCCAACGCATTAGTATTAGCGCCTCAAATGACGTGACTTGCCTCAAGAGGTGGAGGTGTTGGGGCATGAAGCTACTTGCAACATGCGCTGACTGACACGCAAACAGTCGGGCTACCAACAATGGGCCTGTCATTGTTCGGCAATAGATTGAGGGGGAAAGGGAAAGCGAGTGTAGTTTTGGTTGCCAGTTTGGCGTCTTTTTAACACAATGACAGTTAATTAGATTGTAAGGATAGCTAAAGGATATACTATATGTAACATTGTATTTTCTATGCAGGTGCAAGAGTTTCGCTAGCAAAACTTTACCTTTGCCTTTGTAAATGAGCCTAATTGACTTGGTTACCAAAGTGGTTAAGACTGAAAACTGATGATGATGTTGGCAAAGTCACTGCAAACAGATATCTCTTGAATTATGTATAGATAAAGAGTATTGTTCACATTATAAATATATAGATAGAAGATCTATAACTATTGATTAAGTCATTTGGCATTTATTTTATTATGTAATCTTAAATTTACTCGAAATTTTACTATTCTTATGACTATGAGTTTCTCTCTTTTTTTAAAGCCGAAATGAAAAATCAATTTTATGCTCCAAATTGCGCTCATTAAATGGCCAGTTCTATACATTCAACTAATGAAATCATTAAAATTGTTTAAAATCAAGTTTTCGTTGGCCAAGCAGAACAACGACACACAAACAGAGGCATGCAAAATTTATGTGGCAACTAGAAACTATGTTTTGGCTACATATAATGAGCACACACACACACACAAATACACGCACACCCACTCCAAGGATATGCGAGCAAAGGACATTGCCTTGAGCCAGTCGAGACAAAAGTTGCGAGCGGTGGCAAGGATACTAGATGGAAACTACCCCATACTGTCCCTTGTCCCTTGCAACTTGGCATAGCCAAGTGCTTGCCGCGTGCGCTACTTAAACCCTTGCCCAAAATATTCTACCATCCCCTTCCAAACTTACCCCTAACCCATAGCCTAGACCAGACATCGAAAACATGATTTTAGTGTTTTCAAATTTGAATTTTAAACAAGTCATAATATAATTTGGCTAAGCAGCAAAAGCAAAAGCAAAATCCCAAACCGAAAACCGAGACCTCATTCCTTGCCTTGTCTTGCTGGCCCTTGTCTGTGTCCACTTGCCGGGCTTTAATCCGCCCCAGAACCCGAATCCGAACCCAAACCCGAACCATAGACTACTTGTAGTGTATCCCAAACCCAATGCGGCACTCACAGAGCTCTAGAAAATTAGCTCAAGCTTTGGTTCTCGAGCCCAGGTCATTTTTCGTTTGGCGTTTTTCTTGTAGCACAAAATTGTGAAAATTAAATGAGATACAAAACGTATAGACAAATACATAGATACATATGTTTACACAGATACATAGCTAGGGGTGTCCGCGTCCGGAAAACTATCTCTCTCACGAAATATTGTAATTTTCTTGCAACTAAAGACGTAAACGGATATTAGCAGCCAAAATATATCCCCACGTCCTTTTTGTAGTCGTTAGACGAGTGCCTTTTGTTATCGAATATGTTGATTAGTTTGAGCAGGATTGCTGTCTATTAGTAACCTAATCGAATTTTCAATTAATTCTAGGACTAGAACTGTATTTAAGATAACGATTAGCTTTAACAGATCTCACAAATTTATGAATCTTTTAGGGAAATAATTCTAGCGAAAAGTAATTTTCCAATTATCGATTATTCAATATTATTAGAGCCAAGTGTCATCTCCAATTGTCTTGTTGTGCTACAAAGTAAATCGAAACTGCTTATGACGTTGGCAAGAACTTTTAGCCACATGGCAAGTCTGGCTGTCTATGGTCTGGGACTGCTTTCGTGGACAGGCTAAAAGGGATTCGTTGGTAAGTAGGGGAACTCGTATATAGTTTACATCATATAACAGTTACTCAGTCCCATTCTATACGCTTTAAATAAGACTCTGTTAGTGGAGGACTCACATTTCTAGGGCGTTGTTATCGTCAACTTGGCTTGCATACATTTTCCATTCTAATTTCTAATTATTTCCATTATATGTGCGTGTGCGTGTGTCTGTGTCTGTGGTTGTAGCTGTCTGACCAGTTGGATGGGCTAGAAATTTCCCTTCTCACTTCCTTTCCTTAAACCTTGTGTCTGGCTGTGCGAATTAATTAAGTGTTTTCGTGCGCGGGCAAAATCCTTTTGCGGTTCGGTTGCCTCGTGGGCTGTGTACAACTTATAAGGTTTAGCCAAGGCACTTATATAGATAAATATGTAGTTTGAACTAGTCTCTGTGTGTGTGTATGCTTTTGGGCTCAAGGAAAATCAATTATAAATTAAACATTTATTAAAGAAAGCAAACTCGGGGCTCCGAATCGCTAGGCCTATGCAAATCAGTCGCGGCATAAATAATGCGACATCATTATTTAGTCAGGTAGGCGAAAGATATAACATAGCTTGAAGCGACGAGCAACAGATGGAGATGGAGACGGAGACGGAGACCAGAACATATTGTTGTCATGGAGATGAAGGCAGAGAGAATAATATCAAGAGTATAGTATACTGAAGAGTATCGAAGGTAACCAAACCCATCATCCATCCATCAATTATGTTGAAACTGAAACTGAGCTTGCGCTTTACCTTTTGGCAGCTGCTTACGAGTAAGTAAATGTGATTCAACTCATTTCGATTGTCTTTCTTTCCAGAGGTTTCTCTTGATTATGCACATGCATTTGGTAGACACGGGCTCGTACATCAAACTCCAGTTCGAATCCAAACTAAAACTCAAACTGAAACTGGAAGTCGAGCTCAAAATAAATGCGACCTGCATGCATATAAGAGTATGTTCGATAAATATATCCATATGCTGATAGATGCCGAGTATAACTGATTTGTGTGTACTCGTATATATCTGCATTGGTAATTTGCTATAAAGCGACTTTAATATGGCACGCAGTATCTTCACATTTCTTCTCTTCGCTTCGCTTCTCTTCTCTTCTTATTTATCTTTTCTTATTTCTTTCTTTTTATTCTGCATTTGCACATGCGCAGCAGGAACCCCAAAGATGCTTTGCATGCGATGAAGACTTTGACTGTTCTTGTTGTTGTTGTTGTTGTTTTGCATTTACATGGATAATCAGAATAGTCAACAGAGAGACAGACAGACTATATATGTATGTGCATATTTAAGGAATCTTTTTGGTTAGCAAGCCTGTGAAATATGTGAAACAAATTATAGGCACAGATGCACATTAAGATAAAGAACTAGAAGTATAAGTTAGAGAATCAGAAAAATGTGTAGAAAACCATTAATCAACTCTACCTAGGAAAAGCTTTAAATGGTCACTTCTCTGCTCACATCTTATGCAAACCATGCTCATTTGAGATGCTAAGTGAAGATCTTCTATCGATATGAATTGTCTGCCCAAACAAAGCTTTGTTTACATATGCAATGCAATAATAATATATTTCCTTACTTAATGCGACGTAGTAGGTGATGACAATTTGATTATTGAAAATCATCATGGGGTCTGAAAATCAGGGCCATTCAGATTTAGTCAGATTTGAGCAGCACTCAAGCTCACATTTAAAAATATTTAAATTTTCGATTCAAAATTAAAAAAGTGTACATATTTGTTTAGACTCAAAATTCTAGAATACTAATAATGTCGCTTTGGAAGAGCATTTCAGGGCCGTCGCAAATGTTGCTTCATCGGATACGATCAATCATTCCGATGTCAACTCGCTCTTTTGAAACGATAAAACACCGTCCTTCTCCCACATGCGCGTCGCAGGGCAAGAAGGCAGCGAAGAAAGCTGCTAGTTGTGTCGATGATCATCCGAAGCCACGTCGGAAGAAGGATATTGCGAAAACCTTTCCATTCTATCATTTGATCAAGTTCAAGGATGAATGCTGTGGCAACCCGTGTATTGACAAGGACTTTCCCAGCTTTGACAAATGTTTGTACAAAGAGTCTGATAAGAATAAGCGCAAGTATCAAATCACCTGGGTAGAGTGTCCACCCTTACAGATAAAACCCAAGAAAATCTGCTGCTCTGAGAAGATGAAACGTCCACCAATTGTACGTCGAAAGCCAAAACATAAACCAGACACTGCCTGCAAACAGCCATGTCCACCGAAACAAAATCTATACTGCCCTCGCATCAAGTTGGCTCGGTGTAGACCTGCCCGCATCCCCCCTCGTTGTCATAACGTTCGTTATCCCGCCGATTGCCATAAGATCAAGGCCCCATATCCAGCCTTCTCAGAATGCAGTCACGCCAAGTTAAGGAAGAAGCGACGAACTGAATGCGAATGCCTAGACACTATACCATATTGCAACCTGCTTCGTTATCTTAATAGGCGACTTCGACAAACCGGAACTATGCAACTAAATCCCTGTCAAAGGCCTTAGATCTTATTGAAAGTTAACCGATAATGGATTACTTTCGGAAGATCTTCACTTGAAGTGGATTACTTACCAGTTAATAATTCTTAATAATTTAATAACTATAACTATAACAAAGCAAAAAGAGGAGAAGACTGTAGTTAACGATATTTTCGGCAGAAGACAGAAGGAAGTAAAGGAAAAAAAGCCCGTTATATCTTGCAGAAATCAGATAGAAGAGAAACCGATATGAATATTGTAAGGAGAAAACAGAAAAACGAGTATTCTTTGAAGGTTTTGGTGAAGATATTAATAAATTTAGATACATTTTAAGCATAGCAGTCTTTCATTATATTTAATTGTAGTAAATAATTATTAAAGACAGCACAACGAGCTGTAAATAGCTTGATCTGGAATGATGATTAAAAATGAATTATCTATATATGTTTAATATTTATTTATTTACATTTAACTATTCTGTATAATATAATAAAGGGTACTTAATTGACTCGAGGTATATTTATATAAAGATATGACATGCACCTTTGACTGCGATTTGTATTGCAGTCATTGGGAGCATTTAGCTGGTAATTCTGAACACCAATCATAATACGTTATTACTACTTGTTACTGAATCGGTATCACAAAAAATGTATCGTACAAATACTGCTACTTTTAGATTTTTCATATACTTTTAAAAGACGTAGTAGGCAGATTTAATAAAAATTGATCATATCAGTTACTGATTAGTGATCCATCACAAGTAAAGGAGCGATAACTGATTGAATTGTCTGCTAAATGCCCCCATTGATGATCTGCGGTTAGCTACTTAGAATCCACATTCCCTGTACGACTTTCTCGATACCTTTTTGAACGTGACAAGAGTGATTTTATTGTCAATTTCAAAATTATTATTAGAGTTGGCGTTGGATATTTAAACTTGCTGAAATAACTTTCAAAAGTTTTTACAAAGTTGGCTTTGCAATTTCGAATGTTAAATCTTAGAAGGCGATGATAAAAGTTAGCCATAATGTAAACTTAGTTCAGTTCGAAGATCCTAAACGAAATTCTTGACTACATAAAATTTTCTTTTTTGTTTTCGGAGAGTTTTTACATCTAAATTTTCAGTACAAATTCTATTTTAATTTTTCCTTTTTTATTTGTCTATTTTATTTCCAAATTTTGGAAATGCTTTCACTTTCACGAAATTTATGTATTAGCAGATTATCGACGTTCAGTCGACTTGCTTCGGCAGTACTTCGAAATGGACAATTTCGCAATTATTCAGATTCAGAAAAGTGTGATGAGCCAAAGAAATCAAAGTGTGGCCTTATACTAAGAGAGTATCCATGTGGTCCAAATCCAACGGAGCTAGCGAAACCAAAACCGAAACCCAAGCGGCCGAAGCTTATTTCTATGTGGAAAGTGAAAGACTGTGAACCCGATCTCTGTGTTATGGATCTTCGTTATGATATGAAGTACTATAGCATAAGCGATAAGCGCAAGCGAAAATATCAAGTAACATGGACCGAATGTCCAAGACTCCTTATCAAACCCCAGAAAGTGTGTCTTTACGAGAAACTGAAACGTCCCAAGATCGTTCGACGCAAGAAGAGTGCCACCGGAGGCAGTGGAAGTGCCAAACCACCAAAGGCGGGGAAAGGAAAATGTGGACCTAAAAAGGAGAAGGGAAAATGTGTTTATATTACTGCACCCTGTTGTAAAGTCGGCCGTAGGCCTCCAAAATGCAAGAGTGCATTCCCAACTCTTGGCAATTGTGAGAAACGCAAGGCTCCATATCCAAGCTTTTCCGAGTGTAAAAAGGATGCATTCCCAGATGTGCCTCCCACCGAATGTCTTTGCCTTGTCACTCCTGCAACTTGTGATGCCTGGGCTACATTGAGACGTCGCTTTGATAGAGGACTAACTGCACACAAGAAATGTGGAGAAGCCTAAAGGACGTCTGCTTAGTACTATATAATATTATCGCCGCCGTATTTAAACAGATATATCAGAGCTATATTGTTTACAGAATTGTAATATTCAATATACAAAATTATAGTTTGCCAGATTTAAAAGTATCTTATCATTTGCCTTGGGTTTCTAATCAACTTAACAAAAACTTGAAACTTAAATTTTTGGTTTCCACAAGTTTTGTTTTAGGGCAGACCTTTTTCAAATTTATTACACAATTCAAATTGTAAAACTTTAAATAAACTAATATAAAATATGCTGCAAAAATTGGGTTTCCGTCTTTGGTGTTCCTTCAGATATACTGGGTATCCAGCTATATTCATTTATAGGCCCTATGCTAAAGATGTGACTTATGGCGACAAGGATAAGCCCAAACAAAGCTGTAGACGCTCATGCAAAAAGACGAAGTGCACTAAAAAACCAGCACCTACTCCTAGTTTCTCCGAGTGCAAAAAGGAAGCAGCTAGACCGAAGAAATCCAGCGAATGCGACTGCTTGAAGTTGGATAAATGAATTAAAATTCAGTCAGCCCATAAAATAATTCCCTAAATAAATTTGCCAATTTCTCGAACTTATTTTCTATGGTTTTGATTAATATATTTAGGAGTGATTAAAGCTAAAGAGGTATTAAATTATTCAGTTGCAATACAATTCTAAATAGACGCTAGTTGGCAAAAAAAAGCGACGAACTGAATGCAAATACCTAGACAATATAACATATTGCAGCCTTTTTCGTATTATTAATATGCAAGTCCGACAAACCGGAACTTTGCAACTAAATCCCTGTCAAAAGTAGACTTCTTATTCCTATTGGAATCTAACTTATTATGGATTGCTTTCGGAACATATGGTGCACCCATTCGAAACTCACTGGCATTGGATTACTTGCCAAGAGTACAGTTCACATTTCTTTAATTGAATAATTTTAACAAAGTAGGCTTTTCGATCTGAAAAAGTCGAGCTCCCAAACAGCAATCCAAAAATAGTCAGTTCTCGGTCCGGTTCCATTGGAATAACAACTAAAATTTTAAGTTTATTTTTTGATTTTGGCACAGTATCCCAAAAATTTATTTAGTTTTCCATCTTTTCTTTTTTTTTTTTTGGTTAAAAAATATATATTCCAGGATGCTGTCCATAGCTAAAAATAACTGTGCCCGCACCATCAGACCAATTTATCGGTGTCTATCGACCAGCTCTACACTCATGAGTTTTACCAGAAAACAAAAGGAAGTGAAGCCAACAGGAGTCTTTGAAGATATTGTTAGCAGAAAGCAAAAAGAGGATATTTTTGGCAGAAAAGCGATGCCAATAGAAGATGTCTTTGAAGATATTAAGCAAAAAGAGGATATTTTTGGCAGAAAAGCGATAAAAATAGAAGATGTCTTTGAAGATATTAAGCAAAAAGAGGATATTTTTGGCAGAAAAGCGATAACAATAGAAGATGTTCTTGAAGATATTAAGCAAAAAGAGGATATTTTTGGCAGAAAAGCGATGCCAATAGAAGATGTCTTTGAAGATATAAAGCAAAAAGAGGATATTTTTGGCAGAAAAGCGATAATAGAGATGTTTTTGAAGATATTAAGCAAAACGAGGATATTTTTGGTAGAAAAGCGATGCCTATAGAAGATGTCTTGAAGATATTGTTGGTAGAAAAACGATGCCAATAGAAGATATTAAGCAAAAAGAGGATATTTTTGGCAGAAAAGCGATGCCAATAGAAGATGTCTTTGAAGATATTGAAAAGCCAGGATATGGCAGAAAACGATGTCAATAGAAGATGCTTGAAGATATTAAGCAAAAAGAGGATATTTTTGGCAGAAAAGCGATGCCAATAGAAGATGTCTTTGAAGATATTAAGCAAAAAGAGGATATTTTTGGTAGAAAAGCGATGCCTATAGAAGATGTCTCTGAAGATATTGTTGGTAGAAAAACGATGCCAATAGAAGATATTAAGCAAAAAGAGGATATTTTTGGCAGAAAAGCGATGCCAATAGAAGATGTCTTTGAAGATATTAAGCAAAAAGAGGATATTTTTGGCAGAAAAGGTGCCAATGAAGATGTCCGTGAAGATATTGTTGGCAGAAAGATGCCAATAGAAGATGCCTTTGAAGATATTAAGCAAAAAGAGGATATTTTTGGCAGAAAAGCGATGCCAATAGAAGATGTCTCTGAAGATATTGTTGGTAGAAAAACGATGCCAATAGAAGATGCCTTTGAAGATATTGTTAGCAAAACGAAGATATTTTTGGCAGAAAAGCGATGCCAATAGAAGATGTCTCTGAAGATATTGTTGGTAGAAAAACGATGCCAATAGAAGATGCCTTTGAAGATATTGTTAGCCGAAAGCAAAACGAGGATATTTTTGGCAGAAAAACGATGCCAATAGAAGATGTCTGTGAAGATATTGTTGGCAGAAAAGCGATGCCAATAGAAGATGCCTTTGAAGATATTAAGCAAAAGAGGATATTTTTGGCAGAAAAGCGATGCCAATGGAAGATGTCTCTGAAGATATTGTTGCGAAAGCAAAACGAAGATATTTTTGGCAGAAAAGCGATGCCAATAGAAGATTCCTTTGAAGATATTGTTGGCGAAAGCGATGCCAATAGAAGATGCCTTTGAAGATATTGTTAGCCGAAAGCAAAACGAGGATATTTTTGGCAGAAAAGCGATGCCAATAGAAGATTCCTTTGAAGATATTGTTGGCAGAAAAGCGATGCCAATAGAAGATGCCTTTGAAGATATTGTTAGCCGAAAGCAAAACGAGGATATTTTTGGCAGAAATGCGATGCCAATAGAAGATTCCTTTGAAGATATTGTTGGCAGAAAAGCGATGCCAATAGAAGATGCCTTTGAAGATATTGTTAGCCGAAAGCAAAACGAGGATATTTTTGGCAGAAATGCGATGCCAATAGAAGATTCCTTTGAAGATATTGTTGGCAGAAAAGCGATGCCAATAGAAGATGCCTTTGAAGATATTGTTAGCCGAAAGCAAAACGAGGATATTTTTGGCAGAAAAGCATGCCAATAGAAGATGTCTCTGAAGATATTGTTGGTAGAAAAACGGTGCCAATAGAAGATGTCCTTGAAGATATTGTTAGCCGAAGGTAATGCCAATAGAAGATTCTTTTGAAGATATTGTTAGTAGAAAGCAAAAAGAGGATATTTTTGGCAAGACAGCTATGCCAAGCATTCCTTTGAAGATATTGTTAGCCGAAAGCAAAACGAGGATATTTTTAGAAAAACGATGCCAATAGAAGATGTCTTTGAAGATATTGTTAGCAGAAAGCAAAAGAGGATATTTTTGGCAGAAAAGCGATGCCAATAGAAGATGTCCTTGAAGATATTGTTGGCAGAAAAGCGATGCCAATAGAAGATGTCCTTGAAGATATTGTTAGCAGAAAGCAAGCATGTGCCTTGGGTTTCTAATCAAACTAAGGGCAGACCTTTTTCAAAATTATTACAAAATTTAAATTGTAAAACTTTAAATTAAAACTAAATAAACAATTTAAAGCTGAAGTATTAAATTTTTTTTTCTGAAAAAGTAAAGGGGGGACCCTTACCTAAAATTCCAACAAAATCGAAAAAATCGATTTCTGAACAATAACTATCTTTAAATGTAGAACAAATTTATAGATCAAATCATGACTAAAATGACATTCCGTATTAAAATCGGGTTGTATTTGACAAAGTTACGCGAGTTTGAAATCTGGTGACCCTGGGGACTGGAAACTTTACAAGTCAAATTTTTTGTCACTTTTGGCATGATTTTTTACAAAAAAATGAAACTCCTCAGAATCAACTTTAAAGTGTTCTTTTATACTAATTTAGGCACCAGGAGTTGATTAAAAGTACAAAATCAAGATTTAAAATTTTGAAAATTTTTTTTTTCAGAAAAAGTAAAGGGGGGACCCTTACCTAAAATTCCAACAAAATCGAAAAAAACGATTTCTGAAAAATAACTATCTTTAAATTTAGAACAAATTTATAGATCAAATCATGACTAAAATGACATTCCGTATTAAAATCGGATTTGATTTGACAAAGTTACGCGAGTTTGAAATCTGGTGACCCTGGGGACTGGAAACTTTACAAGTCAAATTTTTTTGTCACTTTTGGCATGATTTTTTACAAAAAAATAAAACTCCTCAGAATCAACTTTAAAGTGTTCTTTTATACTAATTTAGGCACCAGGAGTTGATTAAAAGTACCAAATCAAGATTTAAAATTTTGAAAATTTTTTTTTCTGAAAAAGTAAAGGGTGGACCCTTACCTAAAATTCCAACAAAATCGAAAAAATCTATTTCTGAAAAATAACTATCTTTAAATTTAGAACAAATTTATAGATCAAATCATGACTAAAATGACCATTCCGTATTAAAATCGGATTTGATTTGACAAAGTTACGCGAGTTTGAAATCTGGTGACCCTGGGGACTGGAAACTTTACAAGTCAAATTTTTT
This sequence comes from Drosophila putrida, assembly GCA_037043535.1. Classification (NCBI taxonomy): domain Eukaryota; kingdom Metazoa; phylum Arthropoda; class Insecta; order Diptera; family Drosophilidae; genus Drosophila; species Drosophila putrida. Next base: position 4,483,030 of record JBAMBI010000065.1, read on the forward strand.
GTCACTTTTGGCATAATTTTTTACAAAAAATAAAACTCCTCAGAATCAACTTTAAAGTGTTCTTTTAGGCACCAGGAGTTGATTAAAAGTACAAAATCAAGATTTAAAATTTTGAAAATTTTTTTTTTCTGAAAAAGTAAAGGGGGGACCCTTACCTAAAATTCCAACAAAATCGAAAAAATCTATTTCTGAAAAATAACTATCTTTAAATGTAGAACAAATTTATAGACCAAATCATGACTAAAATGACATTCCGTATTAAAATCGGATTTGATTTGACAAAGTTACGCGAGTTTGAAATCTGGTGACCCTGGGGACTGGAAACTTTACAAGTCAAATTTTTTGTCACTTTTGGCATGATTTTTTACAAAAAATAAAACTCCTCAGAATCAACTTTAAAGTGTTCTTTTATACTAATTTAGGCACCAGGAGTTGATTAAAAGTACAAAATCAAGATTTAAAATTTTGAAAATTTTTTTTCTGAAAAAGTAAAGGGGGGACCCTTACCTAAAATTCCAACAAAATCGAAAAAATCGATTTCTGAAAAATAACTATCTTTAAATGTAGAACAAATTTATAGATCAAATCATGACTAAAATAGACAAGGAGCTCCATGTACCGAGGATCGGAGATGTGATCAATCGCCAAGCTACTGCATACTTAGAAAAACTCGCACATCACCCTAACCAGCTGGCGCAAAGGCTCCTAAGATGGAGACGAATCAACGGAGTAAGGATGAAAAGGAGGCTCAAGAGAGTTAACCCAACCGAGTTGTCCCACAGAACCCTTTAATCTTCCCCTTTTCCCATTCAGTCACCCTATTATCTAGGTTTAAGTATGTACATATGTATATATTTTGTTGAAATTAATTATTCCACTATAGTATAAGTTATTATTAGTAGTAACAGTAGGCTATAAAAACAAAGTAATAAAGAAATTATTTGCTTACAAAAAAAAAAAAAAACTAATGCGAATTGTACAAAACTCTGTAGTTCTCATAAGTTTTCTGATCACCTTAGCCATGAATTTTGGACATAGGTTTTAAATAACTAGCATTTGCTATTTTATTTTATTTTCAACTAAGCTTTGCAGGCAACGCATCAATTCGGCACACACAAAAATTATTCAGATGAAAAGTTTTAAAACATAAGAGAAACCTTTTTTTATGTAAACCAAAATTCTCTTTTTAATAAATTGTTTAATTTTTTTTATTCTTGATAACGGAAAAAGCCGATGATGCAGTCCTTGAGGAACAATTTTATGCATCTATCGGTGGCATTGAAGCGGCTGATCCAATATCCACAGCATGCAGGACTTTTGGCAGTTGCTAGTGGATCAAAATATGTGAATCCCAAACGCTTCGAGAATACATTAGATACATTATATGGAGCAGAATCATGTGAGGACTGTGCAGAGTCCTACCAGATGTTGCCGCCTCGAAAGGACTTGAAGAAAATGAAAGCTCCGGATCCATTTAAGAATAAGGATCCCTGTTGGCAATCTCTGCGACGTACCGAGTACAAGTGTCGAACTGATCCCGAGTTTCAACTGGATTCATTTATTGATGCAAGAAAGAAGTGTCTAGAGAATCCATGTGCCTGGGATGTGCCTCGGGCTGACTTGACACACTACAAACCATCTGACAAACTGAAGCGCAGATATCCACGTACCTGGGTCAAGTGTGTTGTAAAGCGACGTAAGTCCAAAATGCAGTGTATGTGCCTGCCGGTGTTTCATCCGCGTCGCAAATTTAAGAAAAGGAAAGGTCCAGTCGAAAAATGTCAATCGGAAACTCTGGGTGCGCCTAAGTTGGGATTAATGAGTTGCAAGGGACCAAAGAAACCCAAAGCCAAGGACAATAAATCTTGCCCTCGAGTGGCAATGCCATTCTGCAAGTCACCTAGGCATCCTCCATCATGCAAGGAGACTCTCCGAAAACCCTCCGATTGCCGCAAGCGTATGACAAAGTATCCGGCATTCTCCGAGTGTCTGATGGATCCTCTGCCGGACTCGCTACCCATTGAATGCAATTGCCTAAAGACGCCCATGATGTGTGAAGTGTGGGCGTATTATCGTAATAAGAAATCTTAAAACAGCGAACCTAATGAACTAAAAATGAATTTATAAAAAATAAATTTTCAGTTTGCATAAAATATAATCATATGACTTGACAAGAGTAGAATTACCAAAATACAAACTGTATAAATGTGTGCATAAAATAAAACCATATGTCTTGACAAGAGCGGAGATACCTTTGTAGTTTGTATTCTGGATAAATATCAGTAAAAATATTTGCAAAATATGCGTGCAATATTGAAGTGCTTAATAATTTGCTATAATAACTATGCAGTTATGTAGTTCTCGTCTAGGAATAGCAGAAATAGGTTTAGACTTTACAGATATCTAAATTAGAGATAATAGTTTTTAATGGATTTTATTTTTAATAAGAACAAAGTTAATATTCGGTATCCCCAAGTGGGCTATGTTTACTTGTCATTTCAATTTCGGCACTTTTATAAAAATTATAGTTTAGGCAAAAATAAATCTAAAATGCTTCTCAGATGGCGGTTAGCAGCACAAGTAAAGCAGATGACGCCACTGATCTATCCACGAAGTGGATATCATTGGGGCAACTATGATGCCAGCTCTGGTGAATGCTGTAAAATGCAGACATGTATTAAGGAAACGCAATGTGGACGTGTATATCCAAAACCGAATCTCTGTAATAAAAGAGTTGATGTCGTAGCTAAACTGGATGCTGAATATCCCAAGCAATTGATGGAGATTTTAAATAGGGATCAGGAAAATGAAAGGTGTGAGTTATACAACCATGATGTATGCCATTACCAGCCATCGGATAAGAATCGTCGGTACCAAAGAACCTGGTGTGAGTGTCCACGAATTTGGTTGAGACCAAAGCCCATTTGTTGCTTTGACAAAGAATACTATTTGCCCATTGAGAGACGACCAAGACCACCACCCAAGGCGAAAAAGACTACAACCGAGATGTTTGCATTCCAAATGGATCAGATTTGCAAATACACCTCACGTATGGGATATCAGCCAAAACTGAAATGTTATAAAACTAAAGTACTTGAAAGTTGTGAAAAGATAAAGGCACCATTTCCAAGTTTCTCCGAATGCAATTCGAAGTGCATACCACAATTCTGCCCTACGGAATGTGAATGCAAATTGAAGCCCAATTTGTGCGAGATGTGGAGATTATATCATCACAATAAAGGACTCGCCAAGAAGTGTACGGAGGCATTGGTCAACGTATGTCCATTCAAAAATCGAGCACGACCCTTGTCGTAAGTGAGACATATCAAAACTAAGTACAGATGCCTTAAAATTCTGGAGAATTAGTCTGACCTAGCTTTTAGAGTCTCTATCGAAATCCTAAATTAAAACAAATTTCCAGTTTTTGGTTATCAAGTATTTAAAATGCGCTCAATGGTGCTACCGTTTGGTCGAATTCACGGCTGTCGTCTTGGTTCAATTGGTTTAAGGACTTATACATGCAAGAAGCCCACACATCCGGATCCTCAATGCGTGGATCCAAATCGAAAGTGCTATTTTATAGAAGATCGGTGTGGAGTGGCTCGCGATTATTTGGCCAATAGGATTCCACTAGATAAGCATGTGGTTGAAATGCGAAAGCAAGCCAAGGATAACGAGTTTGAGCCACTGTGCTGTGTATCCCGCTTGGTACATCGACCCCCAGAATATGCTAAAATGCGTGTGGTCAGGCAAAAAAAGCGAAAACCATTCCGATCCATGTGGGCGCCACCATTTGAGACTAACGATCAGAGATCTTGTCCAGATTTGTTGCCTCGTTTCGATGAAATGTTCTATCGCCCGTCGAACAAGAATCGATGCTTTCAACGAACCTGGACCGAATGTCCTCCCATTAAGGAGCGTTTGAAAAAAGTCTGCTGTCTGGATGGCATCGAACCGCCCGAGATTCAGAGACGTGTCAAAGTTCCTTGTCCACAAACAACATGTACATTTGACTATTCACGCATGCGATACATTTGCAAAAGAGCAGAGCCGAATCTCCAAGGAAAATGTTCCAAGACATTTTGGCCGTGTTGCAAACCAGCCCGTTGTCCTCCTAGTTGCAAGCAGGTTCGCTCCGCTCTGCCATGTCTAAGACTACGTGCTCCACGCAAAAGTTTCTCTGAGACCAAAAAATGGCAGCGACCACTGCGAGTCCGAGAATGCAACCGTGTACAATTTAGTATTTGTGAATCAATAAGGGAAGCTGAACATCGCAAGCAGTATAAAATAAGACCAGAGTGCGCCTCGGCAGAAAGCACCTAGAGAACTTCCGTTTGGATCTAAACTACTTATATCCTTATAGCTTGGACTAATCAACCGTCCTGAAACAAACTTAAATTAACGATTAATTCAGAACTAACTTATTGTTATTCAAGCACTGACGAATGTAGTCTGATCACAGCATGATAATTTCCTTGCCGTGGACAAACTACAATCGCCTGTGAATAAAGATAATACTGTCGGGAAAGTAATAAAATTTTTCTTTGAATAATGAAAATAAATGAAAATACTTTAATGGTCTTTATTCTTTTACATCTCGTAATGAACAATTCGTTTTTCTATTTAGAAAGTTTTTTGTTTTTTTTTACATAATATATATATTACTAATATAATATACATATTATATAAATAGGCTAACGAAAAAGTTATTGAATATTCGAAAAACTTTGCAGCCAGTCTCCTATAAAATTCCCGTCTCAAAATTTTGCAGCTCAAAAGCGAAAGAAGAAGTCCGCAATTCGATAAAATCCCAGTTACACGATATTCTTCTTTTTTATTCCCTATTCTCATATTGTAAATGCAACATTATTACTCTATATAAAGCGAGCATAGAGGTCTTTGGAATTTCAGTGTTTTTTTGGAGTTTTGAAAATAATCTTAGCTTTACATTGGGTACCACCAGATTCTAAGATGTGAAGGGCTCTCTTAAGAGCGTAACGCATTAAAATTCTTGATTTTGTATCATCAAAGACTTTCTGTTGAATGTCATTGTTCTTTGACAAATCATTTGTTAGTTGTTGTTTTGTTTCTTTTTCGTTTGGATTTAAAGCCGGCAGTTCTATGGTCTGGAAGGGTTTATATGTGCAGATAACATTAGATTTATTTGATACTCTGTGTAGATCCTCTTTTTTAACTGTTTGCAAGTTATTCTGGTTGTTTATTTGATGCAGCTTTTTTGTATCTTGAGTTTGCTGTTTATTAGATAGACGCATAGCACTTTCGACGGTCTGAGGGCAAATTGCATTCGATTTTGGTGTGATATTTCTATATTCACTTCTCAGAGTGACATTGATATTGCTTTGATTGTTGTTGATGGGCTCAAGACTTTTCACTGAGAGTTCTTGTTTACCCATTACTTCCCTGACTTCTCCAACATCAAGTTCTTCTGACGACCGACAGCACTTTTCAGTGTTTTCCAACTTGTTGATCTCTTCGAAACAATAATTAATATAGGAATCAATAGTTGGAGCTGCATTATCTCTCTTAAAATGTATCGGTCCTTGCTCCCGCTCTTTGTTCTCTTCTCCTCGCAACTGCTCAGCATTATCAATTTTACAATTTCCTTCCTCTCTTCTGTCTTTGTTTTCACTATTAAACTTAAAAGAGCTTTCTCCACTTATTGGATTACCATTCGTTTTGAAAAGTTGCCCGTCTTGAGGCTGTTCATTAAGGAATTTTCGTGCAAGCCGATCGACTTCATTATCACCGTTAAAATGCGTTACACCTTCAATATTCAGAAATGCCTCAGATCCCGGCCACAAATGCTTGGAGGAGGCATGTCGCATCACATGCATCCCTGGAGGCAGAACAAACCGATATACATTACGTACAAAATTAGACATTACTGGAATTACAATTTTGATACACAAATAATTTAGGAATTACCGAAATAATGTTAAGAAAAACTGACTGTATTGCCGAATATGAATTATTAAGCTATGATATATTTATCTAGAGCTTACAGATTTCTAACGAGCATAACCTTGTCAAGACTCTGAAATATTGTAGACCACTCAATTATTTTTATAAATGTACTATAAAAGATAACGTTTTGTGTTTACTGAACTATTTATTTATTTCTTATAGAAGCCATTGACATCTTCAAATTAGTTAAGACTGCGATGAATAATTCCTTTTAAACTGTTTTGTATATGCTGCAATAGTTTGCAGAATAAGCCCTACAGTTTATAAGGAGCTATTAGCATTTAGGGCATGGACATAATCTCATTTCCTCGTAGGTCATGTCTTTCATTTCTCTGATTGCCTCGCACTTGGACGAGACATTCAGACAGCGGCATTCTGGTGGACGCATGGGTATATCAGCTGGTTCCCTTTGCTGGCATTCCGAGTAGCTGGGAAAAGGACATTTGGGTTTTACACATCCCGTTGGCCGTCGAATAATATTGCAGCGGGGCGGAATGCGTGCCGCTCGACAACAGGGCATGGTCAGGCGCATACAGTCGTTGGCCTTGGCGTTGAGGCAATCGAATCGCTTCTTTTCATGATCCTGGGTACAGGCGCTGCGTGGACAAATTGGGAGGCAACGTCTGGAGATCTCCGGCGGAATGGCATCACAGTAGGAGCAAACACGCTTGGGCACCATCCGGGGACAGCACTCCCACCATGTGCGCTGGTATTCTCGATATTTATCGGAGGGTCGATAGTAGAGAATATCGAAACGTTCATTTTCGCATTTGGGGCAACATTCGGGCGGATAATTCCACATCACAGCCAATGAATCCTTATTGTTCTTTGGTTTTTCCCACATAGATCTCCACTCGTTTTCACGTCGGCTGGACTTGTCTTCTTGACAAACATCCTTGGAGAGTCGCGTACTTACGCAACAGGATTGACGTGGTTTCGGAGGACATTCGCTCTCACTGCATGGTCTGATAGGAGGATCTGTGGGACTGCATTTACGTGGGTTAAGATTCTTGCATTCCAATGTTTTCGTCTCTACACATTCCAAAGGATCTCTTCCCTTCTGCTTGAACAACAAATTCGTGTTGTGGAATGCGACTTTGGGTCCATAGACAGCACTAAAATTGCTGGCCAAAAGACATTTTGCACCCTTACTCAGACTCTTGAGCATTTTCGCGATTTGCATCAGCTAACCAAGGAAACCAATAATTTATAAATTTTGTTCACATTCCAAAAACGTAAGGCCGAAAATATGAATTGTAAAATTTAGGAAAAGTATAAAGTTTTTAAAACTGTTGTGTCATGATGAGAGAAGCAAAGCTAACTGAACAGGAGAATAATGAATAACACAAAACTATTAAAACAGTCAATACTTTCAATATATATTTGCATGTTGAGCATATTGAAAGCAGCAACAACCTTCATTTACAACCGACTGTAGTTTGTCCAAGACAACAATAAGTTTGTTGTTAATCATGACAAACTGCAATCGAAGGTATCGAAAGGTCTTTGCTGCTTATATACAATACTATCTGAAATTTTTATAAAAGATAGTTGAAGGATTTGTCGAATGTTTTGAGGTAATCCCGATTTCGATTTAGCGCACACTTATATTTGACCAGGACATTTGAGAGTGCTGAATTTTGAGCTGAGGTCTGACTATGAACCAATCCAGATCCCTCCTGGGGATTTAGTGAGCTGAGATTCGTGCTGGGAAGAGATCTTTGCCAGGGACCCCCCAAGGATTTGCCTCTTTGAAGGGTTCTGCTCGATCCCAAGTTGAAACCATAGATACTTTCCACGAATTTGGGCTTCTCAGCCGGATGCCACAACGAGTACTTTTGCTCCATGGAAACTTCTTTATTGGTAGGTGATGTCATGTTTGTTCTAACCGATTCCAAGGAAACATTATTGCGCAAATGGCTAATGGAGTTGCTCGGTTGAACCCTTGAGTAACGGGTTAGGAACTTGGTCAGGCGCTCCGCACATATAGTAGCCAGAATAGAAGTACCCGCCATTACCACAAGTTGATCCTCAAGTGTTGTGAATAGAAGTGTAAATGATTTGTAGTTGGTAAGTTAAAGAAACGCACAATTGATTTAGATATTTGTTTACTAGATTTTTGACATTAGTCGTTGCCAAACGAAAGAATTATTAAGTGTCAGCTTAAATACACACAGATTGTTGAGATACGAAATTGAGATATAAATCTTTCCGATTACGAAATAAAATTTCAGTTAAGAAGAGTGAATACTATAGAGTCTATTTAAAACCTGTTATAGAAATGAAATCCTTTGTTTATATTGCTTCATTGTTAACTAGTCAAAGCGTCAGCTTAAGATGGATTGTTGAAATATGCTTATGTAAGTAATGAATATAAAGTCCGCTAAGTAAATACGATAGAAATGGTATCCTTTTTGCAGCTGCGCCTTTCTTTATATTGTGATCCATTGTGAGCTAGTCAATGCAATTGACAGTGAACAGCAATGCGAACAACAAACTGCGCATGTTTAGTTTTAATTGAACATTTAGCCAAATTAAAATGCATTTTATTACGCAGCCATGAGACAAAACTCTTGCAAAGAAATGCAAAACAAGCCAAAACGCGCCAAAGCCCAATCAGCCAAAGTCACCAAAAAGGCTTGCAGACAACCGGAGACAGGGAACTGAGACATGGAACTGAGACTCTCAGACTGAGATGGAGACTGAGACAGAGACAGAGACTGGTGACAGAGTCTCCTAACTGAAGTCTCAAGTTGCTAGCCAGGCTAAAGCCACGCAACGGTTATTTTTTCTTCTATCTCTTTTTTTTATTTTGGCTGTGAATTGTTGCCGCTTTTTATGCGAAATTTGGCACAGATTCGCAGCGATTTAAGACGGAACTAAAAGAGCCAAGTGGCCAAATGGCCAAAATGCAATTGTGGAACTCTGAAACTCTAAAACTGGTTTACAGGTGTGCAGCGGGGGTGGGGGCGGGGATAAATCCAAAGGCAGCCAACATGCGTTCTAAAATTGTTCAATAGCCTAATTAAAATGTGCAGAGGAACAGGTTAAGAGCCTGGAAAAGTTGTAAAGTCAACAATTTCCCTAGATTCAGACAATTCAAGCTGCTGGCGCCATGTGACAGCTGACGAGTTGCAGTCACTGTTGCACTCACTGTCACTGTCACTGTCAGGCGGGTGGTTCAACACTTTTTTTCTCTCTCTCTGTTTTCTATTTTTTATGTGCTTGCAATTACATTTGGTTGTTAATTGCATTATGCATATTTATGGACGGGCTTCCCAGTTAGAGACTCGACACTCGACTCCTCACCCGGAGTACCCAGCAGGACGTGGATCCTTGCCCGGACTCGGCACAATGCGGCTCATTAGCATACATCAACGCGTTAAGCGCAGAATGTGTCTCAGTCTCAGTGACTGATGAGAATGTGGATGTGGATGAGGACAAGGATGAGCATTAGTCCGAATGAGTTATAACATCGTTGTCTGCCAGTGAGTAGCTCTCTGACCAAGTGTGAGAGTCTCTCCCTCTCCTTACTCTCTCTCTCTCTCCCTCTCACTAATTTAAATTAAAATATGAAAAATACTCGAGGCGACAGAGAGTGCCAGCAAAGAGCGAAACATAACACAAAATGTGTGTGAAAATCAAATCTAAAATAGCTGCCGGACATAACATAATCAAATTGAATGTAGCCAGGCGAGCGAACGAGTACGAATACGAGTAACCAGTCTATCTCTTACTCTTTTTATTCTCTGCATTGGCCAGAAACAGAGGATGTGTGCGAATGATTCACAAGTTGGCCAACAAGCATGTACGATTTTTTTGGCTTAAACATTTTTAATTTATGCATGAATGCTGTCAGCGCAATAGTAACTAATTTTTGTAAATGCATATTTACTCTAAAATAATTATTTAATGTAAAAGCTTTTTGGACTCTACAATTAATTTAAATAGTCTTTCAAATAAAATATATTATTTCTTTTTAAATTATTATACTAATTAGTGTATTTAAATTAGCAATCAATTTGATTGAAATTTGAAAATATTTTATTACTGAAATATGTATTTTATATTTTAAATCAAACACTTTCACCCGCTATCTTTAAATAAATAATAATTAAAATAAATTTCTTATAAATAAACTGATATTTTAAATATTTTTTTCTCTAAACTACAATAATAATTTAATATAACAATTATTATTAAAGTTGAGTCTACTAAGAGTGTTTGTATATAAAAAACCTTACCTAAAAAAAAGATTACAAAATTATTTAAAAATAAAATAAATGTATTAGGAAGACCAACAAACTATTATAAAAAAATATTTCAAACATACTAAAATAATACTAATTATAGTTTACACAATTATAAATATTTATAAATGGATTAAATAAATGTTAATTCAAAGTGTTAACCTTTTGCAATTATTTTATTTATATTATATTTTCTATTCAAATAAAACCATTTGTTCCCATTGTTCCTTCACACATGACATTAACGCGAACACACGCACACACACTCATATACCTTCAAGAATTTTCTTGGCTCCTAAGAAATCTCCAAATGTCTGCTCTCTGTATGTGTACTTCCGTAGTGTGTGTGTGAGTGTGTGTGTGTGAGTGAGTTTTTGCTCTCAGTCTTTATTATGTGTGATGCCCGCTGCCCTTTGCTGAGCGCCTGCTACAATATTGAGTTGTGGCGAGAGAGAGAGAGAAAGAGAGAGTGAGAAGAGAGCGTAGGAGAGTGTAATAAGTATGAAATGGGCTGAGCTAGGCACATGAGTGCAACACGCTTGGAAAGTGGCAAAGTCGCGGCAAATGGCAGTAATAAATAAATATGCCATTAACCCACTTTGAAAGCGGACTCGGCTCGCCGTCATTGCCACAAGCTTCTTGCCACATGCAAAACTATGTAGAAATATTAGGCGGCATTTGTATATCAATATGCAGCAAGCGGCAAACTTTCTAATCGCACAATAATTGCAGGCAAAAAAGGAGAATAAGCTGCCGCAGCTGCCATGCCAAGCAACAATTAATGTTGCGCTAAACATGTTGCCAATACATGCGTATACATGTTGCCAAGCAGACATAGAGATGATCAATTGGGCAATTCAATAGTAAAACTTCAGTCTACAAAAAAGGGAATACTATCAATTACTAAAAATACAACCAACTTTAATTTGTATATAGAAAAGTCCCCTCTTGTTGATATTGGTTATCAGCTTTTAAGGTAATTGCATTCACACCTCGCAGCATGTTGCTAAGTGCTTGGCAACAGAATATTGGCGATTGTGCGTCCACATTAATTTATATACCGCGATTAGGGGCAGTCCCAAAAGAGTTTTGCTTCAAAAACCAACCAAATGGCATTTGGATTTGGTTATGCTGGCAATTTACAAACGTTGACTAAATAAAATTTATTGTAATGACAGTCGCACGACATTTTATAATTAAGTCAAATTGTTGGCCAGCCAAAAAACCGGTTGCCCATTTGCCCGACATACCATTTAGCTGATCTGGCTGATTGATGTGGTGGCCAGTAGTCTTGCCAGTAGTCCATATATGTGGACTACTCTATCGATGATCAGCCAGTGAGGAGTATGAAGTTGCAATAAGCTCAGTCCAAACCAATTAGGCCGACCTTAATTTACAGGCAACAACCCCCCAGCTTGTAGATGGGCAATTAAACGGAATGAAACAGGACCCGACCCGCTGCAGGAGGAGGAACTTGAACTCGGCACCGCACCGCAATATGTATAGTTTAATTGAAATAATTACACATTAAGTGCATTAATTATATTTTCACTCGCATTTCGCAAGCGGCATGCAAAGCAACGACGCGCCTGAAAGTCGCCTGCGCCTTTTCTCCGTAATTATTAATTTAAAGCATTCGACTCCGCTGGGTATCGTAGGATATTACCACATTCAGCTATTTTGTTGCCCCATGTTGTATAGGCATACTACTACTCACTACTGGCTACTAACTACTAACTACCAACTACTAACGGCAACTTGCAACTCGTTTTGTTGTTGCTTAGGTCATAATTATTTACGTAAAATCATAATTAAAAATGTATTTAGCCAGGCTTTTTGAAAAATGTTTAGATGACCGCGGGGCAACAACTCCTGCAACCAGTTCCAGTTCCAGTTCCATTCAATTATCTGACGGTTAGACAGTCACTAATTATATCGCTAAATACCACAATGACGAGGGTGCAGTTGAGCTTGAAACTTGATAGTATCATAGTTTCCTTAAATCAACTAAGCTAAGTTACAGATATGATTTATTTAACCAACTTTTACAGTGCTTTACAGATCGCTTTAAAATTAATCTTTTATAAAAATATTAACAAAACCACAGAGAAATCAAAAATGTTACTTGTTTTTACTTAATGAATGTGAGAGCTCAGCTTATTGCTTAATTAGTTGTTTGTTCTAATTGCAAGTAATGTGCATATGGGAACGAAAACTTTTCAATATCATTGTTGCTATCGCCGTTGTTGTTGTTACCATTTTATTATTTGCCAATGCCAATTAAGTGAAATTTATGTGCTTCAATAAATTATGAGTGCCGCAGCTGACATATGCGCAGTGTCAAAGTGAAGTAAACAAGCCAAAACAACGCAGCGCTCACTTTCCTGTCAAGGATAACTGAAAAATTTGTTGGCTTGATGGTTTTTGGGGCGACACACATGTCGCTAAGGTAAAATAGTTATTAGTGAATATACATACCCATATAGGAATACACATATACAGCAGAATATTTGAATAGAAGACACATGACGCTGAAGCGTTGCACATACGCCACGTTGCCCCCCTCGTCGAACGGCATTGAACGAACTAATAAAACAATTGACTGTGGAGCAGGAGCTCATCGCCAAACGAACCCAGGGACAACCCACAACAGTTGACTGCAATAATTATTCAAACAAATTTCATTGGCGCCACAGTGAGGCGGCAAGAGCTGAAACTAGATGACGATGTCAATGAGAATGAGAATTAGATTGAGGATGAGTATGAAAACTAGGATGTTAGTTGAGGTTCATTGGCAGCCGCATCGACGACTCGACGTCGCAGGTTGTGGCCGCTATTGACCTAGCCAACTGAGTGGATAGATGACTATTATTGCGCACAAGTTAACCTGTTTTAGTAATTAATTTGGGTATTGTATGTTTTAATTAGTTGCACGGAGCAACAGCACCTGACAGATGTCTGCCACAAAATGTCCAGGGAATGAGCTATACCATAAAGGGATAGACATTCAAGAGCAACACCACAATTTATTTACAAAGAAATACTTCACTTGAAGTTTTTGAATGTATTTCACAATTGTTCATGTCTCAGTCAGTCAAATAGAAGCTTTATTATTATACATTCTGATGTTGATCAATGAGTAAAAATATCTTCTATTTTATATTTATAGTATGTAATTAATATGAATAGAATACCTGGAGGATATAGTGCTTTAAAACTATCGATCCATTATAGTATCTCCCCCTTATAGCATCGATAGAACAATCGCTAATTTTCCTACACTAATATATTGATAGTTTAAATCTTAGAAGCTTTTCTGAAATTAACATATTAATTATAAAATTTCTATATTCCAGACGTGCTATTTAAAATTATATTCACTTAGCAGCCAGTTGATGGTTTTCTTTTTTTTCTCCTATTTCTAATTCTCCTTTATGCCGCCTATCTGAAGTCATTAAACAAACAAAAGCTGGATTTTATTCGATATTCGTTTTGCCATTGTTTGCACTTTTCCATTGGCTAAAAGCCACACCCAAGCGAAAATGTAAAATAAATAGTGGAAAAATTATGCATTTTCTTAGTGAATTTAGTACGCCATCTGCGAGTGGATCTATGGAAAAAAAAGCTCCTACCAGCCAGTTGGCCAGCTCATAATAAACGAATTAGCGCCTTTGGCTAAATGGCCAAAGAATGCGCCTTTATTGCAATTATCGAGTTTCAGTTTGAGTTTGTGTTCAAGTTCCAACTTGCAACTTGCAACTTGAACTGCAGCTTGGACTCTTTCTTTATTCTTTCATTCTTTCTCGTATAGTATAAGTGCAGCTCCATTGGGACTGTGTTGCATGGCTGTGTTGAATAAACAACTGGGCTTCTGCCCTCTGTACCCCTCATTGGCCTCGAATAATCACATAAAATATTAATGCTGGCTTAAAACCACGGTACGTTGTATCGCTCATGGCCAATTTCTTTTGGGGCCACAAACGCAGCGCTAACAAATAGAAAAATTATCGCAATTGTGGCATCTTTTTTTATGCTTAGTCGCCGTTTGTGGGTTTTCTCGCTGTATTTGTGGGTTTTTCCTTATGCCAAACCAAATGTGCATTTAATTTGTGACGCCGACAATAAACACTTGAAGAAATCAGTATCAAATAGTATGGAAATATTCGGAGATAATTGAAGAAAGGCAAGTAGAGCTTTTCTATAGAATATATCAAAAGGCTTAATCAAGTCCTTTGATTAATAAACACTTGAAGAAATTGGTAACAAATAAAATATATAAATATTTTAAAAGAACTAAAGAAAAGAGTTTGTATTGAAATATATTAATACTTAATCCACCAAGTACACTGTATAATAAACACTTCAAGAAACCAGTAACAAATAATATTTAAATATTTTAAGTTAAGTATTTATATTGAAAAAATAAACACTTAAAGAAATCAGCAAAAAATAATATATAAATATTTTAAAAGAACTAAAGAAAAGAGTTTGTATTGAAATATATTAATACTTAATCCACCAAGTACACTGTATAATAAACACTTCAAGAAACCAGTAACAAATAATATTTAAATATTTTAAGTTAAGTATTTATATTGAAAAAATCAATGAAGGACATGAAATCCTTTTCTATAGTTTTCTAGTATTAATTCACAATTTATTCCTTGTGATTATTATCGCTCAGTGTACTGTAGCGAGTTGGCCAAATTGTCCCGCTGATGCATAAAACATCAATGCGATGGCCAAAGTGGTGCCACGTACAACTTCAGCTCAGAAGAAGCGCAAAATAAATGCAAAAAAAACGAAAAACAAAATCAAAACAACAACAAACGGCATAAAATAAAAAACGTTCTGCAGCAAACAATAAAAACAACAAATATTATGCCTTTTGGCAACGTTTTTCATACCCAAACAACAGAGGAACAGAGCAACTAGCCCGCCAACCAAACAACCAACCAGCAGCAGCAACTAGCGACAACAACTAGCAACAACAACTAGCAACAACAACACTAATAACAACAACAACTGCAACGGGTACTCGTACTCGTTCAAACATGGTCATAATCACGCGTTAAATTAATGAGTTTAAATGCTATTTTTGGCTTTAACTATTGCTGGCACACAAATACATATAAACATACAAATACAAACATAAGCATACGGATACGGAGGGGCATTTAATTGAGTGTAGCAAAGTTGAACCAACATCGTCGTTGTGGCACTCTGCCACTCTGCCACAGTGCCACACGGTTGCAAATTATGAGAGGCCCGGCCAAGTTCAGGCTCAAAACGTGGCGCATGCGCAACTCTCCAGTTTGCAACTAGCAACTGGCAACGGGCAACTGGCAAACTTGCAACCGGCTTCATGCGGCAATATTAAATTTATTTTAATGCGCACGCTCAATGCAGAGTGCAGCTTTAGTTTTTAGTCTCAGCTCTTCTCGAGCTCAATTTTTAAATGGCCAGTGGGCAGATAAACAGACAACTCCAAACTATTGTTGTTTACCGCGTCAGCTTGTCGACTAGGACTTTATTATTATTTTGCCCCAGCTTAATGTTTTATTAAGCACAAGTAAAAGTCTCTTAGGTTTAGTCTTAATCGCAACTCGCTAATTAAATGGCCAATTACCTTAACTCTCTCTCTCTCTCTTTCACTCTTTAGCTAGCCAATTATTGCTTTGGCTCTAAGGAAGAGGTCACTTCAATGTGCATGTGGGATTGCTGGCATCCCATAAGGAGATGCATGATGCACAAAGCTGCATTCAAGTGGCAACTGATAAAGGTCAATACTGTTGAGTTAGTACTTAAATGGCAAACGAATTGATTTATGATTGCCCATAGAAGAGATAAATGATGCAAAGTTAAGCAAATGCTATTAAACAATTAAGTTAATTTACATTTATAATTTATGATATAAATATAAACTTGAATAAATGCAAAACATTATAAGGGATTAAAAGAAAATCTAAAGTTGTTTAAATTTACAAATTAAAATAAATATATTGGGTTGAATTTTATTTAAAATATATTGTTGTATAAATATTGATATTCAATCAATTACTTTAATATGTAAATTTATTTATCTCTAGTCAATTATTGTCTCACTTTGTTATACTTAAACTACTGGTCGCCAGCTGGCGCTTTTCACACGCTTGGCCTGATCTCCGGCTGCAATTGACGCTTAATATCACGCATATCACATTTAAAGCAACAACAACAACTGAATCGACAACAACTACAGCTACAACTGTTGCTGCAAAAAAAATGTCGACAACGTCAGCAACATTGTTAATAATTTTTTAATACCACCATAATTAAGACGAAGGCAATTTGCCATTTGCAGTTGTTGTTTCTTACTCATTTTTTTTTTTTGCGTAAATAAAATGAAATTAAGGCAAGTCAAGGCAACGCCAAGGAGTGAGAGAGGGGAACTGAGGAGTGGGGTGTTTGGTAATATGAAAAATGAGCTCAACGTCAAAATCAACTTGGCATATAATATTGCCCCTAAATGCAGCGCCTGATGATTATTGGCATTACGTGGACGTGCATAAGTACAACTTGCATTATAATTAATTTATAATTAAATGCACTGCCAATTTCAAGTTGCATGCAGCTGACGGGGTAACCGCAACAACAAAGCTACCAACAACAACAGCAACAACAAAAACCATCCGACACACAAATTGCTTTGTAATTTATTTGCAATTAATTTTGAATTAATACAACAACAGCAGCAAAAACTGCAAGCCACAAATTGTCCGCATGGTATTTGGGTCTTGTTTTTGGCTCTTACACTTGAGATACCGGGAGATGCGGGATACGGTATATTATCCACATAAATACTGGGTTTTTGGGGGCACCCGAAGAGCCTGTCAAATGTCAGGCTATGTGAAAGCGACGGTGAAGGCGTGTCGAATTCAAAACATAAGCTGAGAAGCTGTCCAGGAGGTCGAGGAGCAGAGAAACATCCAATATATTAATATTGAACAATGTAAGGTTAGTTTACATTGAAGGCAAGAAAAAACGGACAACAAAGGAAGTTATTGAATTAATTAAAAATTGATGCAGCTATGAAGGATAGAAAGGAGTTTTGTTAAATAAAAAGAATGTATTTTCTGGAGAATTTCATGTTTTTTTTTACATAAAAGACTTTTTAAACTAACTTTATCAACTGACAATTTCTCTTCCTTCTTTTCTTTTTAACAAAATAGTTGCGAGTATAAATTTAGTACAATTTAGACAAACCATATAATCATATTTGTGAGTTTTGTTTACAGTGTATCTTAGCTGGAATTGATGACATTGGCAATTTGATTACTTGATTGCGCCGTTCACCTAATTTGCAGTCAATTTTCGCGCTGACTTTGGAAGTCATAAAAATTGTTGCAGAAGACATTCTTTTTAATAAGCAATTATTGTCTGCTCCTTTTAAGCGGTGACGCGCTGAGACTTTTAACTAATTACAAACGATTTACATGCCACGCAGCTGCGGCATGCCACTCTACAGAGAGTGAGAGAGATAGAGAGGGAGAGAGGGGGAGAGAGAGAGAAAGGGGGAGCTAGGAGGCCCAGAACCAGGCCAGGCCTCCGCTTCAGTCGTGGATAATCCCGCTTTAAATATTTGCAACATTTAAAATAAATGCAGAAACCGGTTGTCAGTTAACAGCCTGTTGTTGATCATTACTACAAGATGATGACGTTACAGATGTGAATGTATACTCACACACACACACCCACCCAGCAGAGGAGGTACATCATAATCCGCTTGGCACGCACGTAGTTTCAGGCTGTCAAAGACGTGGAAGCCACAGCCATAAGGCAGCAACCTCATTGCACATGCGCAACATGTGCGCTGTAAATGCGAGTACAACTTTGAGGTATGAGCATGAGTATGAATACTGCAACTAGCAAGCTTGCAACTTGTAATTAGCGACTTTAGATTTTTAAATTAGAGTACATATTCGCACTGTGCTTTCACCACACCACCACACATCTGACAATCACTGAGAGGTTGAGGGAATGGGAATGGGAATGGGACTGCGTCTGAATCCGGGCCAAGCCTGCGGCTGACCAGGCTCATTAGATGTTGCCGTTGTCTCTATGAGTCACACAGCAGGCTGCCTGCCTGCCTGCCTGCTGCCTGCCGCCTTGGCCTGAAAATAACATTGAAATTGCCGCCCCGTTGCCAAAGCCGTCAAATTGCGTAGCCAATGGGCTGCTCCGACTGCTCCGATCATAATTAGCTGTAATATATTGTGGACTGCACCCAACACACTGCCTGCCTCCCTCACTTACAAGTTGTCTCAATTGACCATTGCATACACTTAGTTGAGGTATTTGAACTTTTAGCAGAAGCTTGACAGCTAAAAGTTGAAGAGGTCCATTTGGATCTTACTGAGGGAATTAAGTATACGAATCTTTGTATAGATTTTGTCACTAATATAATTCAAGTTTAAAGAGTTTTTGAATACAACATAAAAAATATTTTAATAATTCTGTAAATTATATTTACTGTCCCAAATATGATGAGCATCAGTTTCAGTCTAATTTAGTTTTTTATTTATATAAAATTAGAATATAATAATAATTCTTCCACTTGCTGTATCTTTAATTTAAAAAGTCTTATAAGTTTCTCAATGGATAGCTCTATATATAGAATGATGATCCTTGTAAGTGTACTTAAATTTCGTTGTTTTGCTTTTTTAGTTTTTATTGTCTTTTCATTCTCTTACGATGTTTATTGCACCTGGATTTTCTTGTTTGCAGTCGCCAATATAAATTTATTTCTTATATTTTCTGAGTATGCCAGTGTGTGTGTGAGTGAGTGTGTGTTTATTTGTGCATGTGTGCTGATTATTTGGAGCTTATTATTTGCGTTATGGACTGTTGTTGATACTGTCGTTTCTTTTTTTGTTGTTTCTTTGGTTAATTTTCAATAAATGTTGCGAGTTTATTATTGTTGCACTTATTCTTGTTGTTTGTTGTGTGTGTGTGTTGAGTGTGTTGTGTGTGTGTCCAGGCGATTACTCATTTGACTGCATGCACATAAATTTTATGCACTTTTTTGATTGCTTTATTTTTATTAATTGCTTTTTACAACATTTTGTTTGGCTTTTTGAGCATTACAAGTCGCATTTTAGTTGCATGATTTGCCCCAATGCTCTATGATAGCAGATCGAAAGAAGGGAGAAGGCGAAGGGTAGGGGGTGCCACTGTCCAGGGGGTGTCATTCAATGTGTGTGCGTGTCATGTGAGCTGATTGTGTCTTAAGAGTCTGCTTGTGAATCGGACAGAGACAAAGCGTTCACATACACAAAATGCGGTCAAAGATATCGAATACAGTTTTTTTTTGGTTTTGGTTTTGGTATTATCGAATGTGGCATGCACATTGATCGAGTTTGCTTTTGAGTTAATGCCAAGTGCGGCAAATTAAATTAATGATTAAATAATTAGATATGCTCTGTGCGCAGACATCTTATTAATATGCTTTAAATTCTTGAACATAAATTTTAATAGTAAAGCAATTATTGACTGACAATCGATTTATTTATGATTTAATTGCAGCTGATACTATTATTTTTCGAAATTAAAATCTGATTTCTGCAATTAAATTCAATTGGAGTATCTAGCAAAATATTGCTTGTAACTAATAAGTAATGAAACCTGTTTTAAATTAAAAACCATACAATAATTAAGTTATCGGTCTTGAGAATAATCTAAAAAACTCTCAGATATTGCCAGTTGAATTTCGCTACACTTTAGAGTCTCAGAGAACTATTTGCAATTTGAAATTTCAAGTATTTATATTTCAATCGTCGTTATTTGTCTTGTCTCCAGTCGCAGCCCTTTGCTTGGCACATAACTTAGGCAATTTTACGAGAAACGACAACAATCGCCTTAGACGTAAAATTAAACAATAATAAACTTGAAAACGGAGACCATAACAACTGATCGTACCGATTCGGCTATCAACGGGATCATTGTTGTTGCTGTTGCTGTGGTTGCTGTTGCTGTTGTTCCTGATGTTGTTGGTTCACTATTCGCCAACAGGCACAAATCGAACCCAAGAGTCCAAGCGAAACCCAAAAAGCGAACGAGGACATGCGAAATTTTTTATTTATTGCTGACAATTGCACAAAATTTTTTTATGAACTCATTTTTTGTTCGCTGTTGTTTTTTGTTTTTGTTTTGTGTTTCTTTTGGCAGTTTTTTGTGCTGAGTTTTTATGGTCATTAAAATTGGGACAAATATTTGACCGACTGCTGCCGCAGTTGTTGTTTTATTTCGTTTTTTAAGCTGTTTTTTTTCAAGCACGACATGGTTGATGCCTGCGGCTGCTCTATAACATTTTGTGTGTTTGTGGCATAAAATGTTTGACGCCAAGTTTGCCCTTGAAGCTAGGCCACCGCAGTTGCAGCAGCAACAGCAACAGCAACAACAACAAGCTTGTTTTGTGGCAAGCTTAGTGAGATTCAATGATTAGCGAGTCGGTGCCGCAACTAATTAATGAATGCCGCACCGTTTGCATGCTAATTAAAAGCAAAGCAACTTAAGAATTAAACTAGTGATGAACACGTGATCGCTCCATTTGTCACGTGACTGACGCCGCACAATTAAGGGGGTTTTGTAAAAGTCTAAAGTGCAAATTCTTATAAAAATTCTTTGGAAAAAAAATAAATTAATAATGATATTTTAAATGGCCTTTTCTTACAACTCAAAGAAAAAGTACATTTAATATAAGGAATTTATATTAATATAAATATATTATATATTTTTTCTGCAGAAATTAAAGCAGTCAAAATTTTTAAGGGAATATTTTCACATAAATTGTTGTAAGCCTTACTTTAGAATAATCTAGACCATCTATTTTATACGAGTTTATTTAAAACAAGTTAATATATATATTTTCTAAAGAAGTTTTAGTTTTACTGATAAATAAACTGACTCTCAAATTGTATGCAAGTTTTTTCAATACATAGTGAAATATTTGTTTTCTAATATAAATATAAAATACCATATAATTCAATAGCGTTCAGAAGAATTCCATAAACAATTTAAGTTGCCCATAAGAACTTATTGTATTGTTGTAAACATTTCTGTAGAATAATGTTGTCATCAAGTTTTATGCGAGTTTTTTCTATAGAGAAATATTTGTTTTCTGGTAATGAATTTCCGGCAAATATATGTAATGTGTAAAGATTGGAATAATATTGGAACAATATTTACTGCCCACTTGAACTTCCCCAATTGATGGCAAAGAGCTCTTAAGCAGTTGCTCAGATTTCTAGTTTCGTTTTTTAATGAGAATTGATTTCATTTAGCGACTCACCGACTCGGTTTTAATGTTGAGGGCCAGCACATGCGACGAACTGTTGGAGGAGACCGATGGAGGCGATGCGGGCGTGGCACCTTCACAGGGTGATTGTGCCGCAACAGCTGCTGGCGAGCAGCGACTGGGCAGAGGGCTGACATCGCGCAGGGGACTGGCGAGGGCGACACCAATGCCCATGCCCATGCCGCCGATTGTGCCACTTTGGGAGTACGGGGAACCAGGCGATTTATTGGCATTTGTGGAGCAATTGGAGGGCACAACGGCTGCGGTGGTGCAACTGGTCAGGGTGCTAGCTGAGGAGCTAGATGATGTGGATGAGCATGATGATGAGGAGGATGATGAGCTGCTGCTGCTGTTGATGTTGTTGGTGTTGGTGATGTTGCTGTTGTTGTTGGCATTGTTGTTATTATTGCTACTGTTGTTGTTATTGTTGTTGTTGTTATTGCTGTTGCTGTTGCTGCTGGCGCATATCAATGCTTGCAATTTGGTATTGTTGTTGTTGTTGTTATTGTTGTTATTGTTACTGATGGTGCTGTTGTTGTTGTTGACACTAGCACCTGGCATAATGTTGCCATCGCAAAACTCCCGCTTCACAATGTTGGTGGTGCTGTTGTTATTGTTGTTGTTGCTGCTACTGTTGCTGCTGCTGCTGCTGCTACCAGGCGTGGCAACAATAGACGCCTCACAGGGCAACACCGTACCTAGCATCTTGTCTAGCTTGTACTGTGACGTAGTGGATTCAGTGGCGCCGGCAGAGTCCTCACAACCCTCGGCCATGTCACTGACCCGCTCGCATTATGTGCGTCGCCTGCAAGCCATGAAAAGAAATGTCCAGAGATTGTTAGAACAAGTATAAACAATTAGTAGTACTTAAGAGAAATTAAGCTACAAGAAATTGTTATATAAAGAGAACAACACTTTTTTAAAACGAATATAAAACACTTGGTTATGTTGTGATCTTTATAAAACGTTCTAGAATAAGAAGACCTTAGGTTCAAAATTATCCTTAATAAATAACTAACTAACAAGTATAACAATTAGTATTACTGAGGAGAAATTAAGCTTATAGAAATTGTTATATAAAGAGAACAACACTTTGTTAAAACGAGTATAAAACCGTTGATTATGTTCTAATCTTTATAAAATGTCTTAGAAGAACAAGTTCTTGGATTCATAATTATCCTTAACTAATACCGACAATTAAAAAAAGAGTACAGGGTATTTACTAGTCGCTTATGCTTGCCTAAATGAAGTTTTCTCCGAGTCTTATAAATGTTAATGTTAGGTTGCAGCAGTTAATTGGCAATAAAGTGCATAAACCACCCTATTAGCTGGCATTTGGCTGTGACTGTGACTGGATTGGATGGTGACTGTACCTGTGACTTTACCCCGTTTGTTGGCTCATAATTTAGAATTTACATTTATCGAATATATATTTCGTGCACTTAAAACTCATGCCCAAGCGCATTAATTTCATTAATTATCCTTGTTGCCATCCGGTTGACCACAGCAACATACAAACAACAAAAGCCAAAAGCGCCAGCAATAGAAGACTTCCAAAGAAAGAGAGAGAGAGAGAAACACTGACAGAGAGAGAGGGAAGGAAAACGTCGCACACATGCCACATAATTTTGCAAATGCAAAAAGCTGCTTCCAGCTCGACCTCGACTCCGAGTCCGAGTCCTGTGCATGTCCTTGCAACGGACAACAGCATGGACAACCAAACTAAAGGGGCTTGTAAAGTAGCCACAGTACAGGGTACAGTGGCTTCCTGTGACGGAGGGAGTGGGAGGTGTGTGAAGGAAGGGGGCGGTGCAGGGTAGCTGCTTGCCGAGTCGTAATCGGAAATTTTACACCTACTCCGCATTATAATTTATATGCCTGGCGGTGCTGCTGACCAAAAGCCTGACAAGGGAGTGAGTCACGTCTGGCAAGAAACTTTTTGTTATGTATGTACTTAAATAGAAGCATACTACATACATAAATGAATGTGTGTGTATGTGAGATCAAAGTATATACGAAATTTAGTACATAAATTATGCAGAGATGTGCTTAAGATTTAGGCAGATCGAAAGTGCAAGAAACTTTTGTTGGTGTACAGAAAGTAAGGGAAATAATTTAAGGACACAAAATAATTTAGCATAGCTTAATGGAAATTTACTGCGTGTCTTTTGAAGATACTATGGTATTAGTATACAAAGTGTAATTACCTAAACTTTAAGTTTTAAAAATGAAATCTATTTAAGAAATGTTAGTATTTGAAATTTAAAATATAGTAATAATGAAAGTAATAATATATAATAACCTATTCTAAAAGTAGAAATCAATATTCTTAAGAACTGCTCTGCTCTAAAAACACTTAATTAAAACTAATGTTCTTAAAATAATTTTGATAAGCAGCTGTGTAAATATTCCAAGACCTTATATAATCTGTCTTCCAATTACTTTTCAGTCTTGTGACACACTTCAAGAAAGTTTATCTAACTGAAGTTGCAAGCAAATTTCTGTTTTCTTTCTCCTCTGATTTTTCTTTCTATTTTTACATTTCGTTGGTGTAAATCTCTCTAAAGATATCAACACTTAAGTCCCAGACAGAGCAATTGTAGAATTTGGTCTCATAAGCTGCTAGACTCAACTGCAAATTGACTGAGCCAAATAAATGCGCCTAAACGTAGGCACACAATGTAATACCCCAAAAAACGTCTGCTTTCATACCTTGACTTGTTGTCCACAACACTCGCACACACACTTGCACACACACACACTTATCGAAAAAAGGAAATGTTGGTCGAAAATCGAACACGAAATGAAAAGTCGAGTCTCGATTTTGCTTGTTGTTGCTGATGTCTTCGGCTTGGCATTGCCAAGTACACAAAACGGGCGTTGATTTTAATGCATAATGCATTCTGGATATATGTGTGTGTGACTGTGTGTGTATGACTGTGTGTTGTTGTTGGCAACAATGCAGGCAAGTTTCCTAGGACTGTCTGCAGTTGTAATAATACAAAGCCGTCATGAGCAATGCAACAGCAACAACAGCAACAAAAACCAAACAGGCGAGAATCAACTGCACTCAAACTCAGAGCCAGAGTCAGAGTCAGATTCAGGAGCTGGTGTCCGACTCGGAGTCGGAATCGGAGTTGAAGTTGGAGTCGGAGTTGGAGTTGGAGTCAGAGTTGCAGTTGTGACGTTGGCCAGTTGGCAGCAGTCAACGAACGCACTTTTCCGGCCACGTCGTTGGTCATAATGAGCTGAAAGAGGGGGGCGAAACAGAGGGCTAAGAGGACTAAGAGGAAGGCAGGACGATGCCTTGAAAGTTGGTGCAGGACATGCAATGCCTGAGTCAGGGCAACAGACGTTCTGTTGTAGATTTCGGTCAGGAAGTGGACTGTAGACGGGTGTGCAATGGCAACACAGAGACAGAGGACAGAGGGCAGAGAGAAGGCGTAATAATTAATTTTGTACATTGCATGCAAATGTCTGGGCCATGGTCGTAGTGTGGTCAAAAGGGTGTGAGTCAGAGCCAGGGGCAGCAACAGGGGCAGAGACAGAGGCATGTGGCATATGCATAAGCAGCAAACAATGCAAAACAAAGCATAACACGAATGAGCAGCAACAGCAACAACAACAGCAACAACAACTGCAACAGAAACAAAATAATTTCGACTACACAGTGGAAAATCAAGAAGTACTTGTCGTATTCAGACATGTCTATCAGTGTGTTTAGAAGACAAGATATGTCGTTAGTACTGGGTACATAATGAGCAATTGTTGCTGCTGCTGCGGTTGCTGCTGCTGCTGCTGCACCTTGGCAACACATATTGTGAAAGTTCGCCAGCAACATGGCAAATTGCAGCGACAAAATATGCCAGCCAAATTAAGTACAATTTGCGCATATTAAAAGTCTGTCTAAATTGCAGTGGCAGCCAAACCGAATGCAGCAACATGCAGCATGCAACAGCGCTTCCTGGCAGCAACAGCAACACCAAAAGCAACAACAACAGTAACAGCAACAGCAAGAAATCTAATCAATAACCGACAAACTGGTAGAATTTCATGTAGCACACTAAATAGCACGATTAATTATCGCTATGGCCAACCAGCTATAATTCAAATCAAGCGCTTGAATTTTTATTTTTTTCTTTCCTTCTTTAGTTTTTTCCAACATGCAACATCTGCAACATGCGCAGGCCAGTGCTTCGTCTATCACAACAACAGCAACAGTAACAGCAACAGCGAACGCATTAGAAACCGGTCTAATTATACTCATTTTGTTGCCACAGCGCTCTTGCAACATGTTGCCGATGCGATGTTAAGTCCAGCTATAAATTGCAATTTCCATGCAACTTTCTATTGGTAAAAATTTATCATTTGCTACGTTTGCCACAACCGGCCAATGTCTTGGTCAACGTTTTGTCATGCCTCCTCATGTCTTGGCCAACAACATTGCAAGCCGGCAATTCGTAGCCAATATTCAAATTAATAAAATCATCAATAATTTTTGCATAGCTGCAACATGCAGAACATGTTGTTGATGTTGCTGCCGCCGCTGCTGTTGCTGCTGATGTTGCTGTTGTTGTTGCTATTGCAACCTGTCGTAATTAATAGTCAAACTAAATTGTAGCATATTCTGCCATCCATTTAGAGGTATCGCTTCAAATGTGGCACAAAGCAATTTTTGATTAGAAAACTGCGTCCGGCTCCGAGACGACTTCAATTTATGCCTTGCTATTAAATTGCCTTTGATTTGTAATTAGCACAGAATGCATATTAAACTGCACACAAACTGCAAGTGGCAAGCGACAACTTTAAGGAAGTGAATGTTGCAATCTAGCATGTGGAGAAATGGTGCAAGGAAAAGACCCTGCAACTTTTTGGCAGCTAAACTTTTCGAGTGTCGGCCTGAAAAATAATCAATAATGCGCCTCTTGCCACGGGGTGGCCAAAAGCAGCATTAAGTCATTGAGTTAAAATTATTTATGCAACATTTATTTACGCACACTCACAGACAATAACACACACACACACACACACACACACACACACACACACACACAGTCCCATGCTATAAAAGTTTTCTGTGTGAGTTGCATTGTTTTAGGGTTGTTGTTGTCTCGGGGATGTTCATGTTCTCTCTGTGTGTATAAACGTGCAATTTTCTTAAAAATTACACACGATTACACATGAAATACAACCTGAAGGCAAAACATTATGAAAAGTAGATACTTAGAATGGGAGGAGAACTCCCAGTTGAACTCCCAGGCGATGGTAATGAAAGTACTTAGCTTACAGTTTTCCAAAATGAGACACGGCACTAAAAGTTAGAAAGGGTGCAGTCATAAACGGATTATTAAGAGTCCAGAGTAGTAGATTATGAGGTGAATGTAAATGAGGTAAATTAAGTAATAAGTTGAATAAAAATACACAAAATATTACAGAAAATTCTTTCCAATTAAGACAATTTTAAAAAGAGACTGTAGATCATTAATAATAAATTAAATATAGAAAATTATAGTAATTTCTTAAGTACTTAAACGATTAAGATTATAAATATAATTATTGAATAGTTTCTACATCTTTATAATTGTGCTAAGCTTACATAAATACTATATTTAGCTTATCTACAAAGTGTTACGACTGCTTTAATCGGGTCTAATAAATTGGAAAGAAGGCATTATAATGCATACTGGTATGAATAAGAAAGTTCAAACTCGTTTACTATCAACCCGGACTAAATTACCTTTGGTCATATAAGCATTATCAAACGCATGGCACGGGTCATTACATTATATTACTATTACATATATACATATGTATATACATATGAGTACGTGATCCGTAGAAGCCTGTAAGGTTGACCCCCACTTAATGCAAACAAAATGCATTGCAATCCGGTCAGTGGACTATTTAACTGGGTGTTTTCTTGCTTTGTTTTGTTTTGTTGTATTGTTGTAGTTGGTTATGATTTTATTTCTATTTTTTTTTATATATTTTGCTGTCGACTTTTTCCATTCAAATCATTAAAAATAATAATAATGAAATTTGCGTGATTCAAACTGAGCACGCACTACGCGATGCCAATATAACAGCAACAATGCTAGAGGTGTACTCAATATAACAATAATAACAACAACAACAACAACAGCGACTACGACAACAATAAACATGTGCAAGCTGAACAGTCAAACGCCCCCCAAAGGAAAAGGAAGTCAAAGTCATGCCAGGCCAAGTCAGAACAGAACCGAACAGAACAGGACGAGGCCCAAAAGCAACCCTCTTTATAGCGTGAGTCCTCAACACACTCACACATGCAAGCACATTCACACACACACACGCACACCCATTCACACGTTGTCCTTAATGCGCCTCGTAATGAGTTATTCGCATTTTGTATTTGCATTAAAAACAAGCCTCTCCCTCTTCCCAATCCCGCCCACATTTGGCAATTTTAATTCATTTAGAAGGGAAAATAATGAGAAAACGAAAAAGAAAAAACAAAATTCGCAAATCTACCCTCTAACATAACGAACTTTAAATACCCTAAGATATTTTAAAAATACGTTTTTAAAGTGTTGTTTCGAGTATTCATTAGATCATAATGTATTGAAAATATTATTAGTACGTATTTTTGACTAGATACTATGAAAGATTGCTTAAAAATAAGTTGTATAAGTTTTATAAAAACTAGATTTCTTAATTTGTTATTTATTTAATGAAAATATAGTCAAAAAATTCATTTTTACTTATTCAATTAATCATTAAGCATCTTCAAATATAACTTATAAACTATTGTGCTAGTCATGATTACAATTTCTGTACAATTATTAGCATAGCTTAATTGGTTCACAAAAAATTAAATTTAAAATATTTCTATCAAATTCGAATATGTTAAATAAAGTTGTGAATAAAGTTGTGGGGAAACTAATCCCATTAGAAACTGGCTTCAACTTTTCGAATTAACAGAAACATTAGTTAAAATTTATTCTTAATTTATTCCACCCCTCACATAGATCTATATAAATAACTATAAAGCTTAAAGAAATTCTCGATCTAATTTATTTTCCGCTCCTTTCTTAACTCAGCTCTTGTAGCATAAGGAGTTTATCCTTTTTCCTTTATTTCTGTAAGAGTATGTGATATGGCATAACCGTAGGTCGAAAATTGCATGTTCCGTTCGTGTTGCAGTTGTATAATATTATTCGGAGATGGAGAATGAGAGACTGCAACACGACATGAGAGACAGAGACAGAGAGAGACAGAGAGAGAGAGAACGCAAAACATAATTTTGCTAAATTAGCGAAAAACAAAAGAAATGCCACGTGGACTTGTGGGCGGGGTTAGACATTCCCCCGTTCACTGAAAACTCCCCAATTGAGCACGCACCAAAATCGTTTGCCCAGAGCCGTGTTTCTACCACGTTTCAGGCTCGGGGGCACCATAATCAACGTCTAAATATTTGGCAAAAAAGTAGAAAAAAAATGGAAAAAAAAATAGAAAACGAAGAGAAATATGTAAAAGCTGCTGATGGCTTTGGATTGCATTTGGTGCCGGGCAACGGGCAACGGGCAACGGCCAACTAATTATAAAAATTTTTGCAACCCCTTTCACTGAACACAACACAATAAGAATTATGCGAAACCCTTTTGTGAATTGCATGTGATCTGAGTTCTGAGGGTCTGAGGCCAAGTCCGGGGTAAGTGATTGTGTACGTGCTCATTATGGAAATTTCTTTCTTTTTTTTTATACATATTTCCATTTCCATTTCTGGCATTGCAAAATTAATGCAAATACCGCCTGGCATGTTCAAATCCAAAACTGGGCAGTGTGGGTCGTTAATGACAGCTGTGTGTGTTAGGATGGGAACTCTGGAACATTCAAACCCTGGAACATAGAGGAACTTCGGGGCGATTGACAAAGGTTTATATTGGAGCTTTTGGCACAGGCGATACGCGATTATAATTAGAATTTAGCCGCGGGGCTTTTGTATGGACAGGAACTGGAAATTTTTGCAGACCACATCCAAGGGTTGCTGGCTGGGGTTCTTCTACTCTTATCTGGGGTTGTAAAGTTTTTTCGGGTTGATTGCCAAAAAACTGCGCGGCCGACTGACTTAAAAGTGTTATGGTAATCGAATTTCAAATCGATTAACTGGCTGGACAAGATATTGGACAGCTGTTGAACAGACAAAGAAGTGAATTGCATAAGCAAGTTGGAGCAAGGATAATTAATAGGTATTACTTAAAACTAAGTAACAAATCAAAAGGAAACAGTCTTACTTCCTCTTAATATATGATACTATCTTTTTGATTAGCTTTATAGCAAAAATATCTCATTTAAAACTCAACTTAATTATGTTGCTTTAAAAAGACCTTTGAGTAGCCTTGCTAAAGTAATCTGAAGTCATTAACCCAGGTCCCCCAAAAAGCCATTAGGAATGTATTATAACAAAAAAGTGCAATGTGCAACAAACACAAACATTGTGAGCAATTAATTGACTGGCGATAATTATCGATTATATACTAAATACAATTTTAATTTACATACAAGCTTTAGTACAGCGAGTGTGTCTAATGAGCCTTATATACAAACTCACATAGGTGTAAGTCGTGTCGTTTAATGGATTTGTCCACAAAGTTGCATTCAAATATCACCTTTAAATCGCTTAATAAGCTATGATTAAGTAGAACATTGCTGGCCAGGGAGGGAGGAGGGAGGAGTGCAACTCGCACTTAATGTGGTTTATAGTACGTTAGTAATTAGTTTCCTAGCCAGAGCAATTAGCACAAGTGGAAGCAAGACGACAATAAGTACGCGAACTTATGCAGCTGACTGTACCTAACTGACGGCATTTGTTAAAGTTAATGTTGTTGTTGCTGCTGTTGTTACGTTCCCAGTTAAGTATTATTTATTATTTATTTATTATAATTATTTATTTACTTTCGCAGCTGACAGCGCTTATTAAAAGCAGCTTAGTGCACCTTGAAACAATGGTCATGTTATAAAGCCCCGAGTCCGACAATCCAACTGCACCCTTAGTTATAAATACCACCCCCTAGGCTACGTCATAATTATCACTGGCGGTACTTTTTCTTACGACAAATGCATTTGCTTACCCTGTAAACAGAAATGGGGAGAATGAGCTTCTCAGTTCTTTCCCAAACTCTCCTTTCATTCACTTTGAAGTATAAATTTAATTAGCTAGAGATATTATAAAAGTAAACCTTACAAAATACACCTAGAGTATCTTCAAGTTCAACTGTTACTTTGTCATTTTCTATTCTATAGATTAAGCTGATTAATTGTCGATTGAGCTTTAGCTTTTAATTAACTCTAACATGGCAAATAGATAAAGTTTAAGAGTCAGAGTCAGAAGTAAGTGTGAAAGTTATGAAAATTAACAGAAAATGATTAGAGCAATGAGTTGAGTTCATATTTTGAACTCTCATGCTAAATAGTTTTTGCAACTGGAACAGTTGTTGGCTTTAATGTAGTGAAATTTTTGATTTCAATTGAAATAAATTTCTATTAATATTTTTAATTGTTTGTTAAGCGAAAAATTGCAGTAGTTTACAAAATGGAGAATTTCGCTCAGAAGAAAGCATGAAAGCGGGAAAGCAACAACAAAATCGTTATATTTGTTAATTGAGATTTGACCTGATGATATAGTAAAATGAGCACAACAACAACAACAACAACAACAACAATAACAATAACAACGACAAATAAAATTGACGTCAACGAAAAATTGTCGCCAGAAAGAAATGCGCTGTGTGAAAGTGTGTTAATTAATTGAACATAACTGTACCATGTCGAGGGTATAAGTACAGTGTCATAAAACGATTAATTTATTGTATGCAAAGTGTTGGAAAGTGAGCAAGGCGAACAGTTTGAAGATAGAAGATAAAGGCTTTTAAGTGGGCAAGGAAATGCATAATTATGATAAGGAATTTTTAAGTATGACATTTTGGCAAACTAACCTCTAAACAAAACAGTTTCAATTGAAAACGATTTGAAATATTCAAGTTAGAATTACTGAAGAAATATACTATGACAACTATGACTAAATTAAAATGAATAAAATTCCAGTTTCTTATCCACATAAATATGAAAAGACTCATTGGATCAGCTTAAGATTTATAGATTATTGCGATATATGGTAATCAATTGGAAACCCATTCCGATACATACATACATTTAAGTGGCACTGTGCCCAGCAAGAGAATGTCTTGCAGACAGGCTAATTGAATGCAGTATGCTGTTATATAAAGACCTATAACTAGATGCCTAAATATGCGAACCGCTCTATTCCTTGCGGCGCCCCAAACACACATAACCCAATATCAGGCCACAAAATGCCTCACACACACACACACACACACTGAGCACTAAAAGTTTGCAGGCATCGTTTGTTTGGGACATTGCGTTGTCGTCACACTTTCCTATAATTTGCACACATAGTAGTGGCAACAACAACAACAAACAGCTAAAATCAAATGGCACGCATGAAATTAAAGTTTAAGCTCGCAAAAAATTTATATGTACGACGCCGTGTGCCAATTAATGTAAATTACGCGACGTCGACGACAGCAACAGCAACAGTAACAACAGCAACAACAGCAACAGTAACAACACTAACAGCAACGGCGGCAACACGACACCAACACCAAAAGGCAACACCAACAGTGACGCCCAGCGCGCGATATGGCAACGCCGTGGGGGCCACGCATGCGTTCGCCTATCTATCTCCCTCCCTCTCTCTCTCTCTCTCTCTAGCTCGCTTGGTATGGCTGTGAGCAATTTTGAAAGTGCTCACAACGCCTGCAAGAAATTAGCGGCTACAAAACACACTGTAAATGATTATTAAATGCGCCAATTTGTTGTCGCCATTGCCTCAAGTCGCAGGTACAGTCACCACGAAGGCTCATTAAGTGCGTGACGGCCTCAACTTATGCATAAATGCATGAGGCCAACTTAGCCAGCTTGGCCAAAACTGAAGCAACTGTACTTGGTCTATGCGCAGATGCAATTTTACTCTTTATAACATTTATCTTAAGCAAGTGTAAAAGTAACTAATACAGGATAAAGATACAAGAAGAAGATGCAGAAGTGCGAAGAATATCGTGATGGCAAAGAATTAAAGACAACTTAACAGGAAGATAAAATTAGAGCAGGTTTTGGCAAAGCAAAAAAGTTGTAACAGAGCTAACATTATATGTAATTTAAATAGTTCATATACTAGTTATATAAGTATATTCAGATTGTAGCAATTTTTCATGAAAAATTGTTTATGTATTTTAATTTTAAATAATATTTCATATAATTTTAAGACTTTGAAATCTAAAGCTTCGAAAAAACTAGAGATGAATGTCAAAATTAGTTGTAAAAGTAACTTCAATCATAGTTTTTGAAACTATTTAGCTTTGTAGAAATTTCCAACGTCAACATGTTTTTTTTTGCTTTTATCTTAACGGTTAATATTTAAATATATATATATTATATATTTCACAAACTATACTTTATTAATTTTACTGTACTTTTATTATTTGCGCAGTAAATTGAAATTCGGCTATAATTTTGTCTAATGATTGTCGTCATCTGCGTCTTATTAAAAGGTTAAATAACTTTGCATTGAACTCGTTATCGCAATTGTCTGACCATTATCAAGACCATCATCGTTATAATAGTAATGCAAAAGCCAATCAACGAAATATATTTATTTAAATGAGTCTAAATTACGGCTCATTGAAAAATATTGGAGACGAAGCCATCTTTATGGGTAGTTCTGTCTATTTCTCTGATTGGAAATCAACAGAAATAAAGAGAACAAAACAGAAAAACAAGACGGTTGCTTGTCGTTTCAATACGTAAATTAATAAAAATCGAAATCAGTGAAAAACACTAAATGTTCAATTTATGCGACAATAATTGAGAGAGAGGCCCGCAAATGACGCCAATGAGCTAAACAAAAGCAAAACATAACACAAGTGAACAAAAACTGAACAGAAACTGAACAGAAAAGAATACAAACCAAAGCACATACTCGTAACCAATCAGGGCCATATTAATCAACTTTTAATGAAAGTCATTTAAATGTGTTAATTTTTGTTCACATCCAACTGCGTTGTTCTTTTGTTCCTATGATGATTGCTGGGCTCATTTCTTGGAAGTTCATGCTGGTGGGTATTGAAAATCAATGCATTGGTGGTGCATTAATGCACTTGCAATTTCAGATGGATGATAACATTACCAGGGGAGCTGTAAAGTGCTTAAATAGTTAAATGAGGGACTATTATAGACTTTCTAATGGTGAAAGAACTATATATTGAATATTAGAAAAGAACCTTCTTTTGAATTCTTATAAACTGTAATAATATATATACGATTAGATTTTATATTGATTACTAACTTAAGTTGCATATAACTATATCTTTCACTACCCCAATCTGGGTACTTTTCCAATTATTGGCCTTGTCGCATTTCAGTTACCATAAATTTGTAAACAAAACTTGATTTTTGTCTTCAGTTTCATTACTTTGTAGAATCCTCTTGGCAAGTTAATTGTTTCACGCGTCACAAATGACGCAATTTATGAGATGTTCGCCGACTGGCAATAATGTCAATTAATAAACAACAATAAGACAATACATA
The DNA here is from genome assembly GCA_037043535.1 of Drosophila putrida. Classification (NCBI taxonomy): domain Eukaryota; kingdom Metazoa; phylum Arthropoda; class Insecta; order Diptera; family Drosophilidae; genus Drosophila; species Drosophila putrida. The sequence continues at coordinate 4,517,245 of JBAMBI010000065.1, forward strand.
TTTATTAATAATAAGTAAAATAATTTGCCCAATTAACGGCGACAACATTCCAGTTGCCTTCCAGCTGCCTTCCAGCTGCCTTCCAACTGATTGTGAGCTCCAGCTGTCGACCAATCACAAATCACAACGCGTTTTTGTTGCCTCTATTTCATCTTTTCTTGTTGCTTTTTTACTTTTTGCTTTTGTAATTGAATTCTCTCTTTATTTTTTCCTAGTATTTCTGTAAATGTTCTATGCGTGAAGCGATAATTGTAATTGAAATACATTTTCAGTCTTGACAGATTTAATTATTGTAAATAAATACACGCAGTCGATAATTATTATGTGCCCAAGTTTGTGGACGACCCTCGGGAATCAACGTTGAAGTAGCTGCTTCAATTAAATTGGATTGTTGGGTGGGAAAAACGAGCTTGAAATAGTTCACATAAATATTCTTCGACTGATTTCCTAACACTTGTTTTTCTGCCAAAAAAGAAAAACCGCACAAAGCAGCCAAAAAGTCGCTTATCGAGATGAAATATGTAAATAAATAAATACAACAATTACATTTATCGGAGACATACCGATTAGGAATTTGGCAAGCTAAACTTAATATGAAATGAATGAAAAGTAATTTACGATAACATAAAGTCATATTTCAATATATTTTAAATACAGAAATAAAGCGCAAAAAGTGTTGTTTAAATTCTTAATATACTCAAACTACTCTATATACTTTTCTCTTTATATAACTTAGAATTTTTCATTTGATTGATATTAATGATTATTAAATTTGTTAAATATTACTTATTCTTAACTCAACACTGCGTAAGATGCAACATTATATTCCATTTTATCTATCATGTCCTTGTCTGAAATCGAAATCTACTTCAAATTTACTATGAACATTTGTGCTTCGTCTTTTTAAGCTGACAATGGAAAATTTATGAAAAATTATAGGCAATTGAGCACCAAATTTGCACGTATCAATATGTGTGCCACAAACACGCATACTCACACTCACTCACACACACACACACACACACACACACACACACACACTCAAACATTCACTCACATTCATACAAAAGCACAAATTGCGTTGAAATTTGCGCTCATTTTGGACACATAAACTGCAGGCAATACTTTGGCCGACAGGGGCCAAGTTATAGGCCTGGTAATAGGAATTGTTTGGTAGCTAACACACCATAAACACACACATATACATAGATAGATTCACACTCATGCATTTGGCATTCCATAGGCACAACAGTGTGAAATCTGCGTTGAAAATCAGTGCATGTTGTTCTTGTTGCTATTCCTGCAGTAACTTTAAGCAGACTTTTTCTATTATTTCTGATATAAACAAAAAAAAAGTTATTTAGAATAAAAGAATCTTTAAAGAAATTATCATATTCTTTTTATATAGTTTTTAAATAAATTTAAATTTTTTAAACCATCAGAAAATTTGCAAAATAAATTTACATATATAATTCTTATAATATTCTGTATATATAATTATTTTTATATTTCAATAAATACTCCTATTTATTAAATATCTTACTGGTTACTTTAATATTTAAGTTTGCTTGCCAACGACAGGTCGAGGTCGTTTTACATTCGTTATTTCTCTGATTGTTGCCATTGATTTATTAATTGCATAAGGAACATTTTCCTTGACGTTTTCAGCCACGTCATTTGGTTGTATTTGTTTGTTTTTTGTTGTAGTTCATTTTGAAATTATGCAAAATTATATGCAAATGGTGGCAGTAATGAAAAGTCGGTCGATGGTCCGATTGTCGGGCAATCGTAGACAAATTGCATTACTCATACGCAATGTGCGCCTGTAATTGCATGTAATAAACGACCGTTGCTAATTTAGATAAGTTTTTGTACCTTTTTACCGAGCGGGAACTGAGCTGAGCTGAACTGAACTGAGCTGGAATTGTAACTGTAACTGGTTGCTTCGACCAACTAATCGGGTACATCAATCGAGCGTCGGCCATAACAAACCATAAATAAAACACGAATACGACGCCAAAAATGGCGCTAAGCGTTCGTTGTTATTGTTATTGTTTCTGTTTTTGTTGTTGATATTGTTGTTGTTGCTTTTGCTTATGAATGAAGTAAGCTGAGCTGATGAATGAAAGGCAGCGACGCAGACGACGTAGATTGTACAGATAAAAAGATTGTATTAGGGATGTGTAGCGATATTTAGTTATGTCTTAAATTTTGTTTTATTAAATGTCGAAAAATTCAAAATAGAGTTCTTAATTAACAATGAAATTAAATCAAAGAATGTAAGGTTTTATTAATATAATATTCCTAACGCATATTGATATCGATATTGAGATGGAATATTAATAAAATGTAATCAAATATTTAATTTATTTCAATAGCCAATATAAAATATATTTTTCTTAATTTTGACTCTTTTATTCAACATAAAAAAGTAAAGCAAAAACAAAGTAAGGGTTTAAAAAATGTAAAAATATCCATACCCATGACTAATCTGTATAAAAAACCACAGTAAACAGACACACACATATGCCAAGTCGACATCGCCGCAATAACAGCAGCGCAGCAAACGTCGGCAGCAGACAAACAAACACAGAAAAAAAGCGTGCGAAAAATCAGAGGCAGAGGCGTGACGTCACATGGCTCTGACAAAAGATGCGCACAAAAAAAAAAGGTGGCAACAACAACAACAACATTACCAACTTATAAAGTTGTAAAAGTCTCCAGCTTAGACATCTTGGCCACGGCCATGACTGTGAGAGATGCCGCCATCCGATGCCAATACGACGATACGAGTGTGTATCTTAACTTGGCCAACAGTTTGGCGCAACAGGCGGCGTCTTCGTTGGGTTACTTGGCTAAGAGCAGCAGGCGCACAGCAATGCCAAAGTGCCGACTAAGATGCTGTCGTCTTAATGTGACAGACGCGACTATTGTTGTTTTTGTTGTTGTTGTTATTGTTATTGTTGCTGTTTATGTTGGTGTTGGTGTTGGCATGACAAGCAAACTGGCTAAGCGGAAAAGCATGGCTTCAAAGCAGAGATGCGCAAACAGAGTTCAGATGTTCTTAACAAAACATGTGCAAGAAAAGTGTTTATGATATTCAATTGAAAGTTGAGTTGTTAACCAAAAATCCAGATTGGAAATTCTAAAAAATACAGAATTATTAAATTAAAAGTTGCTTATAAGGACTCTAAAATATGAAATATTAGATAAATATTCATTCTTCTAACACACAGGATGGACAATCTTCAAAGATATTTTCTCAATAGAATATTTTCTTATGCCATATTAAGAGATTAGCTAATTTTACTCAAACAAAATTCTAAAAATAGAAGAAAAAATGTAAAAATAAATATATAATAAATTTTAAATTTGTGTACATGACTCATACAATTAATACATATTTGTTAAACTATCGATTTTAATATAAGACTGTTTATGAATAACTAATAGTTATATTCATTAGCTTTGGAAAAGAAAGCTCCTCGAAAGATCAACAAAAAATTCTCTTATAACTGTATAATAAATCTAAATGCATTATCAAATTTCCTAATATTAATATATTCTTCTTATAATAACTAAATTGGATTCTTTATCATCTTTCTTTTTCCCCAAACCTAATATAAAGATTTACAAGTTCAGCCAGTGCTCAGTTTTTCATGATCAACTCTGAAGTTACACGCCTAGACTCTTTAGACAGCACTGTCTATTAGCACTTGTATCTCAGTTTCAGCCGTTTCAGGTACAGTTGTTGACCTTCAGCTTCAATTTCAGTGAAAATGCCAGAAATATCTGCACATACAAGTTGAGGCCATCAACTGATTCTCAACTTGCCACAGCAGACAGCATTCAAGTGGCCCATTAGGCGCACTTAAAACGCCCACAGTGCTGTCGCACACCCACACACACCTCCACACATACACACCTCAACGCACACCTCCACACACACAGCAAGTCAAATAGGAAAAACTCTATTAAAACACCCACTAAAAGAAAAATTACAGACACTTGGCAGGCAGCTCAAAGAGCAGGACACCAAAGGCAAAGTGTGGTGGCAAGAACCAAAAAAGATTTCTGCCACTGCCACCTTTGTGGGCCCTGTTTACAAATCTTATACACAAGACTGAAAAAGAAATCAAATAAAACTGAAACTGAAACAGAAAACAGGAAAACTCCCTTCCTTCTTCTTCGTGTTGATGCTTTAACATATAATTTTGGCACACGACGACGACGACTTGAGGGCCCCACAAACCAAACCCAAGTGTTACATTTGCCATTACAAAAAGAAAAAGGAAAAAAAACAGCAGGAGTAAAAAAAATATAGAAAGAGCTGCCACACTTTGGCAAATTTGTGTGCTGAAATATGCAACAGGTTGTTTTGTCCTCCAGAATAGCTCCTTTTGTGGCTCTGTCTGTATTTCTCTCTCTCTCTGTATGTGTGTGTGTATCTGTGTGTCCCTTTTTGTGAATGAGCTCATAAAACGTTTTTCTTTTCACATTGCCCGGGTGTTGATGTCGTCGTCGTCGACGTCGTTTGTCTGTCTCACGTCTGTCTGTCCCATTTTCCTGACTGGCGTGCGCCCCAAGTTGCTCTTTAGTTTTCAATTTTTTGCTTTTTAACAACAACAACTACACCCCACAGTATCTACGTTACGCTTTTGTCCAACTTTGGGTTAAACATTTTGCCAAGCCAGGGCAAGTCTTTGATGGCCCAGTCTGCGGCATAGAGTCCCATCTCTGACCCTCTCTCTCTCTCTCTCTCTTGGAGCTGCTCATTTTGATTAAGTGCGAAACAATTAAGGCTACTGTTTGCTACTGTTTATGTAGTTAATCGTACCCGGACCGGAGTGGTAGAGAGTGGCAGGCGTCTTTCAGTTAGGAGCTAAAGCAGGTTACGGCTAAAAACAGCTGTCTCCCATTCCCAAACACTGATGTGGTTACTGTGGCTTCAAAGCAAAATGATGCCAGATTGCTGGTGTCAAATGTTTAAATTGTATCAAATGAATTGTAAATTTATTAAAGACTCAATCTAGTAATACTTAAGGATGAGGTAAATGGGCAAAGAAGGCTTCTAGAAGCTGATTAGACTAGGAAATCCAAGAAAGTAGGAATAAAAGAAATATAAATAATAAAACTTTACATAAAATTAAAATCAGTTTAATCTGAGTTTCTAAACTTTACGGTTTTCAATATATTTTCTATTATTTTTGCTTCATTTTCTAATCTTTTTATATGGTATAATTAAAGTAATATAATTCCCATCATATTTTAAATATAATTTGTAAGTTCTAGAACAAATAGATAGAAAATTGATAAATACTGGTATAGAGTATCAATTATATACCCTTTTAAAGATCCATCATGAATGTAACAAAAAGTAGGGATGATTAGTAGTTAGAACCGTTTTCGGTTAACGGTTTCAGTTTCAGTTGCGAGTCGTGTTTTAAGTGTTTTTCGTTTAATTTTTGTTAATTAAACGCAATTAAAAGCTGTCTCTCTCTCTCCTCTTGACATACTTGCAACTTATACGAAAAGAGTAACAACAAAAAGTAGCATCTGCCCAGTTAATGAGACATGTCGCAGTCGTCACATGGCACTGACAACTGTCGAGCTAATTGCGCAATTAACTGCAAGACACGAAGAGATGGAGACAATGATGAAAGGGAGGGGGGAAAGAAGGGAGCAAGAAAGAGAGACAATTGGTGAGATGGAGAAAGAGGGTCTGTTTGACCCAGAGAATGCCACATGTTGCACACGGGATATACTGTAAATTTGTTTGTATTAAGTGTTGCGAAATCTCAAGCACTTAATTCACGCTTTGTTGAAGGTGTTGAAAGGCACACACACACACCCACACACACACAGAGTGTGGGAGAAGGATACCCTTACAGGGTATTACTACCAGCCAAGTTAAACCAAATGCAAAAACCGCAAAAAAAAGCCACCAAACTCGTAATGTGTGGTCCTTTTTTTTCTAGTAGCTGGACCCTCGAACCCGAAGCTCATTTTGACTTTGGACAAGCTGCTTATCCTTTTCCCAGGCAGGGCAAAAGAAAAATGTTAATTACCCTTTGTGTTTAAATAGACCCACACATATACACAGAGTCCCTTAGACCTTTTTTTTGCACATATGAGCCAAAAAAATACAAATAGAATTGTGAAAATTTGCCAGGGTCAAAGTCGTTGGGCATAGAGAGCAAAGAGAAAAAAACGGGGATTTTGTGTTATTTGAAGCAATTAAAATTATTATTTTAATGTCAACACTTTGGTGCCCAGGATAATGCATGTAAAATGAAAACATTGCCAACGCCCCTTCGAAAGCTGCCAAAGTCGCCAAAGGACCCAAATCCGTTAAATGTTTTTAAAGATTTTTCCTGCCTCTTTTCCCATTTCCACTTCCACATCCATTTCCCCTACTGTTTCCAGTTAATTCTTTTGCCGTCGGCTTTTGGCGGCGACGACTTTAACGACTTTGCTTTGGAGTTACTTTGGTTAAGTTTTAGGGTTGATTTTACACCCGTGCCATGGCTTACCAGGCGTTGAGAAATTCCGTAAAGTGTTTTTACGGTATTTGCTCCAGCTCGTCTGGGGTTAGGTCAGGTTTTGCTTCCTTCCCCAACATATACTTTTCATTCTAGATTTTTTTTTGTATTCCCAGCGCTTGTTTGAGAAATGTTTTCGGTTTGCTTTGGGTTGCTTGCGGTTTAGTTTGCTTTTCAGGGGGCCAAATCTGTGTGCGTGTGTGTGTGTGTGTGTGTGTTGGTTTGGGGTAGTTGTTGTCAGTATGGTGTAGTGAGGTGTTGCCAATTGGCAGTCAGTTGGTCAGTTGTTGGAGTGTGGTGCAGCTCTGAAGATAAGCAGGTGTTATATTTTTATGACTAAAGTGGCTAAGCTGCTTGTTTCGTAGCTAGATTGGGGAAAGCCCCTTCCTGAAATTGGATATGCTGTTTGGCTACTGAATAACAAATTAGCTATCCTGCATTTAAGTATAATCAAATTAATCTGGTTTATGTTTAAACTGTTTATGATACAGACAAAATGTTTTTTAGCTCATTATATTAACTTACTATTTGTGGACATATTTCAACTGTTTTAATGAACTTGGTAGATTTCCTAAATATCTGAGAGCATTCCTCAAAATCTTATAATTATAATTGGTAGTTCATCTCACCACCATTTAGAGTACACATGTTTTTATCTGGCTTTTCACGCTCTGCTATAATAAGAAAGTCTTTATAGTTTTTGGGAAACCACGACAAACTTACATTATCAATGACATTTATCTGCTATCCATCCATCAAAACGTAAATCAACCCTCAAAGAATTCCATTCCCTATATATAATTAAATAGTACTAGTTAAGAGTGTGTTTTGGACTCTCCATTAAGTTGGGCACACGCAATGGTCTATGAACAACTTTAATTGCTAATTGAGCAAAATACTTTTTGGCTACAAAATGACGAAAATTAAAAGTAAAGAAAAAAAAAGTAATTATTATTGTTTCATGTTTGCTGGAATGCGATGTGAAGTGAAAACGCAAAGCATAAATTATTTAATTGCTAATTAAGAATGAGCAACAACAATAAGAACAATAAATGTAATGAATTAGAAGGCGAATCGAAGACAGTTGGCGTTTTTCTAGCGTGTGACAATTCGCATTAATTAGAAGAAATGGCTCCAAAAATAAGCCATTAAAATGGACAGACCAGAACAGAAGGGAGGTTGCCTTAAGGGAGAGGGGAGGTGGAGGGTCCGATCAAGCCAAGTTATTGGTGTGGGGCATTAGTTGAATACTCGGCGCCAGTTGAAATGAAAGTGCGCATCAGAGGATCACCAAAGCTACTCTTAAGACACTCTCTCCCTCACTCTTTTTCTCTCTCACTCACTCTCTCTCCCTCTCCCTCCCTCTCTTTCTTCAGTGCTTTCCTGCTGCTTCTTTGCGTGTTTTCTTCCAGTTGGATACTTGTGACATTTTCTTAATTGAAATGATGCTCGTTCGTTGATAAAAATTCGTTTGTATTTCACTCCCTCTCTCTTTCTCTTTCTCTCTGACTCTCTCTCTCTCTCTCTGTCGCTCTTTGCACGTTTTGTGTTGATTATTATTACTGTTCATTATTGTTCATTATTAAATGAGCGTGTAGCTGCGACTTTCTGTGCATTTAGCACTTTGGATCGTCGCAAAATGTTTTGGTATTTTTTGTGTGGGCTTTGCAACATGCGACTTGCCACATTCAAGAGGTATTTAGCTAGAGTTGTAACATATGGACGCGCTTAAGAAAAAGTGTGAACACTTCGATCAAGCAGAAAGGTATGCAATATTTCAAATATTTATTCAATGAAGAATGTGTGGAAAGTAAAAGAAATCGGTTATATAGATAGATAGATAGATAGATAGATAGATAGATAGATAGATAGATAGATAGATAGATAGATAGATAGATATATAGATAGCTTAGATATAAAACAACATAATAATATAAAAAAGAGCTGTAATAAAATATCGAACTTATTGTACTAACTACAAGTTCTTTAACTATAAATTACTCCTATAAATACAGGGTATACTATACATTCGTATAGTACATTACTTAGGTATGCAATACATTATATTATTTTAAAGGAAGAGCATGTGAAAAATGAAGAAGAAATCGAACAAAATATTTAGCTTAAGTAGACAAATTATTACTAAATTATCTATGGTCTAAATCTCATTTTAGTAGCTCAAATCCAATAAATACTTCTATTTCTTTAATTGACAATTTCACCACAAATAATAATAACCAGGCTATAAATAAATTCGTGCATCATTTAGCTAAGCTCGTATCAATAAAAATAATTGCTGATTATGTTGATCAGTCGCATAAGTGCTTAATTACAACATTAAAATCCAACTCTTCCTTCACTTTGAGCTATTTCAATGATATCTTTAGCCTGTTTTGACGGCTTGTGCCTTTCACAATTGAAATGCATTGGCAACAAAAAAAATGCATTTCCTGTTGGCAGCCCACATAACCGCAATAAAAATGCAAACATAAAAAACAACAACAAAAAAAAAACAAACCTCCTGAGTTGTAAATTGGCCGTACATCAAAAGCAGCATACACCAAATTGAAATCCTTTCAAGATGCTCCTGCCCCTGATCGAGGCACGGTTTTTTTGCTTTCCTTGCTAAATTTACGAGACGTAATTACAATTTTAATTTTGTTTAGTCTTATGGCCACACATGTGGATGCAGACTTCTTTACTTTGGCCGGGTTGAGTTACTTCCATTCAGGGATTTATTCTGGACGCAATGAGTCGGATCTCATTAGCTGGTGGGCGGTATATCTTTTCATTTTTTTCTTTTAGCCAGCTGCAGGCCAAAATGTATCTGCACATAATTACGCACTTTTCCTGGCTGTTTCCTCCTTCTTTTATTTGCTGCTTGGCGTTTTTACGATTTGCCTACTTAAAGTGACAACGTGACGCCGGATGAGGAGATACTTGCCACTAGGTGGGGGAGAGAGATACGTGGAAAGACAGAGAGAGATAGAGAGGGATAGAGAGAGAGATAGACGGATCGCAATTGCCGCTGGCTTTTGGTTATTTTTAATGTCTGCTGCCTGTTTGCTGATTTTCGTAGCCGTTTCTTGTGCCGCATTTGCTGCATTTTTATGCGTTCGTCATCCGTTTGTCATAAAAAAAAATACTACAACTACAACTACCAACAACAACAACAACAGCGATTTTTAATTTTAATTTAATATCTAATAATTGTTGTTGATTTTCTTTGCCATTTTATTTGCAATTTTCCGTGCAGCTATTTATGCATTTAAACCTGACCAACTGCATTCTGTGAACATGCGACTTTAATGGATTTCTCTGATGATGCGATGCACACACAATATCATTAAAATATTTTGCAAATTTTATAATCAGGCTATATATATGTGGACTACGTATCATTTACTTTGTCCAACTGACTGCTCATTATTATATGACTGCAAATAAATGTTGTATATGTTTTTTGGTTTATGTCTAACAATTTCTGTATACAGAAATATAATGTAATTAAATTATATACTATTATATTATATAGTAAATACATACTATTGCCAGTTAATTATTTTTATACTACACTCAAGAAGGATTTCTATAGAGAATAATTATCTAATTTAATTTAAGAACTTTGCACTGTGTTGGTTTCTAAAGCAAAATTCCTCACATAATCTTAACATTAATATACTTCAATCAAATTATTATTATTTCTAGAATCAAAGAGTGTTAAAATATATTTAAGAGATTAGATTAATTTATTAAATTTATATATTTAATTTCCACTATGTGCAATCGACAGATAATTGTCTAAGTGTAAGTTACATTTTAATTTATAAATATTAATAGCTTAACAAATCTTTAAAGTAAAAGAAGAAAGAAAAAAATTAAAATATTTATGTAATGGCCAAGTTTAAAATTAAGATAAATTACATTTAATTAGTCATAAATTAAAACAAACATGTCATAATGAATTTTATGTGCAGTTCTTATATTATTCAAATTTCTTGTGCACGTGGAACAAATCACATTTAAAACATTTATGATCGGGTTCAGAAAGTGGTTTAATTAGGCTCTTTATAAATTATTTATCACACGCGCCAATAATAATTAAATATCATTTGTTAATTTATATTAATGAGCTAAAGCTTGCTCCATTTCTTGATGATCTAATGATCAGGTTGACACTTTTTGCCGACGGCTTCTGAATGGAGATTTGATCTCTGGAGTGGATATAATAAATGCTGTAATCCCAGTGAAAAGTACATTAAGACTAGTAGCACTTAATTAGGTTGGAAACAGAATAAACGATTAAGTCATTAAATGCAAATTGAAAATTAGAATTGAAACTCGAAATTCGAAGCTAAATTAGATGTAGCTGAATGTCATTTGCGATGCTTGGCAAAAATAGTTTTTCCAAACAGTTACCGCATAAATTTATGTGCCACGAAACTTTAAGCAGTCGACCAACTAAATAATTACGCGATAACGAGCCGTGGAAAACTAGTTGCAGGTTGCAGGTTGCAGTTGGCAGTTGGCAGTTTATATTTTCTGAATGCTTGGCAACAACAATACAAAAAAAAAGTAGAAAAAACTAAACTCTGTATTAATTTGCAATTAATGCAGCTAATTACATTTAATTAAATGAACGAGCCAAGCGGCAGAGACAGCGGTTAACAATGCACAAGTGCAAGTCGAGCTCATGCCCTATAGATACTTTGTAGCCAGTTACAGATACAGATACATATACAGAGACGATAATTTGTGGAACTTGGACACACTGGGAAAAATGTAACGCGCAGGTTGTAGCGACTACCAAATGAAACTGATTATTACTAATGCCATTGTTGTAGTACTTATTATTGTTGTTGTTGTTGCTGTTGTTGTTGGTGTGAATTGCTGCTTATTGTATCTCGTAGATACATTTTACAAAGCGGGCGGCGCGCGCGCTTTTTGCAAAACGTCCGCGCGACTCATTCAAATGGCAATTGTAATATTTAGATATCTATTTTTCTATTTTTTTTATATTTATTTTTTATTTTCTTTCTTTTTTTTTAGTTTTGTGGGGTGGCATCATTTGCAAGGCTTAGCACATTAAACTATTTATGTAGAGAGTTGTGCTTGTTTTTTTTTCCATCATTTTTATTTTAGTATCTCACAGATACATTTGAGCGACTCATTGTTGCAAATTGTCAGCGCTGCGGCCGCCGCTAAACATATATGATTAGTTTAGTTTGACTGCCTGCTTTATTATAATTTATTATATTTACTTTTATTATTAGATGTTAGCATCTATTTTTGTGCTACAAAACAACAACAACAACAGCAAAAAGCCCCCAAAGGAAAACTCTGAACAGGGCCAACAGATTTCTTGGACAATTTAATGCCTAAAATGCAGTTTGTTGTTGTGATGCGACTGCTGCAATTCGAGTTGTTGATGTTGTGCCATGAAAATTATACTTAATTAATGCAATTAACGATCCTAAGACTTTGCATAAAAATCACATCAATTTATTATATTGGGTTGCATTACGATGTCAAGGCCGAGATTTGCATAAAACTTGCATTTACTTGGGGTTTCTTAAAGTGCGTGAGAATTAAATCTATTGCTGAAAATACTTAAAGACTAAGCCTAATGATTTTCAAAGTGATACTTAAATATTAAACTTCGACAAGCTACAGATGATAAGAAGTAATATAAATTATTATTAAATTTATACTCCATCTATAAGATTTGTATATTAATTCACAAAATATCTACTAGCTAGCTTTGAAGTAAATTAGATTTTATGTTCCACAACGTTGGAATGTAAACTTTATTACCATTTCGCATTAAAATAAATTTGTGGAGAGGCAATTTAAGTGATTTGATCATCCGCCTACGTAATAAAAAACAGCAAAATGATTCATTTACTGTTTAAGATGTCACATTGAAACGTTTGAAAATAGTTTTGATCCGAATCACAAATTACATTTATGTATTAAAAAAAGAAAAGAGGAACTAGATATGATTAGAAGTCAGTAAGAATGTATAGAACTTTTATATAGGAATAGGTCGAATTAAAAATCAAGTAAGTAAATAATGATAATTATAATTACTTTAGATATGACAGATAAAAGGTTGAGAACTGTCTAATTTTATTTTAATTTTGGAAAATCGTTCACTGTGTTCTTGAACTTGGCATTAATGATATAATAATTGTTTTTAGAATTTGTTGTACTT